>JAOWBW010001049.1:608042-931847 GCA_026119855.1 Campanula takesimana
GGATTGTTTACAAATAATAATAATAAAAAGGAGCGTTTCAAGTCCAATTGTAATTGGATGTAGAAAAAAAGAAAAAGAAAAAGTCCAATTGTATGTTTAGAAACACTTAAATAATCGACTTGTGTTATTGGCTACTCCATAAATCTAAATACATGGCGTCTGACATTCACTCACTTTCATTCTACTGCTTACGAGTTACGAGTATCTTATTTTACTACAAAAAAACAAACAAAGAGTTGTTAACCTCTATATAATTATAATTATAAATAATATAATTGACGTCAACGATAGGGAAACGACAAAGATGGGCAGATGCAACTTGGAAGCATCACGTTTTCGTCAACATGGACCTTAAATTGGTCTCAAAAAGGACGTGAACAAAAATAATAGCCTGAAGGTGATGGTACAACTTTCTCATTATTCAATGCCAAGTGAGTAGAAGACAATATTTAGCCAATAGGTATTAGGTACCTTATCTCCCCATAAATACACATAAGCTCTTCTTCAATAATTCGACCTTTCTATGTAATGAATAAATAAATTATTCGACCAACACATTGCAATTGTTTACACGAGAAATTTACTGCACATGTCTGAAATTTTAGTGTTCATCATTTTTCTTAACAATTTTCACTTTCAATTATAGTTGCAGAGGGATTTACACCAAAAATATTGGTGTTGCCTCTTCTTTTCTTTAAGAAAAAATAAAAATAAAAAAATAGCGCAAAGCTAATATTTAATACATTTACATACATAAATATAGCAAGAAAGCGATAAAGTAATTCACCAAAACTAGTGATAAATGTATTAATTCAAAAAAATATTGTAATAATACTCCCGTTGTCCCTAAATGAGTGTCCATTTTTCAAAAAAAAAAATATTATCCAAAATAAGTGTCTTTTTTTTTAACATAACTTTGTCCCTAAATGTTTTTTTTTAAAAAAAAACATTTCACCGGTTCTTTATACGTGCAAAATTAAATGTTGGAATGAAGATTACAAAATTATATATGAATATTTGCTACCAAATTGTACAAAAAGTTGAGATTTTTCAGTGTCATTTGAAATGAAATTTGGACACTCATTTAGGGACAAAGGTAGTAGTAATAAGAAAATCGTTATTACTACTAATTAAGCCAATAAGAATAAGAAAAATCTTGTTACTAATCAAGCTCATGATATTGAGACAAAAAATTCAAATTAGGCTAATTAAGTTTTAATAAATGTGAAAAGCCACGTTTAAAAGAATGAGAAGAAAGCTAGGAGGGTAGAGAAAAGAAAAAAAAATCTACTAAACAGGTTTGAACCTAAATACACTTGAATTCTTAGACAAACAACTTAACCACTATACCACAAAATTGTCTTGTTCACGTCTAAGCTTCTTTATATATAATAAGTTATTTTGCAAAAAAAAAAAAAAAAAAAAAAAATTGGCATTGCCTGGCAACACCAGGCACAATGCTGGGTCCGCCCATGTAGGTAGACAATGAATTTAACCCTTTTTCATACCCACCTAGTTACAGTTCAGCTCTGATTTTATTCACTGTACTTTCAAATGCGTTTCAAATTATTTTCAAATATGTCTCAATTTAATTGATAAAAATCATTCATTGTATTTAAAAAATTATTTACCCCCCCCCCAAAAAAAAAAAGGATTAAGCCACATATTAAAACAAAAATTTTGGAGCGGATTTTAGGTTAGAATGGTAAATTTTCCAAATTCCTCAAAAAAAGAAATGTATAATCGTAAGGTGAAACGTCCCTTAAAACTATAGTAGAAAACGTCCCTTAAAAACTATAGTAGATGAAAAACAAGTGTCTAAGTAAGCTACTCATTCTGTCCCTAAACGAGTGTTTATATTTAAAAAAAAAAAATTATCAAAATGAGTGTTTTTTTTTTAACATAATTTTGTCCCTAAATATTTTTTTCACCGTCCTCTTTATACATGCAAAACTAAATGTTTGGAAATGAGATTACAAGATTATACATGAATCTTTGCCACCAAATTGTACAAAGAGTTGAGATTTTCAGATGTCCCTTAAAATGAACTTTGGACACTCATTTAGGGACAAAGGTAGTATTATTTATGTTCCCCAAAAAAAAAAAGTAAGCTATTATTTTTTGCATTGTTATTCATTCAATTAATAATAATATAAATTTTGAGGAAGAGAGTATTTTGTACATGTTGACTTTGGATGATAATACTCCTCCATTCTGATTTAATGTTCTTACTTTAATTTTGCATGATTTTTTTTTAAATAATGTTGTGAGTATGAAAAGTAAAGTAGGAGAAAGTAGGTAAAGAGTTTTTGTTGCGAGAATGAGAAGTGAGTCCTATATTCGATTTTAGGTAATAAAGTAAAGTAAGAACGTTAAATTAGAATATACAAAAAAAGAAAGTAAAAATCTTAACTCGGGTCGGTCGTTGAGAATATTTTCTATTATACACATGAATACTGAAATAAAATATGTGTTACTCGTAATATCAAATGTTAAAATGGGTTACACATGCTAGTTAAGCTCTAATAAATTTAGGGAAGAGCTATTGCCACTGCTTTATTTGATTATCCACTACATTTATTTATGCATTTTAAATTTAATCAAGTTCTTGACACAATTTCCCTTCAATGCTCTTTATCTATTTCATTTACTTATTTTTATTGTGTTTTGTTATAAGCTTTCTTCAATTTTTTACTTTGTAATTTCTTAATTTTATAAAATATTATGATTAATCATACTAATAAAAATACTTTGAATATTAATTTCTTTCTTGGTAGATCAAATGATTATTTTCAATACCCTTACATACTAATAAAAAGAAATGATATTCTTTCCATTTCAAAATCAGTATCTAATTTGTGTTTTAAGGAACAACATGAAAAATTATTTATATAAACATTCAGGGACACAATGTCTAAAAAATTAGCTATTCTTTTTTGGGACATTTTTTTACAAAACAAAGATTTATTTTGGGAATTTTTTACAATTTTATTTGAAACTACAAATTTGTTTGGGCGGAAGAGTACGTTAAAAGTTGATTTAATCTTATTAGTATTATTAATATTATTGAAAATATCAAAAAAATAATTTACTTTTAGTAGTATCATTTGAAAAGTACAATAATATTGAAATTTAATTCAATTTTATTAACATGATTTCTGAACTGAATTTTATTAGTATAAATAAAAATGAATATTTTAAAAGACTAATAAAATTAAAGTTTAACGTACTTTTATGAGTATGATTAAAAATAATTATTTAAAATGACCAAGAAAATATATAATAAAAAGAAACAAAAACTTACATGAAAAAAACAGCATAAATAAGTTGATAAGATAGTTAAAGAGGATTTAAAGAGCAATTATGTAAAGACATTTTTTTAATTTTAAAATACAATAAATGATGTAGTGGATAATCAATCACGTAGTGGCAATAGCTCTTCCCTAAATTAAAATACCACTCTTCAGTTAATATTATGTATTATCAACGAACTCATTATTCATTAAACTTTTAAAAAATAAATGTGCGAGTAAATGTTAGTCTATTCATAGTTGGCTCAAATTTTTATTTAATTATTTGTAAACAATGTTTAACATTTTAATACTTTTTAATCATAAGATTTGAAATAATGTACTCATTTTCCTTAAATTAAAATTAAAGGTTAGCTAATATTATAATTAGCATTTAAATCCAAAAGAGATGGCCATCTTTTATAAGTCATTTTCTTAAAATAAAAATAAAAATAAAAATTACTTGTTTATACCTAATTATATTATAATGTAATTGTTTGATTTATTTGCAGGAATGTATGCAGAAGTAAGATATCATTATTAAAAAAAATTGCCGGGTCAAAAATGAACCCTTGATGGGATGGAGAAAATACGTGTGATGTTCTTACAAAATTATCAATTTTCAATTACATTATATTTACAAATTCATCCATTCTTAAACGAATGTCCAATTTCCACTAGAAGAACATTTAAGAAAGCTATTTTTTAATAGCATAAGTACATAATATCCTTTACATTTGCTGTTAAGAGTAATACACCATTTAGTATCCATATATACAATCCTTTGTAATTAAAACAATTAAATAAAAGGCTGCTAAATATTAATTTTGATGAGCATTAGAAGTTGCCAGGGTGAAAGTGCAGTTTTATAAAACTGATTTTGATAATCAACTAACAAAACAAAAGGTTTAAATTGCAATAAATTCTTGGTTGAAGGTTTTTTTTATCCAATTTTAATTTTGTTAAAGGTTTAAATTGTAATAAAATAACTTGTACATGATTTTTCTTGCAATTATCTCTTTGTAAATCAAAGATTGGAGTTTTATTAACCACATAAAAAGCACACCGATAAAGAGTTTTTTTTTTTTTTTTTTTAATTTTAAAATCCTAAACCAGTTAATTTAATTTCTAGCCAGTAGCCAACAAGGGGTATTAAACATATATGAAGCACCTTGATAAACAATAATTTAACTAACAAGTTTATCTTGTTTTTTTTTGTTTTTAATTTTGACAACAAGAGAGATGTAGTACCCTATATCTTCTTTAAAGAATGCAAGAATCTATGCTGCATAAGTTAAAGATTATTGGCTTGTTAAATTAATAAATTTATAAATTTTGTAAATATATTTAATATTACCAAGTGTCACTTTTAAACCGATTAAATTAATGGAAAATGTTAAAGGCACAATTTTTTTCATAAAAAGTGGGTACTGATGAGGATATTTTATTAGTTGTATCGTCCGTGGACCCATCATACTCTAGTTAAAAACACCAACAAAAAATGGCAAAAAAATCTTTACTATTCTTCCTACTCATTCTATTTCCTACTTTATTTTTATACTCACAACACAAATAAAATTACTATTCACTCTCACTCATTTTTTCTCCTACTTTACTTTTATACTTTTAACACTTGCATCACTTTCATCATTTTTTAATTTTTGTGCAAATGAGAGAGTGAAGTTATACTTTATTTATTTTGAGACGAATGGCGTATTATCCTAAATTAAATACAAAATGCAATTAGGCAGGTGAATGCATCTCAACCGCGTGTGTTTGCACACTCTTGGAAGACGAAGACCCAAGTCAATGACATTTCTTTATTTAAACCCAATCACTCATCCGATTTGTTCTTCAACTCTCACTCTACAACTCTCGGAATACATATCATTTTCCCTCAACAAAAAGAAAAAGTAGAGGCTGCTTGCTCTCTTGAGAGAGAGAGGAGAGAGGAGAGAGGAGAGAGAGAGAGAGAGAGATTTTCTTCTTCTTCTTCTTCTTCTTTTTGTTTCCATTAATGGAGGTTTTAGGGAAGGCACTGGAATCGGTTTGTGGGAAAAAAAGGGAAGAGGATGATAGAGTGAATAAGGTGAAAGGAAGATTGGTGTTGATGAAAAAGAATGTTCTTGATATGAATGATTATGGAGCTTCATTTCTTGATTGTCTCTATGAAATGTTTGGAAAAGGTGTTTCTATCCAGCTCATCACTTCCTCTCCTGCCGCCGACGCTTGTCAGTTCTCTCTCTCTCTCTCTTCACACACACAACACACAGCGAAACTCATGTATTTATTTACTCATCCGTCCCGGTTCAAGGTTCCTAGCTTGACTTTACACGCTTATCAAGAAACAAAAACAAATTTGAGTCAACAATAGTAATGTGTGAATGATATAATTGTCTATTTATTGAGCAAGTATGTGAAAAGTAGATGTGTGAGGGATGGTTTTTTTTTAAATATATGAACTTTATGAGGACAAGATTGTCCAAAACACTATTCATACTTTGCCATTTAAGGAATAAAACAACTAAGAACCTTAAACTAGGAAATACCAAAAAGAAAAGTAAGAACCTTAAACGGGGACGGAGGGAGTAGTATTTTATTTTGTTAGTAACTTTTTGTCAATCGGAATCAAAATACGTGAGTCTAAATCCTCTGTGCCACTTCGTGTACCACTTCATGTGCCACAAGTGATCTAATGACTCACAGTTATTGAGATTGGTATTATTGTAATATTATGCAAACATATGAACGGTTGGATTACAAGTGATACATGGAGTGGCACACAAAAGTAGTACAGGAGATCTCAACTCAAAATACGTGTAGTTTTAAGAGTTAATTGCATTATTTTAGGTGTTCACGAGTCTTTTCACATGTATTAATTGTTCTCTATGAAACCATAACACTAATGAAAATGCATCTAATATTGTCAATATATTGGGACGAGGAACTGCTGTTGCGCTGCAGTAAGTTGTTCTGATCTTCCCACATCTCTCATTTCTAGAGGTGTATGATTGAGTTTTAATTGGACCCACAAGTTGCTCACTGAATTCCGTATAACACATATTGAATCTTGATCACACATCCCGTAAAAAGGAGATGTGGGTTGGATCAGAAACGCGTGCTGCAAGGCCACAACGGTTCCAAATCCATCTATATAAACTTAACAAGATTTTGATTATAAATTCCTAGCTGTCTGACAATAATTGGCTAGGCCTACTGTCCATGAGTTTTGTTATTAAATGATTGAATTATCAATGATTGATACTGTTTAACAAGAATTTTATGAATAAATTTGTGAGGCTTTTTGCTGTTGACATTGCTTTGTTGTTAATATGTTCACTCTCAAAGTACTTAACTAACTAAACAAATAATTTTTCTCTCTAAATAGATTTACATATATGAGTGGGAACAATTACTGATATATGCAATGTACTTTATCTTTTTGTATGAAATAATTCAACAAGTTTTCTGGCATCAGAATTCACAGGTTCCTTGAAGAATTTCAATTGTGTCGGTGTGTCTATTTGGTTGATTTTTTTTTTTTTTTTTTTTTTTGAAGCAAATGGAGTAAGGGAGAGAGTTTGCAAACCAACCCTGATAGAGAAATGGTGTGCCAAATTCACTTCAATGGCAGCTAGAGAAGCCCAATTCGATATATCATTTGAGTGGGATCAATCCATGGGCGTTCCAGGCGCTTTTCTTATCACGAACCATCACCACAGCCAATTCTACCTCAAGTCACTCACCTTAGATGTTCCTGGTCATGATGGCAAGGTTGGCGAGGTTCATTTTATCTGCAATTCTTGGGTTTATCCAGCTTGTCGCTACAAAAAACCCCGCATCTTCTTTTCTAACCAGGTATATACCTTCTTTTTTATTTTCATTTTTTTTTAAGAGTGTTATCTTTTTGATCTTTGGCTGAAATCATGTCAAGATAGCAAAAATCATTGCTTTAAAGGAATGGATACATCAGATATGGCCCATTTGAATAATGCCCTCTCTTTTTTGTTCTTTTTATCTCTCAATTATGGAGGTCCTTTTACTAGATAATTTTTCATGGAATCAATTTTTGTCCTGAGATTTGACCTTTGATAAATTAATGTTATCAATGTGGCCAGGGAGCATGATCGCTTCCCTTTTTCTTGACTATTGATGTTTAGTCTAGATGATGCATATTTCTTGATGGTTATTTTAGGAATTTCACTCCCTTCGCGGCCCCACATCGGGGGGGGGGTGGGGTGGAGGTTGATGTGACCAAAATTTAATCTTGACCATCCGTTGCGCAGCTAGATGTTGTATACTGTTTGAGGGTTATTTTGGTAATTTCACCCTCTCTCACGTCAGGGGGCGTTGATTTGCCCAAACTTTAATCTTGACCGCCCATTTCGCTGCATTCTATTAACCTAGGTTAGGAAGAGAAGAATTGGAGAATATTTTCATTGATCAAAAACGTATATACAGGACTCAATATATAGACATTACACGAATGCTAGGACTAATTTAGGGAATGATGGACTCTATTCTAAGAGATATTGATATACCAAAACTACAACAATAACCTATAAATAAGAGATCCGAGATCCTGTGATTGATATCACAATATCTCGGCTAATACATTCCACCTGCAGGTGCCCCAGTTCCATCCACATTACTCTTTGATTGTGTTAATTACTTTGATTAATTTGTTAAGAAGTTTAACTGTTAATAGGGGTCAAAAGGGTACTAATTTTGCTAATCAAAAGTGTTAAAATGATTCATTCTATCAGGCGTACTTGCCATGCAACACACCACCAGCGTTGCTCGAATACAGAAACGAAGAACTGAAATGTCTTCGTGGTGAATATCACGAATCATCAGAAATGTTCAAGGAATGGGACAGAATTTACGACTATGATTGCTACAATGACTTAGCTTACAAAAGTCAAAGACCCGTGCTTGGAGGATCTGAGGAGCACCCTTATCCACGAAGGGGAAAGACAAATCGACCAAGAAACAAAAAGGGTAATTAAGACAATCCTAGAATAATTATAAACCTAGTACTCGAGCCAATACAAGAATATCTCTGTTTTAAAATTGAAATTTCTGTCTTGTTTTGCAGATCCTGATACAGAGAGCAGATTACCACTGCTAAGTTTGAACATATATGTTCCACGAGATGAACAGTTTGATCATATAAAGTTTTCGGATTTTCTGGCATATGCTGTAAAATCCATAACTAAGCTAGTGGTGCCGGAGGTCAAATCTTTGTTTGACAAAACTCCGAACGAGTTTGATTCATTTGATGATGTGTTGGCGCTGTATGAAGACCAAGCCGACCCCACATCAAGTAAATTTAGTGACTGCATCTCGTTTGAGATGTTCAGAGAACTCATGCGTTCTGATGGAGAGAAGAAATTATTCAAGTTCCCAACTCCCGCTGTGATCAAGGGTATATATATATACGACATACTTTGTGATATATATATATATATATATATATATATATATATATAATAACTAATGTTACATATATGCTTGAAAATGTTTATAATACATATCCAAGATAAAATTTCTGAGTTTGCATGCATGTTGTTTGGTGTAGCTGACCCGGCTGCCTGGCAGACGGATGAAGAGTTTGGAAGAGAAATGCTTGCAGGAGTTAACCCTGTTGTTATCCGTCGACTTAAGGTAAATGTACAAATAATTTCCATATTAGAAGTCATTTTTTCTTCCATTTAAAAATCTTTTGTAATATTAATAAGATCTCCATCCTTCAACGTGCCAGGAGTTTCCACCAGTTAGCAAGCTAGACCCCAGAAAGTATGGTGACCATACCAGCTCGATTAAATGGGAGCATATCAAAAACAACATGGACGGACTAACCGTAGATGAAGTAACTATTTCTGCTCATTTTTCTTCAATAATTGCAAAAAAAAAAAAAAAAAAAAAAAAAAGGAGCTGCGGAAATAATTATTGCTGTGGATCTCAAAATTTTACAGGCAATGAGAAAAAGAAGCTATTCATCTTAGATCATCACGACGCATTGATGCCATTTCTGAAAAGAATTAACAGTACAAAATCAAAAATTTATGCGAGCAGGACAATCCTCTTGCTCCAGGACGACGGGACTTTAAAACCTCTCGCTATTGAATTAAGCTTACCTCATCCCCAAGGAGAAAAGCACGGTGCTGCTAGCCTTGTCTTTACCCCAGCCTTAGATGGAATTGAACGTTCTATTTGGCAGTTGGCGAAAGCTTACGTTGCTGTTAATGATTCTGGCTATCATCAGCTCATTAGCCACTGGTACATTCATCCGTCCTCAAATATTTTTTTATCCAGAATTTAACAAAAAGAATGGAAAAAATCGCTGAAAATCATATTTTTTGTCCTAAATTTATCTAATTCATTGCAGGTTGAACACGCATGCAGTAATGGAGCCTTTTGTGATTGCAACATATAGACAACTGAGTGTTGTCCACCCGATTCACAAGCTTCTACAACCTCATTTTCGAGATACCATGAATATAAATGCATTGGCTCGCCAAACCCTCGTGAATGCAAATGGCATACTTGAATTGACTGTTTTCCCGGGAAAATTTGCATTGGAGTTATCGTCAGCTATTTATAAAGACTGGGTTTTTCCTGATCAAGCTCTTCCTGCTGATCTTCTTAAGAGGTATGCATATCAACATAGTCATCTGGGCATGTGCGGTCAGATTGCATAACAGTCTGACTTTTATAGTACATGGATTACATCTTAATAGTAACATGCGTTATATCTTATAATAGCACTATATGTAGTCTGACTGTACAGGCCCCAAATTCATTTACTTGGACTACTTTCTTTTTCCGATTCCTTCCTAATATTTTTTGATTATTTCTCGTTGGTTAATGCAGAGGAGTAGCAGTTGAGGACTCGAGTTCTCCTCAAAGATTGAGACTGTTAATAGAAGATTACCCTTTTGCAGTTGATGGACTCGAGATTTGGTTTGCGATTGAAACGTGGGTTAGTGATTACTGCTCTATCTATTACAAAACCGATGAAGTAGTTGTAAAAGATGTAGAAATTCAATCCTGGTGGGACGAGATTCGAACAAAGGGTCATGGTGACTTGAAAAAAGAGACATGGCGGTCCGAAATGCAGACCCGAGACGAGCTCATTCAGGCATGCACCACAATCATATGGATCGGGTCAGCCCTCCATGCAGCGGTCAACTTTGGTCAATACCCGTATGCAGGGTACCTCCCTAACCGCCCTACTTTGAGCCGCCACTTTATGCCTGAGCCAGGTACAGTAGCGAATCCACACAGAAGGAAAGGGGGTCGAGTCCTTTGACTTTTGGGAAATGTCATTTTAATACTTTTGAATTTTCAAAAAAGAGACTGAAAAATCTTACTCCCTCTGTCCCTAAATCCCAAAATGAATGTCCAAATTTCATTTTAAAGGACATCTGAAATGTAATCCTCTTTCCAAACATTTAGTTTTGCAAGTATAAAGAGACTAGTGAAAAATTTTTGGTAAAAAAACGATTTGGAACAAAGTTATTTTCAAAAAAGACATTTATTTTGGGACAAAATTTCTTAAAAATGGACATTCATTTAAGGACAGAGAGAGTATTTGTCTATTTCCAACCCCCTTTATTTTTGATAAAATATGTACTATGATATCGTTTTGAACCCTCTTTATTCAAGATTTCTATATGATAGGTATAATATTTCCCCCTTCTCAAAAATTGTTGGCTTCGCCACCGCAGGTACTAAAGACTACACTGAGTTGGAAAAGGAGTTTGAAAAAGCGTTCTTGAAAACGATCACAAGTCAACTCCAAACGATCCTTGGAGTTTCGCTTATCGAGACTCTTTCGAGGCATTCGAGCGATGAGATTTACCTCGGGCAGAGGGATTGTAAAGAATATTGGACTCGTGATGATGAAGCTTTGACCGCGTTTAAGAAATTTGCTGACAAACTTGTGGAGATTGGGAAGAGGATAGAGGACAGGAATAAGGATGTGAGATTGAAGAACAGAAATGGACCTGTTAAGGTGCCTTACACTTTGCTTTATCCCAATACCTTGGATTATAGCCGGAAAGGCGGACATAATGTCAGGGGAATTCCTAACAGCGTGTCGATTTGATTCTTCTTGGAAGAAGGAGATCAGTTTTTTTTTTTTTTTTTTTTTTTTTTTGAGGTATTCAAGCTGGTTTGTGTGTGTGTGTGTGTTTGTATACTTATTTTCTCATTCATTCCAGGTTTCCAGTCAAGCTGGAGTGTGGTCTGTGAAAGGCATTTGTAATGGCAAAGCCATATTCCTGTGTACTATGTTTGTGAAAGAAATAAAATGGCTTTGCGTTTATATACTCCGTAATGTCACTTATGGTCAACTAAGTTAAACTTTGACCAACATTTGATGCTAGATTATTTATTTTCATGAAATGTTTAACATAATTATGAATAGTGTTTCTATTGATGTATCGATAACCATTTTCAGAATAGTACGAAGATAACCAAATTTTCATAACATTTTGGTCTAAGTTCAACTTAGTTGACCACATGTGATATTTATTCCGGGACAGAGGGAGTATTGGTTAAAGTTTGCTTAGAGCTTTGAAATTCAATTCGGCGTATTAAATTTCAAATGTGTTTTCTTGTTTTAAAAGAAATTGTTTTGGAGCAGCTAATCTGATCAAATGTTTAGGTCAAAATACATTTTACCCCCCAAATTATCCACCGATTCCCCACTTTGCACCCTCGTTTGAAAAGTCGGTCTGTTTGGTACTTAAACTTTTAAATCGTCTCACTTTGCACCCGGACACTAACAAACGTTAGAAAACGTAACAGAAAGGTGAAAAGTTAACAGAATGCTATAAAAGTTAACAGATTAGGTCATATTACATGTCAAGTGAGGGATATTTTAGTCATTCTCATTTTAACTTTTAATTTTCTTTCAATTTTATTTTCACATTATTATAAAAAATATAAAAAATTATAATATCTATTTATTCAATTAATAATTTATTTTAAAAAAAATAAAAATATAAAATATAAAAATAAATAAATTAATGTAATAAAAATACATAATTATTTTTTTTAATATATTATTATCATTGTCTTGATTAAATAAATATGATATTATACTCCCACCGTCTCACTATGTTTGGCCACATTTAACTTTAAGTAGTCAACAAAAGTTAACGTTGGCCAAATATTAATGTCAATCTAATCATCTTAATGACACTTTCAAAATTACTTAGTGAATTATCAATAACAGTTTTTTAAAATTTCACTAGGATGATTAAATTGACATTAATATTTGGTCAAAGTTTAAATGTGTTGATTATCAAAAATCAAATATGGCTAAACATAGTGAGACGGAGGGAGTATATTTTTATTAAAAAAAAGAGGCCAAAATGCGTTTACCCACCATCCCCAAAAGTATTCACTAATAAATAATAAAAGTACATTCTTTATTCAATAAAAAATATTAAAAAATATACTTATTGGAATTTCTAACTCAAGATGATGATAATAATATATTAAAAAGTCGTAATTCAATATTTATATTACATTAAACTTCTTATTTTTTTTTTTAAATATATTTATTACTTAAATAAATGAATTTAAGAATTTTTATATTTTTGTTAAAAGTGTGAAGATATAATTGAAATAAAATTAAATGTTAAAATGAGAATGACTAAAATATCCCTCATTTGACATGCAAATGACATAATCTGTTAACTCTTATAACATTTTGTTAACTTTCTAACTTTCTGTTAATTTTTCTAACGTTCGTTAGTGTCAGAGTGCAAAGTGAGACGATTTTAAAATTTGGGTACAAAACAGACCGACTTTTCAAACGAGGGTGCAAAGGGGGAATCAGAGGATACTTTGGGGGGGGGGGTAAAACGTATTTTGGCCGAATTTCTAACTCAAGATGATGATAATAATATATTAAGTCGTAATTCAATATTTTTATTACATTAAACTTCTTGTTTTTATTTTTTTAAATACATTTATTACTTAAATAAATGAATTTAATAATTTTTATTTTTTTGTTAAAAGTGTGAAGATATAATTGAAATAAAATTAAATGTTAAAATGAGAATGACTAAAATATCCCTCACTTGACATGCAAATGACATAATCTGTTAACTCTTATAACATTCTGTTAACTTTCTAATTTTTTGTTAATTTTTCTAACGTTCGTTAATGTCAGGGTGCAAAGTGAGACAATTTAAAATTTTGGGTACCAAACAGACTAACTTTTCAAACGTGTGTTGCAAAGTGGGAATCAAAAGATACTTTTGGGGGGGGGGGGGGGGGGGGGGGGGTTAAAACGTATTTTGACCAAATGTTTATGTTACAGTTTTGGGTCCTTTGGCTATGTACATTATTCTATGAAATCTCAGTCTGCTACTGATGAGAGGGTTTGAAAATGATCCTTGGCCATAATCATTACTATTACTGATGAGTGGGTTGTGGGATTTTAAAAAAAAAAACAACTTTTAAATATAGTTTTATTAAATAGCAAGTTTAGACTTTAAAACACCTACAAATAAAACAGAGGCATTAAAAAAGTGAGTCGAATTTAGGCCTTCAAACAATGAGTCTAGGCCTTAAAACACTTAATTAGTATATTTAAAAACATGACTTTTTATAACTTATTGAGTAACTAATTGCCCCCAAAATTTCATGTTACTATAATATACTTTCCCGTCCCATAACAAACAATATGGGCTTCACATATGCCATAGATTATCAATATTATATACTTTTATGTCTCATAATAAACGATTCATTTAATTTTAAAAATTAAAACTTAAGAAAAAATGTTTTAAAATAGGTGGTTCGAGTATGAGGTAGAGAGAAAAGGAGGTAGAGAGCAAATCAATAACTAGATAGTTGTAGTGAGTATGATAGGTGATAAGAGTCCCATAAATAAAAAAAACAATATCAATTTTTCATTTTTAGGAAATGTTGATTTTCCAACAGGACACCCAAAACAATAAAATTATCGTTTGTTATGAGATGGAGGGAGTATGCGGCTTCACATAGCCAAAAATCATGAACATAACAGTGTACTCTCTGGGGGCCAAACTAATCACTATTTATTTCCATTTTGGGCTTCCCATCTAATTACTGTTTACCTAAAATGTTCAATTTTTTCCTTCCTACCCACTCATATCAACTACTAAGGCTTGTTATTGATAATATTGTTCATTGTGCATCAATAATAAGTTTTTTATTTTCATATATATAATTAAATAAACCTAAAATTAATTGTCAAAATTTATTCGTAATTACAACAATTTTTCTTTTTTAAAAAAATCATTTTTAAACGAAATAGTATCATACAATTATATAAATATATATGTATATATACTACGAAAAGAAAAGAAAAGAAAAGAAAAGAAAAGAAAAGTAGTAGTCCTTGTGTTCCAACCTAAAGTTCTTACCTTCTTTTTTAGTTTGTAAGAGGCTAAGGTTTTAGTTGTTTTATTATTTAAAATAAATAACGATTTGTCATATTCACAATTAAAACTTCATACCCATTTTTTTTTTATCTTACTTTACTTTTCATAATCACAATATTTATTTTTCCTTAATCAAAGTGCCAAGTCAAATTAGGAACCTGAAGATAGGACGGACGGAGTATAAAGTATCTTGGGTAAATATAAAGTACAAAAAAGTGTCACAAAATTTAATTCACAAAAGGGCGAATTACATTTTAGGCCCCAAAGTTTGGGGGTGTTCCTATGATGGGCTCTAAAGTATCTCCGTTAGCATTTTGGGCCCTAAAGTTGTCTTTTTTTGTCGAGTTAGGGTTTTTAACCAATTTTGTTACAAAAACCAGTTAAATAGGCACGTGCCACGCACATGCCACCTACCGGAGGATAGTTTGAAATTGATTTAACTTATAGGGGGTTTACTGCACATTCTTAAATTTAATGGGCTTAAAATAATAACATTTATTCAATTTTATTCAACTACAATTGTTGGTCCCTAAAGGGCAACAAGGGTGTGAAAATCGCTAGAGGGGGGGGGGGTGAATAGCGTTTTAAAATTCTTTTCAAACCCTTTTGCAATTCAATGGCAGATGCGCACAACTCTTATTTTGGCTAAGTATAGCGCGCAGTAAGAGTGTGAAATGCACAGCGGAAATTTAAAGCAGCTCTGCGCAGGGTATACTGCGCAGGGATAAAAACGCACGCGCTAAGTATGAGGCTAAAGAGTGGCGCAAAAAGGATTCTAAGGCAAATGAGCAATAACAATTACAACATCAAAGTGTAACAATCTGAAAGATCAAACAAAGCAGTTCATAAATAGTTGAGCAGGAAATATGCAGTAAATATAATGAACACGCTATTTGGAGAGGTTCGATCGATGAAAAATCTACATCCTATACCAAGATGGTTAGTCTTGGATTTCTAATGGAGATCTTATTATATGAGAGAGTATTACAAATTACAACATTTGAGCTCAATACTAACTCAAGATCTATTATCTATGAAGAACAAATCCTAGACTAAACCGGTGTATCTCTAGAAGTTAGATAAAAAAGATCAAAGCTTCAAGAGGTGTGTGTGACAGAAATTCTGGGCTCTATGAATATGAAAGATGAAGAGCATCAAGAATTCTGGTGATATAGGCTTTGTGATATGAGCAGGAGTTTTGAAGGTTTGAAGATCTTGAAGGCTGTTCTAAAGAATCTGGAAATACTAAGCAGCAGTCTTCAGATCTTCAAGGTTTCTCAATGAAGCATGAAACTCGAGCTATGAAGCATAGTGGCCAACAAGAGGGGCTTGATCAATGGGCCGATGAAAAGGCCAAAATGAAAGGCGATCAAAAGGCAGCTTGGAAGTGAAGATGAGCAGGCTATTTATAGCTGAGAGCTTGAATATAGCCGTTGGAGCTCTGAGTAAGGAATTGGCGCGCAGATGTCCTTTATAGCCGTTGGGGCTCTGATCAAAGATGATGACCTGGCACAATATGATTGGTGCGCAGGTGATTTAGAGCCGTTGGAGACTGAGCATGAAGACCAGATTCAAAAGCTTCTTCTAGAAGGTTGACAGCTGTCTTCACTTGAGATATTTCTTTGAAGCGTGTCTCCACCAATGGTTTTGCTGAGTGTGCTTATTTTGTCGTTTGTGCACACCTCAGCACTTTTACTCAATCTAAAAAGCGTAGCTTGTCTTGACGCTTTCCAAGCTTCTAGAATGTGAGATCAGGAGATGAGGAACTTGACCAAGGTTGTGTCCGTGCACAAAGGCATGCGCATTGCCGGCGCGCATGGATTCAACGCATGATCAGCATGCGCACCATGCTTGGTCACAAAAAGATCTCTTGAGAGTTTGGGGAATGAGATCTTGAAAACTGAGCAGGGTCAAGGGCTGCGCAAGATATCTATGCGCAGTGGCGACCTGCGCAGAGAACATCCTGCGCAGTGAAATGAATCCTGCTTAGGAAATCTTCGATCTTTAAAGCTTCAAGTCCTATCATCTAAGCCTATACTATAAAAAGGACTTGGCTAAAAAATGAAGTTATAAACTTCTTTACATGAGGTCCTAAAGTCCATAAAAATACTCATAGGTGATGGTATCAATCAATTCTAACAAATGTAGGAGGGTTAAGTAATAAGCATACCCAACAATCTCCCACTAAATGATTGATGCCATTACCTACTATAGCAAAGGCAATTCATTGTACTTGATAATAGCATGTCCATAAAATAGTGAATGGTAAATCATGCCTCAAGTCAATGCACACACTAGCCAGTGCTATAGATTTCTAATCTATCCAAAAGATTAAAAACTTACAAGATAGGAAAGATAGAAATATCATTCAGAGCATACAAATAATGTGAGATGAAGTTTTAAGTATGCGTTTAAACTGAATGTTTAAACATCATGCGTAGAAAACATGAGCAGTAAAGATTATGCGCATGAGTTTAAGTAATAATGCATTCAATGTTCCACAAACGAATGGTTTGAATTGAACAAGGTTTTGTGAAAGCTTAATGATGCATTCTTCTCATTAAAACTTTGAAGGATTGACCGTTACAGAGTACAAGCTTTAAAGAGGAAAAACAAAAAGAGGTGCGCACAAAAACAAAAGCGCACGAAATGAAAACGCATAAAACATACTGCGCAACGAGAATCAAAAAGTCAAAGAAAAACTAGCAAAATACTTACAAAGGAAATCTAATCTATGTTGATCCGTTGCAGGGCTTCGCGCATCTCATTCTGAAGGCTGTTGAACTTGTTCATGAGTTCCGCCTTTAAATTTTAAAATTTGTCCTGGAACTCAACAGCTTTACCAACATAAGTGTTCATTCCTCTGCGCATATCAGCATTGTCATCCACTAGCTCTCTGAACTTTGCTCTGCTGTCCGTCAGGATGGCAGTCTGCGTAGCTTCTAATCTTGTGTCGGTATGGAGGCGCTGAGTGTTGACGCTGGATTGAATATCTAGCATTGCGTAGTCCAATTTGTCGTTGAACGTAGAAGAAAAATCTGTCATGGACTTAGCAATGCATCTACGCACTTCTTCAATATTATGCGCAGAGCCTCCTTGTTCAATCTTCTCCATCTGAGCCTCCATCTGAGCTTGAAGATCATCAAATCCTCTAAGTAACCCATCTGCGAGGGTTTTCTTGAGATTTTTCAGTATGTCCCTGAGTCCACCATCAAGCGCTCCAAGGGTGCACACATTTTTGAGTTGTGCGCAGACATTTTCGAGCTGGGCGCTGATGGTTCTTAGGGAGTCCAGGATAAGATGATCCAAAGTGATAGGAACTTTTTCTTGCGCAGGCTCAGATGAACTTGCCTTTGCCTCCGTCTTAGCACTCTCCGTGCTTTCCTTTGCCTCCCTTGCCTTTGCTTCCTCCTTGGCAGCTTTCTCCCCCTTAATGGTATCAATCTCCAAACGCTGCATATCAAGACGATACAATAAAACAGTTTGAGCAGTAAGGAGTTGATTTAGCTGCAGCTGCGTAGCGAGTTGATTCGCTTGAACAGAATGCAAGATTTTCACGATCTGGCACAGCTCAGCTGAAGAGGAAGGAGGAGTCTCAGGGGCTAAAGATTGTTGAACTGGAGAAAGATCACTGCTGGCAGTGGCTGCGGAACTAGTGCGGCGCTTCTTCACTCCTTTTGCGCTGCTGCGCACCTTCTGCTTGAGACGAGAGGAGATATGTGCGATATCAGCACTGGGGATGGCTTCTTGAGAGGCTTCGTGCAATTGCTCCCCCTCAACTGCAGCATCGTCTGAATCACCACGAAAATCAGCCTTGCACTTCATTGTGGTTGGCTTTGAGGGAGCAGGAGCTGGATTGTAGGTAGGATCTGTCTCTCTGAATGAAATCCCTTTGGTGGATTGAACCAAAGGAATGTCCTTGAGCTTTTTGCCACTGCGCGGAGCAATGCCCTTCCCCTTGCGATTATACGCTTCTTCTGCGGTCTCTTGCGCAGCATCAGGTGTAGATCTTCCTGCACTCTTCTTGGACTTGGCCACAGGAATTGGGCCTATCCAGGGTTCCTTGTTGGGAGCGGAATCAGACAGCCAGATTTCATAGTAATCAGCGTTACCTATCTCACTGCGCAAATTCTGGAGGTGTACTCTGGAGTAGTACTTTGCGTCGCAAGACTGCTTCTTGATTGACTTTTCTTCAACATAGGTGGCCAGTTCACCATAAGTCAATAAGAGTTTGGTTAGCAGTCTGCAGTGAGTTCGGTATTTGGTCTTCCCTGCGTTCAGCTTCTTGTCATAGCTGGTCATTCCCTTCACAATCTCATTGAAGATAATCTGCGGCCAGTCGAGTTGATCTTCGTTGAAGATGGATGCGCAGTATTCCCACTGCTTAGAGATGAAATGTCCATTATTTCCATTCTTGCAGTTGAGGGAATCTCCAATTAGGGTGCACAGGTGATACATCACCTCACCAAATTCCTTTCTGTTATACATTGGCCACTTCTTGTTAAGAGAAGGGATGCCAATGAGCTTCTGTGCAAGCGCATTTTGGTGAGCCTCATCATAGTTGACTGAAGAACTATCAACGTTGAAGTTTAGGAGGCTGCGAATGTGGTTAGGGTGAACCATTACATCACTGCGCTGTACAGTGGCCATGATCATTTCCGTTGGCTTGCCTTCAAGTTGTGCCGGAACAACTCTTGCTGTCTTGAAGAATTCATCTACCAGCGCAGGCACTATGAAGGATTGCTCAAGAGTGAATAAAGGAAGAATCCCGGAGGAGCTGAGAAGGTGAAGCAGACGACGACCAATTGCATCTAAAGAAAGATCTGCCTGAATAAGTTCCCAACCCGGTATGAAGTAAACGTGTCCCTGCGTAAAACAATAGATAGAATTAGACAACCTATTGCTTATGGAGCTGTGCGTATTTGCAAGTAATGCAGATATACCTTGGCACAAGTTCCATGATAAGCAAAAATGTTTATGCGCAGAAAATAGGAAGTGGGTGCGCATAAAATAAGAAAGCATACGCAGATAGAGATCGTGCGCACAGAAAGTAAATACTAGTAAAGAAGTGTGCGTAGAGAAATAGATACAACTATATGCGCAGAAAGCCATGCGCAGGGAACTATGCGCAGAAAACAAAGATGGGGGTATAACAATAGACCAAATAAAATAATAAAAAATAAGAAAGAATATTTAAGAACATGAAGAACACACAAGAACACCGAAAAACAAAAGTTGACAAAATTCAACAAAAAATACATCGAAATGATGGCATGAACAGGACGAAGTCAACCATGTAAAAAGTATAGTCAACGACATTAAAACAAACCCCGAAATTCAGAAAAATGGTTCGTCTGCCAAGGAAGTTACGGAGCACAGAAATTGACGAAAAACACATGTAACGACCATTGATCATGAAATAAACTACATGAAAGAATAGATCAGACAAATACGAACACAACACAACGATCGATTTCAAAAATGATCAACAAATAAGGGAGAAATCGAAAAAGGGAGTCTTGAGACCTCCAAGAACAACAATGGCGGAAAAATAAGGAGTCATAGTGAAACATACCATGTCTTTGACGGTTGGATGCCTTGATTGTCGTTCTACTTCTTCTTCGTGAGAGTTCCCAGGATTGGAGTGCGAAGAAGAGTCGGAGATGATGATTTCGGGTTGAGTTTTGGTTTTCTTAGGCGCCATTGAAATGGTTTTGAGAGAAGAAAGGTTGAGGTTGAAGATAAAGAACAGGAGATGAGAAATGAGGGTTTAGAACAGAGGTTAGAAAGAGAGTGAGAGAGAATTTAGAGAGAAGAGAAAAGTAGAGAGAGAAACGGTTTATGTAGGGAAGGAGATGTTAGGCGCACGATAGCTAAGAAATGTTTGAGAAAATGTGCAGTGGCGCAGGATAGCGATACCACGTGTCACAAAAGGGAACGCGCGTGCGTAGGCCTATGCGCGCGTGTGCGTGTGAAGTTCTAAGCCGGTCACTGTCAAGTCGACTTCCTCATAAATGGTGAGTCAGTGAAAGGACGGGCGCACGTTAGCAGGGTGACGTGGCCGAATGGGGGACGCGCGTGCGCAGTCTTTGCGCGCGCGTGTGTCAGCAAAAAGAGGCTGACGGCTGTCGCATCACCTTCCTCATTAAATGATGAGCAGGCATTCGTGAGGTGCGCTGTCATTAATTGCAGTTTGCATTAAATGACAATGGGACATGCGCAGGGGTAAAGAGGTAATTTCCCAAGAAAATTCAAAAAATAAAAGCGCGGGAAAATTTAATTTACACAAGTACCCTTGTGACTCAGTGTTGACTTTTCAGTCAAGGACCTATGTGCAAAATCTAATGAATAGAACACTTACCTGCGATCCACGATGATTTGCGCATGGTTAGTCATGCGCAGTGCATTGATAGCACAGAGATTCTATAAATCTCGGAACTGTTGTTACATGCGCAGATATTTGTTGCGCAGGTGTTGCGCAGGGCGCATGAAACTTAACCTATTTTGCACACTTATCAAGCAAATACATTAGTATAAATGATATGGACAAGTTAGCTAAGATTTAAGCATACCCATTTCTCCTTTCAAGAGACCACTTGTCAATTCTTGATGAGATGATATTAGATGTTGATGAGCTTGGTAATAGTGCTTGGCAGGATTGGAAGCTGCTATGGTGGACATGTTATCGCAGAGAATTGGATAATTCTCTTCATGAATCCCATAGTCCACAGGTTGTTGCTTCATCCATAAGATTTGGCAGCAGCAGCTTTCAGCAGCAATATATTCTGCTTCAGTAGTGGAGATGGACACAGCAGCTTGTCTCTTGCTTGCCCATGCTATAAGTCGATTTCCAAGGAAATGACATGTTCCACTTGTGCTCTTCCTGTCAATTGTGCACGCTGCGTAGTCCGTATCTGAATAACCTACAAGTTTAAAGTTCGAATCTTTGGTGTACCAAAGTCCAAGGTTAACAGAGCCAAAAGTATATCTAATACATTTTAAGGCAGTTATGTGCGCTTCAGAAGAATTAGCATGATAGTGCGCACAGATCCAGTCAACATAATATCTTGGCCAACTAGCAGAAGATAAAGGAGAGTTAATCATACCTTGATATAGTCTGATCAACTTTACCTTTTAAGTCTGTTAAATTTGTTGCTTGTGGCCATTGGAGTGTCGTATGCTTTAGCCCTCAAGTCCAAACTTCTTGATTAAGTCCCTTGTGTACTTGGCTTGATGTGATGAAGATGCCATCATTCAATTGATTGATTTTAAGCCCGAGGAAAAAGGTGATTTCTCCATCATGCTCGTCTCAAACTTGCTTTTCATGTGCTTTTCAAAGCGCTTACAAAGTGACTCATTAGTAGAACCAAATATAATATCATCGACAAAAATTTGAACAAGTAAAGAGTGATCATTATACTTAGCAATAAAAAGAGTTGTATCGATATTACCACGCTTGAAGTCTTTCTCTAGTAGGAATTTTGATAGCGTATCGTACCATGCTCTTGGAGCTTGCTTAAGTTCATACAAAGCTTTCTTGCTTTGATTCTGTGATGCTTCCATTCTTATCCATCTTGTTTCAGAACACCCATTGAAGCGCTAAATATTGGATGAGCTTTTCTTGCACTTCTTGCATAGCATCGATCCATCTTAAAATATGGAGCACTCTATCAATCTTCTTTGATCCGACATGAGAGATAAACGAATGCTACACCGCAAAGTTTGATGCTCTCGATGTGCGAACCCCTACATTGAGATGATAGGAATACGAAGATCAATGGGTATTTCATTTGCTTCAGCACTAAAATCATCAAAGGTGATTTGCTGAAGAGGAGAAACATCATGCGCAGGAGGAGGTGTTTGCGTATCAGGAGTTGTAACTTCAGGCGCAGCATTTGTAGTATGCGCATGAGATGGACTGATTCTGAATCTGCTTGATCTATATTCTGCGCAGGAATAAAGTTACTGCGCACCTGTCTAAAAAGCTCACAGAGACATCAGAATCATTTGGAGCCAGATGTGACTCAAGGAGAGAATGCTCATCAAAAAGTAACATGTACAGATACTAAAATAACTAGAGATTTATCTTATTATGATCATGAAAAGCTTATAGAATGATTGGCATACCCAACGAGAATACCTTCATCTGCTTTGGCGTTGAATTTTCCTTTAGCGTTTGCAGCCAAAGAGCTTGAATAAAGTAATGTTGGGCGCTCTTCCTCTCCATAGCTCATATGGAGTCTTGTTGTAGGCTTTGTTGATGAGGGATCTTATTCTGGGTAAAGCATGCACCGTTGCTGCTTCTACTATCATTGTCTATCCATCCTCAATCAACGAGCGATTCTTTCCACAACGCCATTTTGTTGCGGAACTCCAGCAGCAGAGAAATTGTGAAGAATACCATTTGTTGGTTCTTGTTGGTTCTCACAATATTGAGCGACATCATTGTTCATAAATTCTGTTCCATTGAAGTATCGAACTCTATTGATGTCTTCTATGTTTGGAGATTTAGAAGGAGAGCAACCATGATATCATTGAGATACCACAAGTTGGTCCAAAGCTTCGCGGTAGTGAGCGGTCCAAACATATGAGGTGAAGCGGATGTAAGCGGTTTGACATTGGAGCAATCTTGCTGGAGGAAAACTGCTCAGGCTGCTTACTAAGCTGGCATGGTGCTTATACCATTGCTAGCTGCATTCGCTTAGGTTCATTGCTACAAAACAAGGATTAGTAAATAGAAATTATAGCGGTAAGATCAATAATATAAAAATTGGTCTTACGAGTCCTTGTGAGCAAAGTTAGTCCAGAAACGCCATTCTTGATGTAACAGTGCGTTGAAGTGATATGGCATTCCAGACCTTTATCTCATAATTGTGATATGGAGAGCAGGTTGCTTGAGACTATCTTTTATGATTAGTCCAAATCCAATTATGTGCCCTTTGTTGTTGTCACCATATATTACTGAGTGATCTCTTCCTTGGTGCGCACCTTTAAGAGTGTTGACATCTCCAGTAGTGTCTAGAATCCACTGTTGAAACCAACTGAGCTTGACAGTGCGCAGTGAAGTAGATCTTTTCTGCTTGTTGAAACATTTACTTGCGCTCTACAGCAGAGTTATCATTTAAGATCAGCACACTTTAAGAGATTCCTTGCGCGGCTGCGGAGTTGGTGATGACGCAGCTTCTGACAGGTTAGCTTTGGCAGATAGGTGCTTGTCATTCCGTCTGCTTGGTGAAGGTGTTCCGTTTCCACTAGAGTGAAGGGATCTTTCTTTGATTGTCTTTGGCATATGCTCAGGTTCCATTTCAGAAACAACTTTTGAATCATTGTCAGCATTTGCCACTAAGCAGAGCAGTCCATCCTCAGAGTCAGCATCGTTGTCTTCAGTGTCAAGTCTCCGAGTCCTTAGTGTAGATACCCCGGGGAACCACGGCTTGGCTAGAGCGGTGAATTATCCTAGGATGTCTAACTTGTTTTAGATTTGTTTAGAGTCGCCACCTATGTTTTTAAAGGAACATAAGAAAAACCTAGAAATAGCCTAATTTATGTACAAAACCAGAGATTCGGGAGAGAAGGGTTCGGGGGTTAGGTGACGGAGTGGGAAGTACTTAAACACCCACTCCGCCCCGCTTACGCGGGTCTTGCTACTATTGGTGTTCTAATATTTACATGTCCTTCAATTAATTAAATAGAAATGTGCTAACAATTGTGATGAGAAGAAAAGGGGAAAATAAAGGGGAAATAAAATAGAATTGTTTTATTTATTTAATGATAAAGATTACATGTAACAAGTAATGTTAAAGAATTACATTAAGAGATGAAGAGAAACTAACATGGTGAATTAAAGTTAAGATTAAAATGTAGGGAGATAACCTTAACTAACTTCAATATGTGAAGTAGTCATGTTGGTCATGTCCCATTAATGGGGATTGCATACATTGACTAGAACATGAATAGAATAAAAAAAAGAAGACTTGTACCTTTAGAAAGAAGACTTCAAACTTGGACTTGAAAATGATGTTGTTGTGTAGAGATTTGTGTAGAGTTTCGTTGCGTAAAACTCTTGTTGGGAGAATTTGTGTAGGGAAAAATGATATAGAATTTGTGTAGAGAGAAAGCTCCAAGTCTAAAAAATGAGGTCCCTTTCCAAGGTAGAAGATGATGGTTTTTATAGGTAAAAAGAGAGGGAAAGGTTGGAGGGAAAAGATGATCATCCATGTGAAATGGAATTGACCAATCAAAAATAAGATAAATAAAATAATAAATAAAAGAAATAAAAGAAAATCAAATAAATAAAAAGGAAATATTTTGTTTTAATGAAAAGGCTAGAAGTGTGGGATTGGGAGTTAATGAGAAAAGGGGGGATGAATGTGGATGTAAAAAGATGGTTTTTGTGATCAAGAAAAGATGTTTGTAAATAAGAAAAGAGAGGGAAATAAGGTGCAATCCGTTACTGCCAAAGTGGGAAGCGCGCGGGTCCGGATTTTGGGGCGGGACGCGCGCGCGTCTCACTGGCTGTGCCGGAAGCGCGCGATTTTAAAAATGACAGAAAGACAGAAATGACTCTAAAATTAATTCTGTTATGCAGTTTAGTCCAAAACTAACGGAATCAGTTAGGAACTTAACCGAAGTAACAGAAATTAATAAAAATAAGTTAAATAAAAATACTATGTATGCAATCGGGGTGAGAGGTCCAAGGCGGGGTGTCTACAGAGCCCCTCGGCGACGTGGATTGCGAGGCAAAACGCGTCGACGAAAGAAAGACAACCGCCGAGGACATCGACAAGAGAAAACAAAGACTCGATAAAGCAGAATTTGAAATTACAAAGGATAGAAGTGCGCTCCCTGTGTGATCGACTTTTGCTGATGGAAGAGGTATGGTGATGAGCGGTCCAATGGACCAAAATTGGTGCGCGGTGCGGTGATGCGGCGGTGTGATTTGAGCGGTCCACCATCGACCAAAAATTGGTGCGCGGTGCGGCACCTGGTGATTTGAGCTCCACCATCGACCGCTGTGCTCTGTGCGGCACCTGGTGATTTGAGCGGTCCACCATCGACCAGAATTGGTGCTCTGTGCGGCACCTGGTGATTTGAGCGGTCCACCATCGACCAGAATTGGTGCTCTGTGCGGCACCTGGTGATTTGAGCGGTCCACCATCGACCAGAATTGGTGCTCTGTGCGGCACCTGGTGATTTGAGCGGTCCACCATCGACCAGAATTGGTGCTCTGTGCGGCACCTGGTGCTCTGTGCGGCACCTGTTATGTGTATGCTTTGCAGATATATGTGCTTGTGTGAGATGTGAAATTGGAATTGCGAGAGAAAATTGTGATTGTGGTGTGATATGATCTTGAAAGCACCTTTATAATGAGAGAGAAGTAAGAATGTAGAAAGTGATCTTGTGTGCGGTGTGATTTTGAGGAAAGCATCGGATGTATTCATACCTTCACTTACCATTGCCGCTTGAGTGGAGATGGATTCTTGATGTCCGCGGAGGGTGCTTTGATGGAGAATGTCCATTCTTTAGATGTTGATGAGAGAATGCCCTTGATGTTGGGTTGGCGAGATGGTACTCTGGATGATGGGTCGGTCGTGCCAAAAGGCTGCCTACGTATCTCTTTAAGAGAATCAGACCAGCGTAGTTCACGGATGATGGAGAACGCTGGAGGAGAGGCTAGGAGCAAAACAAAGTAAAGCACATAATTTTGCACATAGAAGGAGAAAAAGAAAGATTTTTTTTTTTTTTTTTTTTTTTTTTTTAAAGATTAGGAAGGAAAAAATATGCACACATGTGAGGAAAAGATTTTTTTTTTTTTTTTTTTTTTTTTTTTAGTCCGTGGGTGAACCATTTTAACCATTGTGTGCTTGTGAAGCCAACCCAAGATCAAGTCATGTTCAGTCGAAGTCCGGATTGCCTCGCTTGAATTCTGTTGTCGCTGGTGTGCCCAACGAAGATTGATGTCTAGCCCCAAGAGATTTGTCGATTATGGGGCTTCAAAAGGCTTTTGATGCCGAGATGAGGGGTTGCTGATTGTAAAGCCCCTAGAATGCCTTTGATGCCAAATTTTGAGGGACTTGCATAGCTCCAAGATAAATCAGCTCTTGGCCCATTCGAGTAAATCGCCCTTTGTTGTTGTAGTGAGCAAGCCCCAAGAGGAGATCGTTGATGCCAAGCTTCGAGAGATTGCAAAGCCCCAGGTGTCGTGGGCTTGTAGATGGCGGGATGTGAAGACCGTTCATTGTAAAAGCCCCAAATTATCTTGTGATTGGCTCGGCATTGAGAGCGGATGTACCGTTTGGTAGAATTCTTGATAGAGATTTCCTTCTTGCTCTTACTGGGGAGATGAATGGCCTCATTGTGGTCGATACCCAAATGGCTGAGGGCTTATGTCAAAGGATGCAGTAATGTCTTGCGGTGCCGTCGAGGTCGCGGAGGATAAGGTCTTGGCGTGATAAAGTCTCAAATGAGTATGCTTGCTTGACTCTTCTTGAGTTGAACTAATGACGGATCTTCGGATGCAACTAGTGCTGTGGCCCAACTTTATCTGAGCTGCACCTTGTGCTTTTGATCTTGGAGAAGGGGGTGCTGAATTGCAGAAACATTGGGATTGGCCGTGGCATTTCCCGCTATAACCCTGTTTTGATTAGAGTTTAGCATATTGAATCTTTTTCCTTTTCTCTAAGACTTCCTTCAAAATCTCGCTGTGAGTTCTAACAAAAATCATCAACTTCATTCATAACATCGGAGTCTTCATTTAAAACCAAGAGGCCTTTGACTTGAAGTGTTGAGAGACCCTTGAATCTTGATTGTTCTCATGGAGCTATAAGACTACTCCACATTGCACTTGCTCGAGTATTGTTGCCCAAAAGACTGTCGGTCGCGAAGCCCTAATACTGCCCTTTGCTTGAATTACTGTAATGCCGTAGCCCAAAAGATTGTAGATTGCGAAGCCCGTTGAGACCTTCGGTGCTGAATTGAGGAAGTTTCCAATGTTGCACATGACTTGGCTGGGGATACTGCTGGGGAGTTAATTGCTCTTTGCCGAGGGAGCCTTTAAGACTTGACCGTAGCCCCTAGAGTGCCATCATTGATTTCGAGAAAGGTCCACCCTTGATTGGGGAAACGAGCACGGGCACACATGACAAGAGGGCTTTTTGACATCCCTTTTGAGGGACTTTGAGGATAGTTTCACACATCTTTCTTGAGCATAGCCCCTAGGGCGTATTGATTGCCAAATGAAGCAAAAGAATCCCTTGTTCTTGAGTCACATAGCCCCTAGGGCGTCACCATATATTGAGCAAATCAAGAGTGACTCGTCCTCGTGTGAGGGAATAAACATGAGAGGATATGGCAAGAGCTACTCCATTTCTCGGGAGCCTTTCGGCGTACTTTAGAAGCACATACTTGAAGAAGCCTTGAAAACTGAGACACATGTTGTTACTATTTGCTGCCCAAGCCAATTGACTAGCTAGGGATTATTTGTGCAACCTCGTGCCCTTTTGTGATGGGCTCGTTCTCGGATGGGTCTTGGTTACCACGGGCCTTCTTTTCATGAACCCAAGAATGCACATTGCTGGAGAATGATACCAATAACCCAAGACAACCTTTGATGGTGCCATATCTTGTCGAGCTTTTGCCAATCCCAAAGTTGACTCGGTGGGGAATTGATTTGAGGAGATCCAATGTAGAGCTTGTGCAGTTGTCTTCCTTAGAGGCCGGAGTTCTCCATTTCTCTTTCCCTTCTCTCTCTCACTCTCTCATTTTTTTTTATGACGCACCCTGTTTTTGCCTAGACCGCCCTTTCGGGTTTTCAATCTAGCGGGCATCTCTTTTGCGTCTTCATTTTGACTCGATTAATGAGGAAGTGTGCATTGACTCTAGCTGAGGAGATAAGACATGTGATTTTGCGGTGGAGACCTCTTGTCACTAAAGGTGAGTGACATTGACTTGACTAGGGAAGTGTCCCTAGTATTGACATGTATTTTTTATTGAATTGAATGACTCGCGAAGGCAAGTAAGTCATTAAGAGAGAAGAGAAGGAAAGCCCCAATTTGATTGCAAGAAATTGGGAGTATGCAGAAAGAATAGAAGTCCCTAGACTCGACAAGGATCGCGAAATGATTCTAAATCTAAGAAAGTTGTTCAATCTTTTTGGTGATTAATTCATTGGCAAATGAATCGTACAAAGATGTCTTGACAAGTTCGAGATGAAGGCCAATCACCATAACGCGCTAGGGCTAAACATATCTTCTTTCTTGCATGAGACCGGACCCGCAGGTTGCCTACGTTCCTCCAGTGTAGAGGCTCAGGTCACCGTAGTTCTTGTGGATTCTCCATTCTTCGGGATGGAATTGTTGCTTCGTCGTGTAGCTTCGTCCTCCTTTGGTGGATGGAATGATGTTGATCTTGATGTGAACTTCTTTGATTGAGGGGGATTTTTTTTTTTTTTTTTTTTTTTTTTTTTTTTTTTAATCCCCCTTTGTTACTTTGCTTGACTTCTTCATGATTGTTGCTCCACCTTGTTTGTCTTGGCTTCGTCGTTGATGTTGGCGTCGATGTTTAGCCCCTAGGCGTTCAAGTGATGGCCTTGTTCTAAAACTTGTTTAGACATCTTTTCATCATTCTGCCAAGAATTAGATTGAACAACTTGGAAGAGTGTATAAGGACAAGAACGACTTTTATTTGATGACTCAATGGACTCGAACATTTAACATAGGACGAGAGAAAACATTAATGCACACATTAGAGGACTTTGACTCTTTTTTTTTTTTTTTTTTTTTTATTCCTACTACTAGGTAGAGAAAGAGAAACGGAGATTGTTGTTGTCGTCCTCTTTGTTGAAGCCCCATTTCAAAACCAAGCCACTTCTTTGATGAGTTGCTCTTCACCCACGGTA
This sequence comes from Campanula takesimana, assembly GCA_026119855.1. Taxonomy (NCBI): domain Eukaryota; kingdom Viridiplantae; phylum Streptophyta; class Magnoliopsida; order Asterales; family Campanulaceae; genus Campanula; species Campanula takesimana. The sequence goes on from JAOWBW010001049.1 coordinate 637,679, forward strand.
AATTCGCCGTTGTCGATAAAATCTTGGATGATGTTTCGGAGAAGGAAGCACCCTTCGGTAGTGTGGCCAATATGCTCGTGGTAGCCGCACCATTCACCATGAGCATGATTTTTCAGTATCGCCTTCGGCTTGTACCCCTCCAAAGGTTTGATCTTCCTTCTTGCCACCAAAATTTCAAATGCCTCGGCTTGGGTTACTCCTTGGAGAGGAGTGAAAACTCGGTGATGGTGGTACCTTTGTAGCTTTTGAGGGTCGGGCCACTTGAGCATGCTTTATCATTGAACTTTGCTTTGCTGTCGGTGAGCTCTTGCAAACGGGCTTTGAGTTCGGAAACCTCTTCCTCGTGAATTCTTCTTTCATAATCAAGACGGGCCTTGAGTTCGGAAACCTCTTCTTTGTGAATCCTCTTGTCGATATCGAAACGGGCTTGCCACAAATTGTCTTTACGGCGGGCATCCTCGACAATCCTATCCATTTGTTCCCCCATTGATTTCATTACGTTGAGTAACCCTTCGTTGGACACGAAATCATTTCCACCATTGTTGTTGTCGCCGTTGGAAGCCATTGGACCTATTGGAAAAGCACGGTTGATCTTAGATTGGCCCCACAAACACCTTTTGGATAAAATGAATTAACCCACAAACAAAGAAAAAGACTCAACCACATAAGAAAAAACGACTCTTTTTTTTTATTTACAAAGTCGGAAGGACGTGGTCCTTTTTGGGGTTTCTAGAAAAATAGTGGAATCGTCACACTAGTATATAGACCTTCTCGCGGTCCCATATACTCATCGGATTCCACCACGCTTGTGATACCTACATGTGACGGGATTAAACTAAATTAATGTAGTAAATCATACATGCGGGGACGGATTTTTATTTTCGTCCAAAATGCCCACTTTTGGGGACGGAGTTTTATTTCGTCCATTGCAACAAGTTGGCATGTATGATTTGAAGACATTAGTTTAGGGAAATCTCGATACATGAAAAACCGACTTGAGTCACGGAGTGTTAGACCCTAGACTAGAATTGTGTGGCTTGTGCTCGGCTTGAATATGAGGCTCAAAGGTCACCCCCGGCATGTAGTCATGAACTACGCCACGGGCTGAGGTTTACCGCTTCGAAAGAGCCAAGGTCGAGTGGAGCTTGAAACTTTCTAGGACGGGCCTCGACGGGTTTGGGGTTGGACTTGTGCGACTCGATAGTGAGCAGTTCATAGGAATATGTGCATGTAGTGTGAGGTCTAACATGTGACAAAACATTTTTTTTTTCAAAAGAAAAAAAAAAAAAAAAACAAATAAGCACATAATTACAACTTTCGAATCACCCGTGTGACCGATAAAAATAAACAGAAAGTAAAAGAAATTGTATGCAGGCCCGGTGCCCACACACTGTCATTCTGTTCTGTTTCTATGCACTGTTCTGTTCCGGGAATGCGCCCAGAAGCGCGCGCATTGGGTTGCCTATGCGGAAGGCGCGCGCGTGAGAGGAAGAAGGGCAGAGGCGCCCGCTTCTGGGTGAGAACCTGCAAATCAGCGGGTTCAAGGGATTGCCTTGACCCTTAATTAAGAAAACTTTCCCTTGCAGAATTTGTTAGCACAGAAACATGGAATTGAAGGACAAGAAAGGAGGCGGGCGATTCTGGTAATAAGGGTCGGACGCGCGTGCTTTAGGCCAAGAAGGACGGAGGCGCGCGCTTCCTACCCTTTTTACCAGAATGCCCAGAAAACAGTAATAAGAACACCAAAAGTTAAAAACGCAAGTTTAATCCTCTAATACACTCCCCAGCAGGGTCGCCACTGTAGATACCCCGGGGGACCACGGCTTGGCTAGAGCGGTGAATTATCCTAGGATGTCTAACTTGTTTTAGATTTGTTTAGAGTCGCCACCTATGTTTTTAAAGGAACATAAGAAAAACCTAGAAATAGCCTAATTTATGTACAAAACCAGAGATTCGGGAGAGAAGGGTTCGGGGGTTAGGTGACGGAGTGGGAAGTACTTAAACACCCACTCCGCCCCGCTTACGCGGGTCTTGCTACTATTGGTGTTCTAATATTTACATGTCCTTCAATTAATTAAATAGAAATGTGCTAACAATTGTGATGAGAAGAAAAGGGGAAATAAAATAGAATTGTTTTATTTATTTAATGATAAAGATTACATGTAACAAGTAATGTTAAAGTATTACATTAAGAGATGAAGAGAAACTAACATGGTGAATTAAAGTTAAGATTAAAATGTAGGGAGATAACCTTAACTAACTTCAATATGTGAAGTAGTCATGTTGGTCATGTCCCATTAATGGGGATTGCATACATTGACTAGAACATGAATAGAATAAAAAAAAGAAGACTTGTACCTTTAGAAAGAAGACTTCAAACTTGGACTTGAAAATGATGTTGTTGTGTAGAGATTTGTGTAGAGTTTCGTTGCGTAAAACTCTTGTTGGGAGAATTTGTGTAGGGAAAAATGATATAGAATTTGTGTAGAGAGAAAGCTCCAAGTCTAAAAAATGAGGTCCCTTTCCAAGGTAGAAGATGATGGTTTTTATAGGTAAAAAAGAGAGGGAAAGGTTGGAGGGAAAAGATGATCATCCATGTGAAATGGAATTGACCAATCAAAAATAAGATAAATAAAATAATAAATAAAAGAAATAAAAGAAAATCAAATAAAATAAAAAGGAAATATTTTGTTTTAATGAAAAGGCTAGAAGTGTGGGATTGGGAGTTAACGAGAAAAGGGGGGATGAATGTGGATGTAAAAAGATGGTTTTTGTGATCAAGAAAAGATGTTTGTAAATAAGAAAAGGGAGGGAAATAAGGTGCAATCCGTTACTGCCAAAGTGGGAAGCGCGTGGGTCCGGATTTTGGGGCGGGACGCGCGCGCGTCTCACTGGCTGTGCCGGAAGCGCGCGATTTTAAAAATGACAGAAAGACAGAAATGACTCTAAAATTAATTCTGTTATGCAGTTTAGTCCAAAACTAACGGAATCAGTTAGGAACTTAACCGAAGTAACAGAAATTAATAAAAATAAGTTAAATAAAAATACTATGTATGCAATCGGGGTGAGAGGTCCAAGGCGGGGTGTCTACACTTAGCTCCTTTTCTGCGCAGTTCTCTTCAGCAACCATTCTGTACTGCTTTAATGCTTTGTGCGCAGGGTTGCTTTTCCTTGTACTCAAATTTTGAAGTAGGCATTTTGAAACGAAATGTCCTGGCTTAGCAGACCAAGTCATCTTTCTTTGAGTTTCTATGAGAGAGAATACGAATCTTTGCTTGAGGAACCACCAGGTTTGGAGAACTTTCTGAATTTGATCTGAGGTTTGAGCAGGCGCAGGAATATGTGAAAAGTTAGCCATTGCCCTAGATTTTGAAGCCATATTGAATCGGCACCCAAGCTGTTAAGCTTGAAAAACAGAAACATGTTTTATGAAGGTGTTAGCTCTGATACCACTTGTTGGTCCCTAAAGGGCAACAAGGGTGTGAAAATCGCTAGAGGGGGCGGGGGTGAATAGCGTTTTAAAATTCTTTTCAAACCCTTTTGCAATTCAATGGCAAATGCGCACAACTCTTATTTTGGCTAAGTATAGCGCGCAGTAAGAGTGTGAAATGCACAGCGGAAATTTAAAGCAGCTCTGCGCAGGGTATACTGCGCAGAGATAAAAACGCACGCGCTAAGTATGAGGCTAAAGAGTGGCGCAAAAAGGATTCTAAGGCAAATGAGCAATAACAATTACAACATCAAAGTGTAATAATCTGAAAGATCAAACAAAGCAGTTCATAAATAGTTGAGCAGGAAATATGCAGTAAATATAATGAACACGCTATTTGGAGAGGTTCGATCGATGAAAGATCTACATCCTCTACCAAGATGGTTAGTCTTGGATTTCTAATGGAGATCTTATTATATGAGAGAGTATTACAAATTACAACATTTGAGCTCAATACTAACTCAAGATCTATTATCTATGAAGAACAAATCCTAGACTAAACCGGTGTATCTCTAGAAGTTAGATCAAAAAGATCAAAGCTTCAAGAGGTGTGTGTGACAGAATTTCTGGGCTCTATGAATATGAAAGATGAAGAGCACCAAGAATTCTGGTGATATAGGCTTTGTGATATGAGTAGGAGTTTTGAAGGTTTGAAGATCTTGAAGGTTGTTCTAAAGATTCTGGAAATACTAAGCAGCAGTCTTCAGATCTTCAAGGTTTCTCAATGAAGCATGAAACTCGAGCTCTGAAGCGTAGTGACCAACAAGAGGGGCTTGATCAATGGGCCAATGAAAAGGCCAATGAAAAGGCCAAAATTAAAGGCGATCAAAAGGCAGCTTGGAAGTGAAGATGAGCAGGCTATTTATAGCTGAGAGCTTGAATATAGCCGTTGGAGCTCTGAGTAAACAATTGGCGCGCAGATGTCCTTTATAGCCGTTGGGGCTCTGATCAAAGATGATGACCTGGCACAATATGATTGGTGCGCAGGTGATTTAGAGCCGTTGGAGACTGAGCATGAAGACCAGATTCAAAAGCTTCTTCTAGAAGGTTGACAGCTGTCTTCACTTGATATATTTCTTTGAAGCGTGTCTCCACCAATGGTTTTGCTGAGTGTACTTATTTTGTCGTTTGTGCACACCTCAGCACTTTTACTCAATCTAAAAAGCGTAGCTTGTCTTGACGCTTTCCAAGCTTCTAGAATGTGAGATCAGGAGATGAGGAACTTGACCAAGGTTGTGTCCGCGCACAAAGGCATGCGCATTGCCGGCGCGCATGGATTCAACGCATGATCAGCATGTGCACCATGCTTGGTCACAAAAAGATCTCTTGAGAGTTTGGGGAATGAGATCTTGAAAACTGAGCATGGTCAAGGGCTGCGCAAGATATATATGCGCAGTGGCGACCTGCGCAGAGAACATCCTGCGCAGTGAAATGAATCCTGCTTAGAAAATCTTCGATCTTTAAAGCTTCAAGTCCTATCATCTAAGCCTATACTATAAAAAGGACTTGGCTAAAAAATGAAGTTATAAACTTCTTTACATGAGGTCCTAAAGTCCATAAAAATACTCATAGGTGATGGTATCAATCAATTCTAACAAATGTAGGAGGGTTAAGTAATAAGCATACCCAACAACAATATTCCCAAATCATGTCAATTAACCTCCGCCCTTCCTCTGCCGCTCCAGCCTTACCTGCGCCGCCACCACCACCTCCGTCATTAATCCCCACCTTAACAACCTCCCTCTACCACACCCACATAGAGTTGTAGTTCAAAGCTTAGCACAAAAGCCCCAATAAAAAAAATGCAGTTCAAATTGCAATACCCATAACCACGGTATGCTTTCGATTTGGGGATCTGCTGAGATGAAGAAAACAAATCAGATCAAAGGGGAATTCTGTACATGTAAACAAATTGCAGAAGCCAAGAACAAATTAAACTATTTTAGAAGAAAGAAAGATTGAGAACCAATGCTAGAGGAATGTTGAAGCTCGCCGGAATCAAAATCAAAATGTTGTCCGTTCCAGATCTTTTAGGGCTTAAATACAGGGCCATGAAAAGGAAAGAGTTGACATGGTGAAAGTAGATCTGGGGCGGTGGACTGCCCGAGATAGCTAGAGAAGGATTCGCCGGATGTTCGCTAAGGTTGAGGGTCGCTGGAGTTTTGTGAATGTGAGGGGTCGCCTGAGTTTTGCGAAGGTGAAGGGTCACAGGAACTAGTACAGTCGCCTGGGATTTCGCCGGAGATATTGAAGACGGCCGGACGACGGCAAGGGGAAGGGCGGCCGGAGTGGAGGGGATGGGGGAGGGCGATCTGAGATAGGAGGGTGGAGAGAGATAGTGTGTGTATGTGCGTGTAGAATGAGTACAGAAGGGGAAGGGAGGGCGGTTGTGTTTCAGTAAAGGGTAATTCTGTCATTTAATCATATCAATGGACCCATTAAATTTAAGAATGTTCAGTAAACCCCTATAAGTTAAATCAATTTCAAACTATCTTCCGTTAAGTGGCATGTGCGTGGCACGTTCTTACTTAACGGGTTTTTGTAACAAAATTGGTTAAAAACCCTAACTCGACAAAAAATGACAACTTTGGGGCCCAAAATGCTAACGGAGTTCTTTAGAGCCCATCATAGGAACACCCTCCAAACTTTGGGGCCTAAAATGTAATTCGCCCTTCACAAAATAATGTGTCATAACTTTATTAATGCTTTCAATTAAAATATATCGAATTCACAATTAATATAACAAATAAAATATTATCACCACATTTTGTATGTTTTGTGTTCATTTTATAATGTTTTTTTTTAATCTCTAACATTACCCATTATCTTTCAACCATTAAACTTTGGGCAATGCTAGGGGTATAAAAGAAGTTTACAAAATGATGAATACAAAATGAGGTGGAGATATTTTATTGGTTTTATCCATAATAAATCCGGTGCACTCTAATTAAAAACACCAATAAAATTTTAACACATCATTTTATAGACAAAATTTTGTAGTAATATTTTTTGTGACTTTATATTTAGACTTAAACTTTAGCAGTGCATGTGCTCTTAAAGAGATGATTCTATTTCTTAGTGGGCTTTCTAATTCTAACAAGCTTCTTTGCAATGTTGTTCCGCTTTCATGTTTCACATTTACGTTACATCCAAGAGCGTGGAAAAGTGGGAAAGAGACATTCATGCTGTCATTTATAGACTAAAAATTGAATTAGGCAATTTCTTTACCTTACTTTATTCATACAATTATCCACATGTTCAAGACTTTTAACTACTGGATTAAATTCCTAGTTCATTATTATGAATTCAATCAATTAGGGACAAAATTGTTCCTCATCACAATATTTATTTTTCTTTTTTTTCTTTTTTTTATACATAACCTAAGTGTCGGTGCTTGCGTGCCATATCATATGGTCTATGAAACACCCTCTCAGATCCATAAACATTTAAATCTGAGTCTGATCTTAGTCGGCAAGTTGGTAAGTGGTTTCAAAGAGAATGTGCAGCAGGATTTACATCACTTGTCGCCAAATTGTTCCACCCACCACAAGATTTACATCACTTGTCACCAAGCTGCTCCTCCCACCACCATCCCTCTTCTCCTTACTGCTGAGCTACCCCGTAAAAGGATTCATCATCATGTTTCTTTTCCTTGGTTTCCTTGATTGTTCTTGTCTTAATTTGTTTAATTTCTCAAATCTCAAATCATACATTTATTAATTGTCAATTTGACAATTAATAAATGTAAGATTTGGAATTAGTATTCAAATTTATTTGTTTTTCTTGTTTTGTTTGAATTTTGATTTTAAATAATTTGTGATTTGAATATTCTTTCTCCAAAATCTCATCAATGATTAATGGAGAGAAAATATCAATCCTCCACGTTCTTTGAATTTTTGATCTTCAATTAAATCAAATCAAATCAAATCAAACTGTCTCATGCAAATTTGATTTCATCTTCAATTGAAATGTCTTCTCTCATTCTCCTTGTTGAGAGTCATAATCATTCTCTCCTTGTTGAGAGTCATAGTCAATTTCTCCTTGTTGATGAGACCCATTGTTTTCCCTCCTTGTTGAGAGTCTTGATATTTTTTGAATTGATTTTTCGTGATATTTGTTTGTTCAATCTAGCAATTGTTGAGAATCTTGGTTGTTGATTTATTGCCAACTCGGAGGTCTCCGTTTTTCATGTTTTCAACGCTACATATTATTTAAAGAGGAATTTTGTGAATGCCGATTTATGGCAGAGTTCAAGCTGCACGTGGAATAGCATCCGTGTGTCCCAGGATGTTGTTAAAAGATGTACAAGATGGAAGATTTTGAATTGTTATTATAGCCAAATATTGTTAAGAGATGTACAAGATGGAAGATTTTCAACGCTACACATCAGGGCTTGACATGCCAAATTCTCGCCAATTAAGGGCTTTTTGACGGAATTCGTTAGAAAAGTCAGTTAAATCAACAAAACGGACGAATTTGTAACTGATATCAGGTTTTAGGGGCTTTAGTGAATATATAGAAACTTAAAGGGTAAAAATTTAAATGTACAATATTTTATGCATATTCTTAAAGTTAAAAAAAAAATTCCCAAATAATCAGAATAAAGGATATTAATAAAATTATATAATATTAAATATTTTAAAATACATAAAATTGTTCAGAATAAAAAGTCTATTTTCGTCAATTACATTTTACCATTGTATTTTTATGAAATTTTGCTTCACACTCGAAAAATATTACTTCTTATAAAATTTAATAACAATTACGCATAAATATAATTTATATTCACTTTATAATTTTTCAAATATACATTACGTAGTGAAAAAATTGAATATATATATATATATATATATATATATATATATATATATATATATATATATATATATATATATATAGCCAATTTTTTTCTAAAGAAACATACTTTTATTTTGAGATTTTTTGTTTTTTGTTTTTTTTTCTCCCGAAAACAGACATTTGGGAGGAGGGAGTTATTCTTTTCTTCATCCTAACCTTATTCTGCCTTCGATTTTGCTTGAATTATTTCACACTATTTAAGTCCCTATTCTCTCATTTTGCTTGATTTATTGTTGATATAATAATAAAGTAATATTTTTTATTTTATTTAAATTTATCATATAAAAATATGCATAAATATTATATATATATATATATATATATATATATATATATATTGATTAAGATTAAGCTAAAGTCCTTAACTTTTTAGGGATTTTTACCAATAAGTCCCTCATAGAAAGTGGAATTTGCCAATAAAAACAAACATTTTCATATTCTACCTTAGGGTCCTAAATTGAAATCGATTTTACCAATAAATCCCTCACACTTTTTAAATGGCAAAAACTACCCTCTCCTTCCCGCACGTATACGTCGTATTTTCCCCCTCTCCTCCCCCAAATCGTTTCAAACCCTAGCCCCTTTCTCTAGCGCATTCCTTCTTCCTCGTCGTCCCAAACCCACTATCGATTTTTCCAACTGAAACCAAAAATTGAAGAACATAGCCAAGCTTAAAGAAGGGGCTGCTTAGATCTGCCTTCTGAGTTGGAGCGACGGTGGTGAGGGGAGCAGTGTTGGACGACGCCGGGGAGATGAAGAACGGTTGAGAGACGTCGGCGTTCAAGAGAAGGGGCGCGCCTGCTTCTTATAATTGACGGCGCCGAGAAGAGAGGTCAGGACAGAATTCGACCGGCGTTTGTTGAAATCGAGAAAGATAGTAGGAGCCGGAATTCGAAGAGATGCCGGTGAGAGGGTTATATCGGGCGATGGCCTTGATGGAGAAACTAGGGATGAGCATGATTTGGGTAAATTGAACGCATACCCAGCTTCTTTTTTCTTTTTTTCTTTTTTCTTTTTTCTTTTTTTTTTTGGGCACTTACTCCCCGATGTCACTGTCAGGATAGGATTCACGTTTGTTGAAATTGGGAAATGAATCTCTCAGTTTTTAAACTTAAATATCTGAGAAATTGATTATCAATTGTGAAAATTGAGAGGTTACTTTATCAGTTTTTATACTCAATTATGAACAAATGAGAAATGAATGTCTCATTTTTTATACTTAAACATCTGAGAAATTGAGTATCAATTATGATAATTTAATTTCTCAATAGTTTCAAGATCACACAAGTGTGAAATCAATGTCTTAGTTACTAAACTCAAACTCATGTGTGAACAACTGTGAAATGAATATCTCAGTTATTATATTCAAATTCATGTGTGAACAACTGTGAAATACATGTCTCAGTTACTTTAATAATTGTGAAAAAATTGAGAGATGAATTTATCAGTTTTTACAAGTGAAAAATGAAAAAATGACACAACTGTGAAATCACACAACCGTGAAATCACATAACTGAGAAATCAGTTGAGAAATGATTTTACAAGTAAAAAATGAAATTTTTATTTTTTAAAATTGTCAAATTAATTGAGAAATTAAAAATAATTTTCTCAAAATTTTACTAGTGAAAATGAGATTTTTATTTCTAAACTTAGAATTATGTGTCGAGTGTACTTGTTTGATTCGTTTTGACGACACGATTAAAACGGTGGTCTCGGATTATTTTTTCGATTTGTAGATTTTAAGATATTGCATTGAAAAATTTGAAGGGAAAAAAAAGAAGAGAGAGAAAGAGGAAGGAGAGAGAGAGAGAGGGGGAGAGAGAGAGAAAGCGCAGATGGTTTATGGTTTAGCGGTGGAGCTTGTGCGCTTCATGCGCAGGGGCATTCTGGCCCAGGGAATTATGAGGGACTTATTGGCGAGTTTTCATAATGCTTGTCCTTAATGGTCGTTTTAATTTGGCTGAGGGACTTATTGGTCAAAGCCTCTATTTTTTATATATATTTAAATAGTATATAATTTTATTAATATCCTTTAATTCTGATTATTTGAAAATAATATTTTTTTATAACTTTAAGAATATGCATAAAATATTTTACATTTAATTTTTTACCCTTTAAGTTTCTATATATTCACTAAAGCCCCTAAAACCTGATATCAGTTATGAAGCCGTCCATTTTGTCGATTTAACTGACGTTTCTAACAAATTCCGTTAAAAAGCCCTTAACTGGCGAGAATTTGGCATGTCGAGCCCTGATGTGTAGGATAAAAAAGGTCAGGCCCCCCGCCGAAGACCCCCTACATTTCAGGCCCTAAATTTTCATTAACCCATTTCAAAATGTTAGTGAACAGAAAGAAATGTTACATTTCAGAATAGAAACTGTTACAATTGAGGGGAAAAAAAGTTACATTCATTTATTATAAAATGTACCATTAGTTTTTTTGTTGTCAATCTTATGTTATTTTTAATTCATTTCTGCAAAATTATGGTTATATTTCTGGAAAATAAGAGTTATATTTGATAAACAAAATGGTTACATTCCTTTATTATAAGTGTTACATTTGTCTGCCAAAAATAAAAATAGCCGGAAAAAAAAAAGTTGAAGGCAAAATATATTGAGAGTTCACCCTATATCTCAAGATAACATAAATAGATTGGGTCTACCTGCATTGTTTGGACAATCAAAATAAACAAAAAGGATTGTTTACAAATAATAAAATCTAAAAGGAGCATTTCAAATCCAATTGTATCAAGTCCAATTGTATGTAACTTTAAAAAAAAGAAGGTCCAATTGTATGTTTGGAAACACTTAAATAATCCAGAAATAATCGACTTGTGTTATTGGCTACTCCATAAAAATATTAGCATTCTAACATGGAGTCTGACAGTCACTTTCATTCTATTGCTTACGATACTACTACTATTAGTTTTTATCTTATTTTACAACAAAGAACAAACAAGGAGTTGTTGCCTCTATATAATTAACGTCAACGTTAGGGAAACGACAAAGATGGGCAGACGCAACTTGGAAGCATCACACGTTTTCGTCAACATGGACGTTAATTGGTCTTAAATACTCCATACCTAGCCTCCAAAATAATACTCCCTCTATTTGGAAAATTTGTCATATTTTAGGGTAACGCTAGACTTACAATTTTTTTTTACAAAATGAAGGATACAAAATGTGGTGACGATATTTCATTGGCTACATCGATAGTGGACCCGACACACTATAATTAAAAACAGCAACACAATTATGACACGTCATTTTGTAAGCCACATTTTGTAGCTATTTTTTGTAACTTTATTATTTCCCCATATTTTAACTCCTTTTGATTGATATTCTACCCATCTCATCACAAGTGACATTTTTAGTCAATTTAAGTGCATTTTGACAAATAATTTGAAGAAAAAATAATGATTTTAATAAGAATTTAATAAATATTATTGTATCACGATTGATAATATTTTTAATAACAATTTTCAAAATTTAATTAAGTTAATTATTTTTTATTTAAATTTATTGGTCAATGTTAGTAAATCAAACCCAAGAGATAGCAGATAATAATGAACGCAAATCAACAACACATAATTAACGTGGTTCACCAACAACATATTGCCTACATCCACGGGCAAAGGGAAACATATATTATTATGGCGGAGAAACAATTACAAGAAGATGATCACACTAATCTATGTTTGCATGAACTTTGATCACAAAGTTCCTAGCTATGCAAAACCCTAGATCTAGAATTATTGATCTCTCTCAATGTCATGAATCACGCAGAGACTACTAATTTACAACTAGTTTTTATAGGCTAGAGACCTAAACCTGAAGATAGAGGGAGTCCTTAAATTAAATCTCAAAATGATTTAATTACTTTTATTTTTCTTCTCAAATTTGACTTATTCAAAGTTATTCTTCTCTAACAATCTCCACCTTGACTTTGAATCTCCCCGAATAATTTAGCTGCACGAGCTACCGACAAAGACTCCACCTTGAGCCACATCCCTCGTACCAGAAACAGATTTTTCCACCTTTGCCTCAGTCTGTCTTTCGTCAAAGACACTAGATTTGTCCTCCGGACAACCTGATATTTCGCGCACCATGTATATTCAAGACATTCTGAATTTGTCTCACCAGACAAACAACTTTGTCCTCTGGACAATCAGATATTCTGCATGCATGTATCTTACGGACACCCATACGTGCACCTACGGGCACTCAAAATCGCCCCAACAGGCAATTGACAGTCATTCAGATGTGGCCCATCCAGTCAACATTGGATCTTGCCAACCATGACCGATAAAACTGGTGTGTGTTGATCTTCTAGCCGTGGCTTGCCCAGTTCACTCCCGCCTAGAGTAAAACGCTGCTCCACCTTCTTGTCAACACTCTCACCGATCTCAGAAATTTGGAGGATATACAAGGAACCTTTTCTCTAGCCCTTCAGAATCACATCTGAACCTTTGTAGTCATCCAGAACTCCACCTTCACCTTTGAAACTGTATCCCTTCTTGTCCAACCGACTAAGCGATATTAGATTCTTTGCTACTTGTGTAACATGTCTCACCATGTTCAAGATAGGAGATAATAATGAACGCAAATCAAAAACATAGAATTTACGTGGTTCACCAACAACCTCTTGGCTATATCCACGGGCAAAGGGAAACATATATTATTATGTGTAAGTACCCCAATCCTGATCATTATGCTTAAAATAATTAAATTATGGAGTTTAGGGGTAGTTTGGGGAGGTGTTTAGGTCATACTAGAAGTTTAGGGGCCTTCTGGGTATTAACAAAATCATTCTAAAAAGGGGAGGGGCCTTTTGGTAATAAAAATGGACCAAGGACCTTAGGTTTATCCCCTCAAATCCCATAAAGGACTTTGTGGGTGTAACGCCCCGAGTTCCCGGGTCCGATATGTAACCCGTAACCCGACACGCCACTTATAGAAAACAACTGGTATATATTTTACAATTCTACCCCAAAGTATAGAGTTATAATAACTCAACAACCACGTCCTCACAAATAAAATAAAAAAAATATGATACAACTTACAGTCACCAGTCCGCTGACACGTGCCTCACTTCGTACTATTACTAGCTTTCCTGTGATCTAAAAATTAAACAAGGAAAGGGGTGAGATAAAATCTCAGTAAGTTACTACTTATCTACATGACATGCATACATGTTATCATGATGCAACATACTATCAAATAACCCTCTCAGATCAAGTAGCACATAATATGGGAGGTTAAACCAACCCATGATGCAACACGTATAACTGGAAGTAACACATTTCAAAGTATATTTCTTCCACCTTATACCACCATACCAAATCAAGAAACGGTACCGTCGTTGTCGATGTTACCGTTGCAGCCGTCATTCACATTTGATGCAGCTTCACCATATCAGCGGAGACCCGTTACCCAGTATCTCAAACCAAGAATAAAAAGAGCTATTCAATCATTGTGCATAATGCTCTAATAATTGGGAAAGCTAGACTCCTACCGTGATCAAGAGTAGGAGCAAACGGTCACAGATGCATAGATTCACGGTTATTACTTAGCCCCAGCACTCATAATAAACATGAACCTATACACCCCCGAAACAACAAGCCAGCTGGACACACATATAAGTACACAAGTAATATTTACTTGATATAACAAAACTAGCACTAGGCTCAAAGTAGGGGACTAGTCTATTAACCACATAAATCACGTAAGCACAATTGCATAATCTTGTTAATTTCAAATTATATCACATTTGATATTCATCATTCACCAATTAAGTCCATATACATTAGACTTAACACTCATAACAACCTTCCCAAAATACTCCTACAATTACCCTAGACCAACCTCTAGGCTAAACAAAGATCACCCTTTAATTCACCAATTTAAAACCATTATTCATTCACAGGGGAGTGTGTGCGACCGCCCATGGAGGGGTGTGCGGTCGCCCACTTAAAGAAAAACCAAGAACAAATCCTTCCAGAAGATTGTGCGGTCGCCTGCCCATTTTGGGCGGCCGCCCAAACTTCACGCCAGGCCTAAAACTGAGAATTGTTATACTCCCTTCGTTTCACCGTCCCAAAAGTATAACACCTAACATTGCTCAACGTTTGTACCCTACACCACTGACCTCAAATTCCTTACAAGAGCAATATACACCTACTAATAACATCTTGAAACCCAAGCATAACATCCTTGCAACCTAACTATACTAATTTTCCCAAACAAGAGTATACTTCACCATTATTGAAAACCACAATACATATAACATAGATCAATCATTTTAACAATTAAGGGGAAGTAGTAACTTACTTCTCAAATACCAAGCTTACCCAGAACCTATATTTTCATACTCAGTTTACACATCTTCCATAGGAATCAAACCCAAAAATTTCACCACTTATCATTACTTCAACCCTTATCATTAAACTTCATAACTTATCACTAATCCACAACAAGAACATCACAATTATAATGATACTAATATTCGGTCTCAAACTTACTAGTACCAATACCAATTATATTTCTTTCGGGACCATATCACTTTTCAATTAATAGATTCACCCAAATTTCATAATATCAATCACAACTTCATAATTAACAATAAAATTACCATATATAGCATTTAAGCACAAAATCACAATTTAAGGGGAAATAGTAGCTTACCTACTCTGGAGTCAAACTCGTTGAAAAATTATAATAAAAATATGCGGACGATCTACCCACCGCCCTGATCATTTTTATATAATTAGATAAGGCTTCACATATGAAATATATGAACATTTTTATAATTAAAGGAGAATAGTGACTTACTATTACGAAAATTAGACATTTTTCTGATCGGCTATAAACGCTCTTCTCAACGCCCTGATCATTTTGGTGCAGTCGGATTTTGGATCGGAGTAATAATTAAAGAGATAAAATGATATTTAGGAGGAACTTTTATACAGAACAAGAGAGAGATGGAGAGAAATGTGAAAAAAGAAGAAAAGAGGAAAGTCTGCATATGCGCAGAGAGAGAGGAAGAGATAAGTGTTTTAAATAATTGGCTATTTACACTTAGGCCCCTCCAAGTTAAGCAATTACATTTAAACCTCCAAGTTTCAATTTTAACACTTAACCCCCTTATCATTATTTACTAATACTAACTCTACTAAACTTCTGCTCATGCTAGTAAATCATTTTGCACCCCCAAATACTTTTTATTAAATATTTAAATAGATCAAATAAGTCTCTTAAAATAATCAAACTAACACAAATTAAAATATAAAATAATATTATACATAAAATTTATATAAAATTGGGACGGGCGTTACATCCTCCCCTCCTTAAAAAAATTCATCCGCGAATTTTACTTACTGAAGTTATAACATATCATCAAAACGAGTCTTATACCACAAATATGCATAACATGCGAGGGACCAATAGCTTACCGATCCTAACAAAAGAATTCTCAATTTATTTATATATACATTGGACTAATTTATTAATCCAAGCATACTCTCAGTATCACACGCTTAAATCCCAATTTCAGTTTTCATTCATTTGTATCAAATGACTCAACACATATAAAACACATAAATATTCTACGTATACTCAAAATGGGACTCAAGATCAGCAATAATACATACCCAACAAAACATGCACTTACTGAAATCACTAAACAACGGCGGGTACCTTTCTTACATTTCATGCTCGGTTTCCCATATTACCTTCTCAATACCGTGATTACTCCATGAAACTTTCACAAGAAGTACTCGTATTCTGGTATTCATACTCAAGACGTGTTCTTTAAAATCGAATATCCACACAAGTTATCATCACTGCCATAAGTAATTCCAAAATGAAGTAGTCACATATTCACTCGAGGCTCATATATTAGGTACTCTTCAAGTTAATTCTTCGACCCTTTCAGAAATTTTATAAGTCTCAACACAACAAAGAGTCATTTCTCTTCTTTAACCGTCTTGAACATTATCGAGGCGATTCCCTTTTAAAACATAAAATTCCTTACTTGAACTCAAGATCTCATTTTTTATTTTTTTTTCGAACCCAAAGTTCGGATATGCACAAATTACACATTCTAAACCACAATAAGTGAATTTCAATAACATTTATAACAAGATAATCCCCATATATGAGCTTCTGAATTCACTATCTCAACTACTAACTAAAATCTCTACCCAGAATCAAGGAATCCAAATTGTTCCTAAAACCCAATTTTCGAAATATCACGAACCTGTCTTATTTATAACCTTAATTGCACTACAAAATACTTCAACTAGCACACAGAACATTTAGTATTGCTACCCAGAAATCTACAACAATAACATTACTTAAGCATACCCAAAAGAAATTACAAATTCTAATCTTCAATGGTCAGTCCAATTTAATCTTTGTCATTTATATTTACTATCCCCAAAGTTCTTTTATCCAGAAGTATTACTAACATAATGATCCAGTTAACAAAAATCAAATGACCCACACCAAACATAGTATTTCTTCATTGGTCCAAATATATACCCCACCTTAATTATTAATCCTCACTGAAGTAAGAAATTCAGAAATGAAAGAATTATATATAGTAAAAGTCAAAATAAACTTAACTCAAAGTGGACTATTCAACACCATTCAACTAAATCCAAGTATACCCTTAACATCTTTCGGGTTATTTCACTTTACCTCATTTAAAATATGCTTAGTCTGCTAAACTTAATGTGTTTACCATCTTAAATGATTATAACTTTCTCAATATACTCATATTGCTACAACTCAACTTTAGTCATGTACTAAAATAATTACATAATAATAATTAGTACAATCAAAATCTATCTATCCAATAGATTTCAATCTCCAAAACCCAAAAGTATAAATTGTTACCCTCTTTCCTGAGTAAATAAATTTAATCCTTCAAGATATCCTTTAAAGACTATAAGCTTAATTATTAAGTAATTAAAAATCTACGATACATCTGGCACTTGTTCTATAACCATTACTCAATGATAAGTCCCCAATCAATTATCAATAACTACTATCGACCTAAACTAATACCTCAAAGATAGAATAAGTATTCCATCATTTCAATATTTAAACCTAATTCCACATATATCAATCCCTCGAAAAAGTGTAGATTTAATTGTCGAATCACTAACGATATAACTATCACAACAAAACTTTCACTGAATTTCTGACAAAGCCAAAAGAATCCCAAGAATATGCGTACCTTGGTTGCTTCTATTTACATAGGTCAATAAATGTGCCTGGAGTAAACCCACTTCAAGACAATAAATCCTTAAATTCTTACTAGATTTTACGAACCATTAATTCTCTCAAAGCAATTTTAATACAATTAATTCTCAGTCTGCTATTTGGTGTATACCACTACAATCTCAGTCAATTCACCGCAAGGAAAGCAAACTCTGATTTGAAAATATCGATCATCAAATCCATCAATATCGCTAGATCATTTAGTAATCTCCATAGTATAACCAAGAATTTATAACAACCACAACCGATATAATAAGTTATACTAGAGATATCTCCCCATCTTAACTTTTAAGAAGATGCTCATTGTTAATACCATCACAAGGCAATTCAATCATGGCTACATATACTACTCAACGTATCCAACAATATCACTTGAACATTTATTGATTCAAACAACATAATCCACCGCTTTGAGACGTTCATACCTGGTATAAACAAGTTGTCCTCGAAATATACATATAATTCTAATTTTCAACTGACGATAATCACTTCAAGTCAAACACTAAACAAGCTACTGGTATGTGAAGTAAATCCTTTAGATCATCAACATGAAATCATAGGTACTAATTCATTATAGCCACCTAGTTGAACTCTCTATATTCAATATACAATCGTAGGGTAAAATCTCTTCTCATTCTAAGCAATAATGATTCACCCCACTTAGGTCTACTCGACTTGATGAACCCTCTATCAAGTAAATTCTCAAGTTCATTCTTCAACTATCTTAACTCAACCGATGTCATATGTTCACTGATTCACATATAATTATTGTACCCCATCATCTCATCGTATAACTCAAATTTCCCAATCGATCAATTGCCATCTTAGGCTTAATGTAAACTATATCCTAAATTTCACCAATAACGGCATATCCTCTACTTTCAATGTATAGGTACTCTTGTAATCAACATAGGCTAAATACCTGACACAACCTCGTAACAACAATCTTCTGGATTTCAATGCATATATAACATGAATGCTGCACATAGACTTATCATAGTCAACAACAAAAAAAAAAAATTAAACCCACTAGCATCGAAAAACTTTACCACCTTTTGTTTGCAAGCAGGAAAGTCATAACACATAAGAAACTAGACAATACCACGTATCACATCAATGTCCCAAATAGGTAACGTAACTAAATCAACTTATAACTTATAGAGTTTTATCGCTCGTACTTCTATCGGGTTTCATATAGTTATCGATATCAAACAAGTAGTCTCTTATTAGAGAGTACACCTCCACGTAAATCAATAAATGAGGACAAACATGCATATATAGCATGTACTAATTTCCACTTACGGAATAGATACGCCTAAGTCTATAAAGACGCGCACTTTCGACTCTCCAGTCATCAAATCCCACTTATACCAACATTATCAACACCAGTTCTATGTTTGGTAACAACAAGTAACGAAACACTCAACGTCAATATGACACTCATAAACCAACCCACCTAGGCCATAGACCCTATCCAGGCTTAGAGCAACCGATGCTCTGATACCAACTGTAACGCCCCGAGTTCCCGGGTCCGATATGTAACCCGTAACCCGACACGCCACTTATAGAAAACAACTGGTACATATTTTACAATTCTATCCCAAAGTATAGAGTTATAATAACTCAACAACCACGTCCTCACAAATAAAATAAAAAAAATATGATACAACTTGCAGTCACCAGTCCGCTGACACGTGCCTCACTTCGTACTATCACTAGCTTTCCTGTGATCTAAAAATTAAACAAGGAAAGGGGTGAGATAAAATCTCAGTAAGTTACTACTTATCTACATGACATGCATACATGTTATCATGATGCAACATAATATCAAATAACCCTCTCAGATCAAGTAGCACATAATATGGGAGGTTAAACCAACCCATGATGCAACACGTATAACTGGAAGTAACACATTTCAAAGTATATTTCTTCCACCTTATACCACCATACCAAATCAAGAACCGGTACCGTCGTTGTCGATGTTACCGTTGCAGCCGTCATTCACATTTGATGCAGCTTTACCATATCAGCGGAGACCCGTTACCCAGTATCTCAAACCAAGAATAAAAAGAGCTATTCAATCATTGTGCATAATGCTCTAATAATTGGGAAAGCTAGACTCCTACCATGATCAAGAGTAGGAGCAAACGGTCACAGATGCATAGATTCACGGTTATTACTTAGCCCCAGCACTCATAATAAACATGAACCTATACACCCCCGAAACAACAAGCCAGCTGGACACACATATAAGTACACAAGTAATATTTACTTGATATAACAAAACTAGCACTAGGCACAAAGTAGGGGACTAGTCCATTAACCACATAAATCACATAAGCACAATTGCATAATCTTATTAATTTCAAATTATATCACATTTGATATTCATCATTCACCAATTAAGTCCATATACATTAGACTTAACACTCATAACAACCTTCCCAAAACACTCCTACAATTACCCTAGACCAACCTCTAGGCTAAACAAAGATCACCCTTTAATTCACCAATTTAGAACCATTATTCATTCACAGGGGAGTGTGTGCGACCGCCCATGGAGGGGTGTGCGGTCGCCCACTTAAAGAAAAACCAAGAGCAAATCCTTCCAGAAGATTGTGCGGTCGCCTGCCCATTTTGGGCGGCCGCCCAAACTTCACGCCAGGCCTAAAACTGAGAATTGTTATACTCCCTTCGTTTCACCGTCCCAAAAGTATAACACCTAACATTGCTCAACGTTTGTACCCTACACCACTGACCTCAAATTCCTTACAAGAGCAATATACCCCTACTAATAACATCTTGAAACCCAAGCATAACATCCTTGCAACCTAACTATACTAATTTTCCCAAACAAGAGTATACTTCACCATTATTGAAAACCACAATACATATAACATAGATCAATCATTTTAACAATTAAGGGGAAGTAGTAACTTACTTCTCAAATACCAAGCTTACCCAGAACCTATATTTTCATACTCAGTTTACACATCTTCCATAGGAATCAAACCCAAAAATTTCACCACTTATCATTACTTCAACCCTTATCATTAAACTTCATAACTTATCACTAATCCACAAGAAGAACATCACAATTATAATGATACTAATATTCGGTCTCAAACTTACTAGTACCAATACCAATTATATTTCTTTCGGGACCATATCACTTTTCAATTAATAGATTCACCCAAATTTCATAATATCAATCACAACTTCATAATTAACAATAAAATTACCATATATAGCATTTAAGCACAAAATCACAATTTAAGGGGAAATAGTAACTTACCTACTCTGGAGTCAAACTCGTTGAAAAATTATAATAAAAATATGCGGACGATCTACCCACCGCCCTGATCATTTTTATATAATTAGATAAGGCTTCACATATGAAATATATGAACATTTTTATAATTAAAGGAGAACAGTGACTTACTATTACGAAAATTAGACATTTTTCTGATCGGCTATAAACGCTCTTCTCAACGCCCTGATCATTTTGGTGCAGTCGGATTTTGGATCGGAGTAATAATTAAAGAGATAAAATGATATTTAGGAGGAACTTTTATACAGAACAAGAGAGAGATGGAGAGAAATGTGAAAAAAGAAGAAAAGAGGAAAGTCTGCATATGCGCAGAGAGAGAGGAAGAGATAAGTGTTTTAAATAATTGGATATTTACACTTAGGCCCCTCCAAGTTAAGCAATTACATTTAAACCTCCAAGTTTCAATTTTAACACTTAACCCCCTTATCATTATTTACTAATACTAACTCTACTAAACTTCTACTCATGCTAGTAAATCATTTTGCACCCCAAATACTTTTTATTAAATATTTAAATAGATCAAATAAGTCTCTTAAAATAATCAAACTAACACAAATTAAAATATAAAATAATATTATGCATAAAATTTATATAAAATTGGGACGGGCGTTACAGTGGGAATTTTCAGAAAAGCCCAAAGAGCCAGGAAGCGGTCACACATTCCATGTGCGCTTTCTCAAAGCACGCGTCTCTTGGAAAAGCGCACATGGAAGGTACGCTTTCAAGCCATCGCCAGCACCGCGCATCAGCCTTCCGCGCTCGCCACTCGCCTTGTCTCCGCTTGGACTCCACGCGCCCGACATCCCCCTTGGTGAGGCCTCTCCACGTGTCAGTTGGTCTCCTCAAGCCTTCTAGAATACTCACCAGCAACCATTGGATCCCCTCAAGCGCAGATCAGGACCGTTGAATCCCTCCCAGCTCATATAATAGCCTTGTGCCCGAGTAGTAGGGGATTTTTCCCATTCCTTAGCTCCTAATTAATTGCTTAAGGACCAAAATACCCTTTTCAGCTATAAATAGAGAGCTCATCCTCTCCCATTAGGAGAAAGAATTCTCCCCTAAAGTTACTCTCTAAAATTCTCTTCTCTCCCAAAATGAAGTAATTTTCTTTGTGAAAGATTGTGGTTTACTTTAGATAATGGTGAAGAACTACCAAGAGTAGTATCCCTCTTATCTTTAGTCCCATTTAATCAAAAATATACAATGATCCATCCATGTTAAGTGAAATCTTAGAGTCCAAGATCTCTAAGTAAAGAAGAAAAGAGGCAAATTTGGGTCAATCAATTAATGATTTACCCCAATCTTACTTAAATGTTGAATCTTTACTTTATTGTCATTTTCATATTTTTTCTTGTTGGGATATTAGCTTTGTTCATCTTCTTGCTCATCAAAATGTAGTCTTTATATATGTACATGATTGGATCCAAGTACTCTCATGATCCCAATGGTTTCACCTTACACTTTTATGGTGTATTAAAATGATGAACTAAGTGGAGAGGAGTATTTGTTACATTTATGTCATTTATATTTATGTCATTTATATTTATGTCATTTACATTTATGTTTTTACTTTTGGCTTGGTGATCCATTACACATATGGAGAGAGCCTTACACATTTATTATTTATTGTCATAATCTTTATTATATATATATATATATATATATATATATATATATATATATATAGGTAGGTAGGTGCTCAAATGAGAACCTAAATATCGTGAGAACCATGAGAACCAATAACCACCATTAGATTAAAATTGTTGAATGGTTGAGATTAAGACACAATAAGAAGGAGAAGCAATGGAATTTTTGAAATTAATCTAAACTATGAGGTAAAAAATGGAGCTAGGCATTCCTTTCTTTGGCTAAACTAAATGTCATAGGTGAACCCTCTTTGAAAGGCATGCCACGTCATCACCAATAATTTCCCTCAAATTTCAAAATAAAATATCTCAATATCTATAAGTCGAAATATTTTTTCGGAAACACTGATTTTTTTTGTCTCGACGAGACGATTCAAACTACATCCCTAAAGATAGGGTTTTGAAATAAAATATTAAATAACAATGAAATTTTAAAAATACACTTAGATACAATAGGTAAATAGCTCTTGTATCCAATATCAAATGTGTTCAACAATCTACTTGGATACAATAGCTAAACAACTCCTGTATCCAATATCTGTGTTGAACAATCCGCTTGAATACATTTAGCTATTGTATCCAAGTGAAATCGGTCAACCAATTCCACTTGAATGCAAAAGCTATTTTAGCTAGTGTATCCAATAACAATGTTGACATATTACCCTTGAATACTGAAAAAGTGAGTCGATGGCTTAAGTAAGAAAGGAAGTGATATCAATGGTGTTGTCACTACAACGATATCATTTCTGGCAACACTTAACACACACGAACAGAAAACTGTTTCTGAAAAGAGTTTGCAGCGGAAAACAAACACAAGAATTATTTTTCTCAAGATATATAAATGTATATATCTTGAGGGATGCCTCAAAAGGCAAGACCTTTCACTAATAATATGAAATGAAGTACAAGGCCGAGAGTTCCCTAATGCTATTACAATAAAAGCTTTGTGGAACGACTAAGACTATACACGAGACCCTATCCTAGCCAAGAAAAACTTATAATACTCGATTACAAGAATGGAAAAAGGTTTGGGAGGATTGGGTTTATCGGAACCAAGGAGTGTATAGACTTTTCTTGTGAGGAATGTGTGTTATTGCTTCAATATTTATAGGCTTCAAGAATACTTGGGAGTTACTCATAATGGCTTGGAGAGGTGGTAAAAACGTGGGTAGAGAGTGGAGGTGTGCGGCCGAGCCTTGGGGGCATTATCTCCACATTTCCTATAAAATAGGAACAACTTTTCTTTGTGCCCAAGTTCTAGCTATGCCGTGTTGTACCTCCAAGCTTCAACGCCTTGTACCTTTTACTCCATCAACTCAGCCTTTGAATGGGTCAAATACCCATGTGTTAGTTGTGTAGAAAATCCCACATGTTTATGGATAAAATCTCATTTTATTCATAACTTCTTTTTAACTTCCTTGCATTATTCTAGCATTGGTTATACCTGAAAATGGACCAACATAGACAATAAAACTTGCAATAATATTAGTCATTAGTCCAGCAATTATTTATGAAGCAAATATACAAATATAATTCTTCAGCCCGTCTGCAACACTGGGAAAGTGTTGGCAGCACTTGTGGTAACACCACGTTCTACACTTACAATCTCCCCCTTAATTGTATATTTCTTCACAAACTAAATAATGCTGCGACCTGTAAGACAAAGTTAGTCACATACCCATAATATAGAAAAATTCTTCTCAAGAATTAACTCCCCCTCAAAGAGGCGAGTCAACCAAAATCACCATGACTTTAAAATAGTTTTAACTAAAACCAAAGTACTAAAACAAAGTACCAAATGACCGAAAAGTTCACGGTCAACAACCAAACATCCGAATGTCTCGAAGTGTAACCCACACTTCCAACCGAAAACAAAGTGTTTTACAAACCAACAACCAAATGAAAATTGTTTAAAAGCCACCACCACAAATTTTAAAAAAAACTAATAAAAATATTGTTTTAATCACCACCCAATTACCAAAATAAAAGTGTTCAGAGGATAAAGAACCATAGCCCGCTTTACTCATCTTCCTCCTCGGCCTCGTCCTCTTCATCTCTCGGTTGAGCATCATTGCCTCCACCACTCATTCCAGCACCTGCGGCAGTACTAGTAGCAGCATTTCCTCCCCCTATTTGTGGAGAAATATGATCAATAAAAGATGCTAAGTCTGCATGGATTTTCATCCAAGAGTTCACCTGATCCTTCACATTGTCCATCACCCTGTGTAAAACCTGAAGAACAGCAGTTTTTGATATCATAGAGGAAGTGCTACCAGAAGTGTCGACAGCACTCTGGGCAGCACCACCTGATGTACCTGTCGGGAGAGGGATGGAAAAATCTGAAGCAGACGGTTGTGCTTGTGAAGGGGTACTCTGAGCAGGGATAGAGCGGGAGGCTAAAGGATGGGACGGTTTGGACCAAGGTAGATCAACATGCCTCTTTCCTTTCTTCAATTTATTGTCAACAACATAGAACCCGGGACTAGAAGTAAAGATATCCGAGGCTTCTAGGAACATTTTTTGGAAAGTGAAGATACGGAAGATCAAGGAAGGGTACGGGAAATAAGATGGATCTTTCCTCTTTGGCCAAGATGCAAGATGTTTAAACACAAGATTCCCAAAATTAATTGGCTTCTTCTTCCCTAGTTTGAAGAACAACTTTGCTTGTTCCATAGTCAAATTTTGCTCACTTTTTGTGGGGAGCCAATTGAACATGCAAAGTTTGTGCAAGACGGCATAAAGGGAAGAAAGCTTGTAAGCGGGAAACTTGACTTTGGGATCTGAAGGACATTTTCTAACCTCATTGTGGGTAAGGAATTCAGCCATAACGTCTTTATTGCAATTAAAACTCTCCTCATAAATATGTGGCATATCTAAGGCTTTGTTAATAATCTCAGGGTTAAAAAGATACACTTTACCCCTAACAAATACCTTTCCAAACTCGGGAGAAGCTTCATTGTCTAAATTAGGACTAAGATTGGCATAAAAATTCCTCACTATTTTATCCACATATGGTATGGCTTGGGTGTTAGGTATCAAAAATTTGCGGTCCTCAAGGAATTTAAATACGCCATTATTTTTCAAATCAACCTCATCTATATTTTTCTCTTCCCAGAAGGAGGTATTGCTATGTTTAAGCCAAAATGACATACCCTCTTTTTTGAAAAATTCTAGAGAAAAATGAGGTAAAGGAAAAGCATCGTTATCTTCTACACGAACATGCTCATTATCAGATTCATCATTGGAATCAGAGACATGAGGAGAAGAGTGGTTTACCTCCTGGGTTTTGGACCTGGTCTGAGGTGCTGTCGGAGGTGTTGTCTTCTTCCTGGAAGCACTAGTGTCAGCACTTTGGATACCCTTTCCCTTGGTTAGCCTTTGAGCAGCAGCAGCTAGGGTTTCAATGTCCTCACCTTCTACCCATTCATCGAAATCATCATCGGGAGTCTCTTTCTCTACAGAGTAGTTTTTGTCTGAAGCATGTAGAGAAGACACACTATCAGATTCTTCGTCTGATACTTCAACTGGATCAGAGGAGGTATTGGAGGTTCCCTTGTTGAATTTAGCCCTTAGCCTGCTAGAAGTTCGCTTTTTTGAAGCTTGGGCCGCTGGTGGTTGAGAAGGGGCTTTCCTCTTCTTTTTGGTGGTCTTGGCGGGAGCAACAGTCGGTTGGGAAGGAGCCACAACGGGAGGAGCTTGGGCGACTGTAACAGGAGATGGACCAGACACCACAATCGCCAAGGAAGGCGGTGATGTCACCGGTGTTGTCGCCGGTGATGTCTCCATTGGAGAGAAAAATCGAACCTCACCCGCACTTGGAGAGACTTCCATGGGCTCAGAGGAGTGCTTGGATGGAGATGCCATTGAGAATTTTGAGAAGAGAAGGAAGGATTATGGAGAGGGATTTCTAGGGTTTTGATAAACCGAGAGACGAGGAAGGAGATCGGCGAGTTGAGGAGGGAGGAGGGTTTATTTAGGAATTGATTAGGAAGGTTTGAAATAGATGATAAATACCCAAAATTAATTTAAGATAACTCTCCCTATTCCTAAAGATACTCAACTCCCTCTATTTTCTAGCAAATTAGTTTAACTCAATCTCTCACCCTCATTTTTGATAAAACAACCGGCCATTATCCCCAAAAGGCTCTTTTTTTTAAATAAAATAAAAATAAGAGAATAAAAATTAATCTAAGGTAATTCGGCTTAGGTAAATAAAGTCCATAAAATTTTGAAATTAACTTATGACTCCAAAATTTTAGGAAAGTAGTTACCTAATTAGATTTACCAAAATAAAGGGATTTAATAAAAACCTTTTTGAAATCAAAAACTCCACAAATTAAGGGACTTTCGGACATCCCAAATTTAATTATTGAATCCGAAAATAATAGATAAAAAATAATGTGGCACATACTAATGTGTTATTGGTAATGATGGTAACACTTTAGAAAACACATAAGTCAAATATCCCCTTGATAAAAACTTTTTACTTAAAAGTACATAAGGCACAACAATCCTCATTATTAACACTTGAGGTAAATTGTTAGGCTTCTTTTAAATAAGCATTTGAGGCAAAAACAAGCTTCCCAAATTCAAACACTTGAGGCATAGCAAGCCTTAATTAAGAGTGTTTGAGGTAAAATAAATCAAACAAGTTAGATAAAATAAGATTGTTCTTCATCTTTAAGCACTTTAAAATAAGTATAATTTATACTTCAATATCTACAAGATAGCATCGTAGTAACGAGCTCCGTGCTCCGAGTCCTTATAAAGTGTAAAAATACTTTAGTGATTTGCACCTTTCAAGTAGGATACACTGTAGTAGCGAACTCCATGTTCCTAATACTTAGTACGAAATCACTAGATAGTATCTCCATTTGGCAAGAGTGCATCGTCGCAGCGAACGCCGTGCCCCGAGTTACTTAGGAAATACTATAAGTGCTTTTTGCCTTTTGCCTTTTATTTTATCACAAAAATTAGTGACTTTGTCACTTTTGAGTACAAAGGGGATTTGACAAACATGTTAACCAATTATAAACCTACCAAAACAAAAAGGTCAGCATGTGCCGCCGCGAAGGCTTAAAACGAAAAACTGATTTATTATTATTATTATTATTACAATGTTACCAGAAGTGTTGACAACACTCAGGGTAACACTAAAAAAACAGCAGATTAAAAAATACAAAGACCAAGAGATCTTTTCAAACTTGAAAATCTCTCATGGTCAAGGGCCTTGGTAAAAATGTCAGCAAGTTGATACTTAGTATCAATATGCTCTATGTTTATCAAATCTTTTTCAACCAAGTCTCTTAGAAAATGGTGACGGATATCAATGTGTTTAGTACGGGAATGTTGAACCGGGTTTTTTGAAATGTTTATAGCACTTAGATTATCACAATACATGGTCAAGATATTACTATCAAGACCATAGTCGTCTAACATGTGTTTTAACCAAATGAGTTGGGAACAACAACTCCCGGCTGCTACATATCCTGATTCAGCAGTCGAGAGGGAGACACAGTTTTGTTTACGACTATACCATGACACTAAGTTATTACCCAAAAACAAACACCCCCACTAGTACTTTTCCTATCATCCATATCACCCGCCCAGTCAGAATCACTAAAACCAACAAGGTTGGTATTAGTATCCTTAGAAAACCATATTCCTAAATCACTCGTCCCCGACACATATTTGATAATATTTTTGACAGAATTTAGGTGGGAAAGTTTAGGACTGGCTTGATATCGTGCGCATACACACACACTGAACATTAAATCAGGGCAACTTGCGGTAAGATAGAGGAGAGACTACCTATCATAGAGCGATATAAGGTTGGATCTACATCCTCCCCAACTTGGTCCTTTCCCAACTTCAGTGTCGAACCCATTGGTACTTTAGAATCCTTGGCATGCTCCAACCCGAACTTTGTTACTAAACTTTTCGCATACTTGCTTTGAGAAATGAAGATCCCTTCATTCAACTGTTTCACCTGCAATCCAAGGAAAAAGTTTAGTTCCCCTATCATACTCATTTCTAAAGTTGATGACATGGCATCCATAAATTTTTTTCAAATAGGTTTCAGATGTGGAGCCAAAAACAATGTCATCAACATATATTTGAGCTATGACAAGGGTTTTACCATTTCTTAAGATAAACAAAGTCCTATCGGCTTCTCCTCTAACAAAGCCATATTCTAACAGAAATTGAGTTAATCTACCATACCATGCTCGAGGAGCTTGTTTCAAGCCATATAAGGCTTTTATAAGTTTATAAACATGGTGTGGTTTGAATGGATCTTCAAAACCTTTTGGTTGTTCAATATATATTTCTTTATCAATATATCCATTCAAAAACGCTCCTTTCACATCCATTTGGTGCAATGTGATTTTAAGGTAGCAAGCTATAGCCAAGAGGAGTCTTATGGACTCAATTCTAGCCACAGGTGCGAAGGTCTCATCATAATCGATACCTTCGACTTGTGTATATCCTTGAGCCACAAGACGAGCTTTATTACGAAAAATGTTACCCGTTTCATCACTTTTGTTTTTGAAAATCCATTTAGTCCCAATAACATTAGTGTTAGCAGGACGGGGAACTAAAGTCCAAACATTATTTCGGGTAAATTGTTCAAGCTCCTCTTGCATAGCTTGAATCCAGAAATTATCTTTTAAGGCCTCAATCACATTTTTAGGCTCAATGAAGGAAATAAAACAAGAGTGTTTTACCTCAGCATATGTGGTAGACATACACACATATCTTACCATATCTCGATAATTAATAGGCTCTTTATTTCTCATTTGAATCCCTTCATTTACTTCCCCTATTACTTGTGTAGAAGGATGATTCCTTCTTATTCTGGCTGGGGGGTCTCTCCTTATAACTTCATGAACCTCTACACCTTCTGGACTTTCTGATTCTGTTTCAGCAACAGTACTGGAATCAGGTGTTATCGGAAGTGTTGTCTCAACAGTGGTAACACTTTGGTCAGTACCTGCTTCAAACAACAGAATCATGATTCTCTCTGTTATCATTCAGCTCATCTAACAGAATCAAGGGAGATTCTTGTGGTCCTTCACATGTAATGCTCAACAAGTCATCAAAAACAATGTTAACCGACTCTTGGATAGTTTTTAACCTTAGGTTATATACCCTATATGCTCTACTATTTTGAGCATACCCAATAAAGATTGCATTATCACTTTTAGAATCAAATTTAGTCAATTGATCCCGGTCATTTAAAATGTAACACATACACCCAAAAACATGAAAATAGTGAACTTTAGGTTTTTTGTCATTCAAAATCTCATAGGGTGTCATAGTGGTACCGGGTCTTAAGAAAACTCTATTTGCAGTGTGACAAGCAGTATTTAGTGCTTCGGCCCAAAATCTTTTCGAAATTTGTTTAGAAAACAACATTACACGGGCCATTTCAAGTAAAGTCTGATTTTTCCTTTCGGCAATCCCATTTTGTTGAGGCGTTTTGGGTGCCGAGAATTCATGGTGGATTCCCATTTTCTCACAAAAGGAAGAAAAAGAAGCATTTTCAAATTCTTTACCATGATCGGATCTTATACGAGAAACAAAAGCACAAAACATGTTTTTGATTTTTGAGTGTAAGATTCTGAACTTTTCAAAGGCCTCAGATGTTTCTTTTAAGAAAAAGATCCAAGAGAATCTAGAAAAATCATCAACAACTACTAAAGAATATTTCTTACCACCCAAACTATCGACTTCAACAGGACCCATTAAATCCATATGTAAAAGTTGAAAACAATGTGTTGTTCCAGAGTACTGCTCATGGTATTGGGTAGCACTGTGGCCAACACGAGTTTGTTTGCCTTTAAGACAACTTTCACAAATGATTTTATTTTTGAAATCCAAATTAGGAACACCTTGAATAGCACCAAGTTTAATAATCTTTTCAATGTTTCGAAAATTGGCATGTCTCAACTTTTGGTGCCATAAGGTTGTGACATCAACTCTCACGGAGTTGCATACCTGTTTGTCTTCTACACAATAACAATTGTCGGTTGATCTAGTACCTGACATCACACACTTGTTAGTACGATCAAAGACCTCACAAGTATTTTTGTTGAATTTCACCTCTAAATTGTCATCACAAAGTTGGCTTATACTAATTAAATTAGCTACAAGACCATCTACATGTAAGACATTTTTTAAAGCGGGGAAACCGGACACATTTAAAGTTCCTTTACCGATTATCTTACTCTTACTACCACCACCATAAGTAACATTACCTCCAAGAACAGATTCATAGTCTTTTAGAAAACATTTTGTTCCCATCATGTGACGTGAACACCCACTATCAAAATACCATGAATTTTCAACATTAGTTCTTAAGGCAGTAAACACAACATCACATATTTGATTGTTTTTAGGTCTCCATTCTTTCTTTCTTTGAATTTTGTTTCTCTGACGAACAGTGATATCAGAAGTAGTGGGTAACACTTCAGATAGCACTGAGGAGCTGGACTGAGTTCTTTTCAGAAAAGTATGACAATTGTTTCTAAAATGTCTAGCGGTGTGACAATAAGTACACACTTTCCCTTTGTCAGAGATTTTGGAAGAAAAATCATTAGCCTTTCCACATTCATTTAAGAAACATGTTTGATTATCATCCAAAGATAAAGAAGAGATGATATTATCTAAAGAATCTTAGAAACCAATACCTGCCCTGAGAGGTTTACTTAACATGAGGATCTCATCCAGTTTGGTAGACCCCGTGTTGAGTTTCTTAAGTGTGGTTTCGGCGAGGGACAATTTGGCCGTGACTTTTGCAAGCTCAGCATCCTTCTTTGTGAGCTCGATTTCAAGAGTAGCCACGCCAAGTCTTAGTTGCTGAGTTTCTTTGGTCAAAAATTGCACCATACTATGCTTCTTCTTGTATTCTTCAAGGATGTCCTCATAAAGGTTCCTCAATCCTCTTATGAGTTTATCCTTACTCATCTCAGCATCCTCTTGAGAACTTCCTGCATCCAGATTAATAGACCCCACAAAACAAACAGCATTATCAGCATTGAAATCATTATACCTGCTGGGTGTTATCACAGGTGTTATCCCACTTGGGTTATCACTTGGGATAGCACTTTCTGTGTTCGAGTCATACACAGTGACAAACATGGTTGTCTCATCTGGTTCTTGAGCATGGTCCACTCCTTCTTCTTCATTGTCACTGAGAGACACCCATAAGCTCTTACCATTCTTCCTCAGATTATTTGCGCATTCATTGGCATAGTGACCCCATCATAAACAAGTATGACATTGAATGGAGTCAAGGTAATTGGGATTGGAGCTCGACTGATCCGAGGATGCCCTACGGATTGGATTCGCCTTCTGGGTGGTTGGGAGTGGCCTCTTTGGCATCGAATCATACACCTTGGTTTGTTGCTCCTTTGCCTTTACCTGCATATTCTCCTTGTTGAACTTTCTTAACATAGATTTATATTTCCTAACAAGTAAAGCAACACTAGTATTTTCATCCATTTCATCAAAAACTTCATCTTCCTCATCGTTTACACAAACCGAAGGAAGAGTTTTTAAAGCAACATTTTTGCCTTTAATAGCATCACTTTGATCAGCGAGATTTAATTCAAAATTTTTCAAAATGCTCATCAAAGTGTTGATATACATGGTTGCAAGATTGTGAGCCTCTTCAATAGATGAAACTTTAATATTGAAGCGCTCAGGAAGAGTTCTAATTGCTTTTGAAACAAGTTGTTTGTTAGTAAAGGGTTCACCAAAAACTTGACATTCATTTGCAATATCAATAAGTTTTTCAAAATATGAAGAAATACCTTCATTTTCACTCATCCTCAATCTTTCAAATTTACTAGTGAGCCTCCTAAGCTTAGTTTCACGCACACTACCATCCCCTTCACAAAATCTTTGTAAAGTATCCCATGCCTCCTTAGCAGTGGGAGTATTTTGAATGAGTTTAAAAATATGCATTTCAACCCACTCATAAATGGCATTAAGTGCCTTTTCATTAAAACTAGCTAGGTTGTTTTCCTCATTAGTCCACTCGGATTCAGGCTTGACTTGAACGTCACCATCCTCATCCGACGGCAATAATGGGACAGAATAACCATTCACAATAGATCGCCAAGCCCGGATATCAATTGATTTGATATACGAACGGAGGCGGATCTTCCAATAGGCGTAATTCGAACCATCAAGAACAGGAAGCCTCTTTTGATTAGGATTTGCAGGATCATAAGCCATGACACACTGGACCGATGTACTTAGTATATCAAGTAACCAGCTCTGGTGCCAATTGAAAAAGTGAGTCGATGGCTTAAGTCAGAAAGGAAGTGATATCAAAGGTGTTGTCACTACAACGATATCACTTCTGGCAACACTTAACACACACGAAAAGAAAACTGTTTCTGAAAAGAGTTTGCAGCGGAAAACAAACACAAGAATTATTTTTCTCAACATATATAAATGTATATATCTTGAGGGATGCCTCAAAAGCCGAGACCTTTCACTAATAATATGAAATGAAGTACAAGGCCGAGAGTTCCTTAATGCTATTACAATGAAAGCTTTGTGGAATGACTAAGACTATACACGAGACCCTATCCTAGCCAAGACAAACTTATAATACTCGATTACAAGAATGGAAAAAGGTTTGGGAGGATTGGGTTTATCGGAACCAAGGAGTGTATAGACTTTTCTTATGAGGAGTGTGTGTTCTTGCTTCAAGTGTTTAATCTTCAATGCTTCACCTCATTCACTATTTATAGGCTTCAAGAATAGTTGGGAGTTACTCATAATGGCTTGGAGAGGTGGTAAAAACGTGGGTAGAGAGTGGAGGTGTGCGGCCGAGCCTTGGGGGCATTATCTCCACATTTCCTATAAAATAGGAACAACTTTTCTTTGTGCCCAAGTTCTAGCTATGCCATGTTGTACCTCCAAGATTCAACGCCTTGTACCTTTTACTCCATCAACTCAGCCTTTGAATGGGTCAAATACCCATGTGTTAGTTGTGTAGAAAATCCCACATGTTTATGGATAAATTCCTATTTTATCCATAACTTCTTTTTAACTTCCTTGCATTATTCTAGCATAGGTTATACCTAAAAATGGACCAACATAGACAATAAAACTTGCAATAATATTAGTCATTAGTCTAGCAATTATTTATGAAGCAAATATACAAATATAATTCTTCAGCCCGTCGGCAACATTGGGAAAGTGTTGGCAGCACTTGTGGTAACACCACGTTCTGCACTTACAAATACAATAGGGTAACAATAGGGAAGTAGCTAGTGTATCCAATAGCAATGTGTATGAACATTGCTGTTGGATACAATATGTGTTTGCCTATTGATGTGTTTATGCAAATCTTGCATGTAGCTACTTGATAGAATGTGGCTTCGTGATTACTTGATACATGGTATGAATAACTAAAGAATTGGGTTATGGAACTAGATAGAGCATGATTAACTATACTACATACTTGAATTTGATACGTGTATATTGGAAGTGCTATAAGTAAGCACTAAAGTGTAAATGATTTGGTTTTTAATCGTGTATATACTCAATGAAGTATATAAAATATAAAGAAGATATCTTGTCTTGAAATGAGTTCCTAAAGAAAAAGGGACTAGTGTAATATGAAGATCATTCATATAATCGTGAATACTACGATTTAAGTTAATAAGAATAACTACAGAACACAATATGTATTGGAAAATGTATTCGATTATTAACGATACATGTACGTGAGATATGACTGTGACTAGGTATGATGGGACCTATTCTACGTATTTAGAGTATAATGTATTGAGCTCTATTTGATAGTAAGGGTATCGTGATAGACACTTTAATGTGTTAAACATGATATGAATATGTACGTGCAAACTTGGCATGTGACAAAGTAATATAGAATGATATACCCTACTATTTGTTTGAGGTCAGTTATTAATAGACTCTAACTTGGATTGACCGTGTCATATGGACACTCTACGTGCCATTGTTAGATTGATTTGTCTTCGAAATGATTGCGTACGTGTACGTGTATTCTCGTGAGCACATGATACATGATTACATGGTGCATATTCTCGTGAGCACATGATACATGATTACATGGTGCATAAAGACTGGTCCACTAGTATGGGACTTAGTTCTATTCTCGTAGTTCAAGTAAACATCTACTTGTGCATTCTTGTGTGAGTCCAGCTGGTTCTCCTTGCTTGTTCAGAAATATACAGGTTCACGCTTGTCGCGAGAGCTGGGGCTTAAGTGACAATTGGGTCCCTATGTATTTGCGCTTGACCCCTTACTACCGGCCATAGTAAGGGCATAGCTTCCTTGGTTGGAGCAATAAGCCTGACTTAAGTGAATGCTAAACTCGTGAACACCTTGTGAATCTTGTTCTTGGGAATGACACTGGTTACCGGGTCTTCTTATATACTGCATAGCTGTCTCTTGTTCTTGATCGTGGTTGTCCTCAGCTATACAAGTATCGACAACAATGGTATTCTTGGGAGGAATAAGGAAGGATTCAGGTAATGATACGTGATAGGCCTATGTGCATCTTGGTGAGCTGGTCTAGCCTCTCACACTACTTGACTACTTGTTACCTGAACCTTTCTTGAGCTTGATTACTTGTTGGGTTGGCTTAGCCTCTCCTATACTTGTTACTTGATGATATTTGATATATGTTTAGTTGAGTATCTACTTGTATTGCATGATAACATGACATATAGTTGCATGTTAATAGCTTACTGAGATTTATCTCACCCTTTATTTGTTTAATTGTTCCCCCCCCAGGAAAGCAGGGGATAGTATGCAGTGAGGCTCGACTTAGCTGGGAACTTACTCAGCAGGATATTCTTGTTCGAAGTTAGTGTCCTTTTATATTTTGGTAAGGACGATCTTGTATTAGTTAATAAACTCTGGGCTTGTATTGGGGTAGTATTTGTTGTCCCTAGACAGTTCTTGATGCCAGCTTATTTGCTAGGCATGTCTTCCGCTGTATGTAACCTTGTTTGGTTTTAATTTTCTTGGTCTAGAACTCGTGTGAGCTATCTTAGCTCCATACTCTTGAGTATATATATCATGTCAGTTTTGTTTTTAACAGGTATTGTTCCTGTTTCCCGTTAGTTTCTTGTTTTTTGTTAGTTACGCGCACCAGGTTCGAGGTTCTATTAGGGAATCCCGGGACTTGGGGCGTGTCAGGTTGGTATCAGAGCTATGGTTAGCTCTAAGCCTGGATAGGGTCTATGGCCTAGGTTGGGTTAGTCTTGGGTGTGTTTTCGACGCCGAGTGCTTCGTTACTTGTTGTCATACCAGGCATAGGACTGGTGTTGATAGTGTTGATCCAATTGGATTAGATGGTTTGAGAATCGAGAGCGCGAGTCTTCAAAGACTTAGGCGTATCTATCTTGTCTTATGGACATTGTTTCGTGCTATATATGCATGCTTGTCCTTATCTCGTGAATTGCGTGGAAGTGTATTCTCTAGTAAGAGACTACGTGTTGATATTGTTATTAGTAAGAGCTTGATAGAAGTGTGGGTGATAACACCCTATACGTTATAAGTTGACTTGGTCATGTTACCTAGATGGGACATTGATGTGATACGTGTTATGGCTTGGCTCTTACGTGTTATGATTTGGCTTTTTATATGTTATGCCATTCTTGTTTACCACACTAGATGGTAAATATTACTATGCTAGTATGCTTGATTATATATGTGAGCATGATAGATTTATGTATAACATTCATGTTCTGCATTGAAAGTCCAAAAAGGGGGTCTCGAGATTATATTGGGTATTTAACCTATGTGATTGACAGTGGAATTCCTACTGAGTAGTACATGTTATTTGATGAGAAACTTGGATTATCTTGAGTTGTTACAGTGCGAATACAGTGCTGACATCATGATTAATGTTCTTGACCTCGATTGAGTTAAAAGAGTTGAAGATTCAACTTGAGAAATTTCTTGATAAAGGATATATCTATTTTGAAGTGGATGCCTGAAGTAACCATCTTTGTTGACCTATAAGTGGAAACAACCAAGGTATGCGTGTTCTTGAGATTTTCTTGATCTTGTTAGAGATTCATTAATGAATTTCGAAGGCAGCTCTATCGTTAATTATTTGACACCGAGAGCTACACCTTTTCGATGGATTGATAAACGTCAAGTCAATGTTTAAATATTGAAACAATGGATGATCACGACTCAGTATTTGAGATTGCCTAGTGGATTTGACTAGTATTACAGTGATCTGGAGGA
This sequence comes from Campanula takesimana, assembly GCA_026119855.1. NCBI lineage: Eukaryota > Viridiplantae > Streptophyta > Magnoliopsida > Asterales > Campanulaceae > Campanula > Campanula takesimana. The sequence goes on from JAOWBW010001049.1 coordinate 674,553, forward strand.
TATGACCAGTTCTATGATTTTTAGTGGATATGTCAAGTTTCACCAATATAGTGGATTGACTAATCGAGTCTGCTTGACTTTATGTGTTTCGATGTTATAATTGATACATCTGGATTGCATAGAATATTTGTGAGCATACGTGTAATATCTATTTATGAGTATATGTGTATAGTCTTGATGCTCTTGAGTTCTATTTGTTGATTATATATGTTATAATCTTGATCAGTAAAATTCAAGGACGAATTTTCTTTAAGGTGGGGAGGATGTAACGCCCATCCTTAATCTCGTTAAATATTTGACTTATTTGTTAAATTCTTGACTTGCTTGTTAAATTCTTGACTAGCATATTTATATGCTATTTTATTTGAGTTAATTATTTAACTACTTTAGAAAATTAAGGTGGTTAAATGTCAAAGTTGAAAGTTTAGGGGTCTTTTTGTCAAAGTTAGAACTTAAGGGGCCTAGTGGCAATTCTTGGAAAGTTCCAAGTATATAATGTTTGTTTGCCTGAGAAAGGCAATTCATTTCTCAATCTTTCCCGTACTTTCTCTCTGTTTCATGAAGGGAGTTCAATTTTACCCTATTCTCGACTCCTCGAGCTTAATTATCTCTCTGTTCGTGATTCCGGTCCCGGATAAATATTCGTGGCGTTGAATAGAGCGTTCTAGATCGATCAGAAATTAATTTGGGTCAACTTGATTTCGGACTAGGTAAGTTATTGACTCCCCCTTACTTGTAATAACATGCATATATGTTATTCCCACTACTTGTTCTTGTTAAAATTGTGTTTTGAGCAATTTTTGTGATACTTGTAATTTTAGGACGAAGGGAGTATAAATATGCTGCGTACAAAAGAAACTTGAAAAATTGGTTCAAATTGGTTAACCTCCTGGGTTTGTTGGTTTGTTAAAAGATTAGTAGGAAATTATACTCCTATTCGTGAGATGGTAAAATAGTAACTTGATTTAAATATTATTAGAAAAATTGTACCATTATTTGTGGTACGGGAAAATGAATGGAAGTATCCCTAAATGGGTATATTAGTATATTATAAAATTGTACTTATACTTTTGGGGACAGTGAAATATTAAATTGGAATAAAAGGAAATTATCCTATTATTTATGGGACGGTAAAAGAAATGAATTGGGCTTGAAATAGTGTCTTGGGTATTGCCTAAGGGTTAGTAAAAGTATACTCCTACGCTTGGGACGAAGAATTCTAAGCCTGGGAAAGAATTTGAGTGTTGCTGAAAATCGCACCAGGCGCCCGCCTGGTGATCCCTTGAGCGCCGCCCTTTTCAACAGAAGTTTTGGGTTTCTAAAGTGCTAGAACAGGCGCCCGCCGGATCCCTTGTAGGCGCCCGCCCGGTCCCCTGTTTCAACTAAAGTGTTTTAAATCTAAATTAAATTGAAAGCTTATCCCTCCTAAGGCATATAGCCTTAAGATAAAATGTCCTAGCAAGTGTTGTGACACCTTAGGGGTATCAGAAGTGAGTCTTGAACATGATTACTCATTAAATTAAAATGAGAACTTGAGTATAAAAGGAAGAACTCTTTTATGTGTCTTGAAAGTGCTATGAACCAGCACTTATGTGTTATGCTTGTCTTGGAACCTATGTTTGTGCACCTTGAGAGTACCAAATTAGTCTCTTGAGCTTGAATATCCTATGTAGGGGATTATGAACTTGTAAGTATGAGTTATATAGCTCATTTACTTAATTTGAACTCGAAGTATTCTTGGTATAGGTTTAGGGTACTACCCTATATGGCCTAGATGAGTGTTGTAGAACACTCTAGTACTGAAAAATAGTCCCTTTGTGAACAAATGAAATGTGGACTTAAATCATAATTAAATGATAACTTGAGTATAAGAGTAGTAACTCTTTTATGTGTCTTGAAGTTAATGTTTGTGTACCTTAGGGGCACCAACTAATGTCTTGAGCTTGAATGTCCTAAGAATAGAATTAGGATTTTGTAAGAGTAAATATATAACTCTTATACATGCTTGAATGCCCAAATATTGTAGTTATAACTTGAAGTATAAGATAATTAACTCTTGTACATGTTTAACCATCCAAAGAAATAGATTGAGAACTTGGATATAAGATGATAAAATCTTGTATAAGTCTTGATTGTCTTGAATGTCTTGGATGTCTTAAGTTGGGACAGTAACTTGAGTATAAGATAACTAAATCTTGTACATGCCTTGAAACCAATACATGTGTATGGTAATAACTTGAAAGATTATTGATGTGTTTATGCAAATCTTGCACGTAGCTACTTGATAGAATGTGGCTTCGTGATTACTTGATACATGGTATGAATAACCAAAGAATTGGGTTATGGAACTAGATAGAGAATGATTAACTATACTACATACTTGAATTTGATACGTGTATATTGGAAGTGCTATAAGTAAGCACTAAAGTGTAAATGATTTGGTTTTTAATCGTGTATATACTCAATGAAGTATATAAAATATAAAGAAGATATCTTGTCTTGAAATGAGTTCCTAAAGAAAATAGGGACTAGTGTAATATGAAGATCATTCATATAATCGTGAATACTACGATTTAAGTTAATAAGAATAACCACAGAACACAATATGTGTTGGAAAATGTATTCGATTATTAACGATACATGTACGTGAGATATGACTGTGACTAGGTATGATGGGACCTACTCTACGTATTTAGAGTATAATGTATTGAGCTCTATTTGATAGTAAGGGTATCGTGATAGACACTTTAATGTGTTTAACGTGATATGAATATGTACGTGCAAACTTGGCATGTGACAAAGTAATATAGAATGATATACCCTACTACTTGTTTGAGGTCTGTTATTAATAGACTCTAACTTGGATTGACCGTGTCATATGGACACTCTACGTGCCATTGTTAGATTGATTTGTCTTCGAAATGATTGCGTACGTGTACTTGTATTCTCGTGAGCACATGGTACATGATTACATGGTGCATATTCTCGTGAGCACATGATACATGATTACATGGTGCATAAAGACTGGTCCACTAGTATGGGACTTAGTTCTATTCTCGTAGTTCAAGTAAACATATACTTGTGCATTCTTGTGTGAGTCCAGCTGGTTCTCCTTGCTTGTTCGGAAATATATAGGTTCACGCTTGTCGCGAGAGCTGGGGCTTAAGTGACAATCGGGTCCCTATGTATTTGCGCTTGACCCCTTACTACCGGCCATAGTAAGGGCATAGATTCCTTGGTTGGAGCAATAAGCCTGACTTAAATGAATGCTAAACTCGTGAACACCTCGTGAATCTTGTTCTTGGGAATGACACTGGTTACCGGGTCTTCTTATATACTGCATAGCAGTCTCTTGTTCTTGATCGTGGTTGTCCTCAGCTATACAAGCATCGACAACAATGGTATTCTTGGGAGGAATAAGGAAGGATTCAGGTAATGATACGTGATAGGCCTATGTGCATCTTGGTGAGCTGGTCTAGCCTCTCACACTACTTGACTACTTGTTACCTGAACCTTTCTTGAGCTTGATTACTTGTTGGGTTGGCTTAGCCTCTCCTATACTTGTTACTTGATGATACTTGATATATGTTTAGTTAAGTATCTACTTGTATTGCATGATAACATGACATATAGTTTCATGTTAATAGCTTACTGAGATTTATCTCACCCTTTATTTGTTTAATTGTTCCCCCCCCCAGGAAAGCAGGGGATAGTACGCAGTGAGGCTCGACTTAGCTGGGAACTTACTCAGCAGGATATTCTTGTTCGAAGTTAGTGTCCTTTTATATTTTGGTAAGGACGATCTTGTATGAGTTAATAAACTCTGGGCTTGTATTGGGGTAGTATTTGTTGTCCCTAGACAGTTCTTGATGCCAGCTTATTTGCTAGGCATGTCTTCCGCTGTATGTAACCTTGTTTGGTTTTAATTTTCTTGGTCTAGAACTCGTGTGAGCTATCTTAGCTCCCTACTCTTGAGTATATATATCATGTCAGTTTTGTTTTTAACAGGTATTGTTCCTGTTTCCCGTTAGTTTCTTGTTTCTTGTTAGTTACGCGCACCAGGTTCGAGGTTCTATTAGGGAATCCCGGGACTTGGGGCGTGTCAGTTTGCCTATTGTATCTAACTGAATTGTTATGAACATTGTATTGGATACAATAGGGAAGTAGCTAGTTTATCCAATAGCAATGTGTATGAACATTGATGTTGGATACAATAGGTGTTTTCCTATTGTATCTAACTGAATTGTTATGAACATTGTATTAGATACAATAGGGAAGTAGCTAGTGTATCCAATAGTAATGTGTATGAACATTGCTGTTGGATACAATAGATGTTTGCTTATTGTATCTAACTGGATTGTTATGAACATTGTATTGGATACAATAGGGAAGTAGCTAGTGTATCCAATAGCAATGTGTATGAACATTGCTGTTGGATACAATAGGTGTTTGCCTATTGTATCTAACTGGATTATTATGAACATTGTATATATAATAGGGAAGTAGCTAGTGTATCCAATACCAATATGTATGAACATTGTTGTTGGATACAATAGGTGTTTGCCTATTGTATCTAACTGAATTGTTATGAACATTGTATTGGATACAATAGCTATTTAGTATTTTGCCTATTTTTTCAAAACTATATCTTCAAGGATGTAGTTTGATTCGTCTCGTCGAGACAAAAAAATCAGTGTTCTCGGATTATTTTTTCGATTTATAGTTAATGAGATATTTAATTTTGAAAATTTAGGGAAATTTTGGGTGATGACGTGGCAAATTCTGAAAAACACATGGTATTTTGCCCTTCCCTTTGTCTGTCAACCTAATTACAAGAATGCCACCAAATTTTTAAACTAAAAAGGTAATCTAAACCCTTGATTTGTGTCTAATCCAATGGTTATCCTTTGTTCTCATGGTTCTCATGTAATTGGGTTCTCATAGGAGCATGACCCTATATATATATATATATATATATATATATATATATATATATATATATATATATATATATATATATATATTGTATTGGATACAATAGAGAAGTAGCTAGTGTATCCAATTGCAATGTGTATGAACATTGCTGTTGGATATAATAGGTGTTTGCCTATTGTATCTAACTGGATTGTTATGAACATTGTATTGGATATAATAGGAAAGTAGCTAGTGTATCCAATATCAATATATCACGACCCGAAAAATAGGCTCTATTTTATTAATAATTAAATGATTATTATTTAATTATTTGCTTGTTTGTTTATTTAAATTATTATTTATTTAAATATTATGTGTGCAATTTATGTGTTATAATAATTATGCCTAGCATTTTATTTGGGTTATTTGGGTTAGTGTGGTTTTGTTGAGTCTTAATTGTTTGTAGGGAGTGTAATATTTGTGTGTAGTGTGAGAGAGGGGGCCTTAGTGCAACATTTTGAATTATTTCCCTACTCCCTCCCTACTCCTCCCCTTCTCCCTCATACACTCCACCTCCCATCCTCCTCTCCCTCACTCCTCTCCACCCTCTCCCAGCAATCTCTCTCTCTCTCCTCCAAGTTTGGTAAGTTTTTCTTCATCTTCCTTCTCTCTTCATTTTCTCCATCTTCCTCTCATCTTCTCTCATTTCTTGAAACATGAACCTTGTTTAGATCGTCGATAGGATCGTAGGAAGCCAAAAAGAATCGAAATCCATCAACTTTGAGAATTTGCAAGTAAGTTACTTTTCCCCCATTTTGATGCTAAAATGTTCATATCATGTTTATATGATGTTTGATATGTTATATTTGAAGTTTGATTGAGTTTTGAATTTGTTTAGAATTTATTTTGAATTCATTTGAGTTTTGGGTAAAAATGGTGGATTGATGAATGTTGGGTTTGATTCTTGGTTTTGGGTTGATAAATGTTGTATTTGGATTCCCATTCTAGTTATAAGTGGTTTTGGTACATTTTAGAACTTGTAGAAGGAGTTGAGTTTGAGTCTTTGGTGTTTTGGGAGAATTTGGTTCGAAACTTGTAAAACCCAGCTCTGTTTTCCGCCCAGCCCGTAGACCAGGCGCCCGCCTGACCCCCTCCAAGCGCCCGCCTACATGTCATTTTCGGAAGACCTGACTTTCTGGAAATTCAAGCGCCCGCCTGCCTCATTCCAGGCGCCCGCCTGCCGCCTGTCCCAGGAATTTGACATTTTGCTTGGTTTAAGACTTAAGGCTTAAACTAGTTTAGGTTTAATCCTTCTACTTAACTTAAGATAACACCGTGGAACACTTTATAGTGTGGATTTGATTCTTTTGTGAATAAATGTGATGTGAAATTTATTTAAGTACCATTTTGGTAATGTAGTTCATCTTTGTTGTGCGATTTGGATTGGTTTACCTTTGTGGTAATTTAATTGGATTGGTTCCCTACTTCGGAACCTTAAGTTGATCATTCATGCTAAATTATTATTACTTAGCATTTAATTAGAAGCCCAGCTGACATATTTGTTGCATCGGGCGATGGGAAGGATTATAATGGCAAGGCCAAGTCCATTATAATGTTGACCATTGTTTTGCCCTTACTTTACCCCTTCTCCAGATTGGCCTTGGAAAGGATAAGTCAGCGTTCCTTTGTGAATGTATCTGGCTAGCGGGCGTGACTTTGTGTCATGGTCCTTGTCCCTTGTGACACTTTTATGTTATTGGTTCCGGTACCGGGGTTTCTCTTCGGCTTTCATGCTATTATGAAGATGATGATTTGTTGATTATTGAAGCTGCGCAGCGATCCTTTATTTGGATGTTCCGGTTTGGAAAACCTTGGCTATATCCTTTGTTATGTGTTTATTTCCGCTGCTATCTGTTATATGATAATTGCTATGTGCTATGTGATAATTATATTGGTTTATTGCTTATTGCATCATAGCATGTCATGTAGTTGCATTAGTAACTTATTGAGATTTATCTCACCCCCTTCCTTTTTATCTTTGTTTTTCCTTAACCTCCCCCCAGGTGCTAAGGAATAGTCTCGCTGATCACGAGAAAGAGGACGTCGAGTGTGGATCCATTCTTTTGGGGAAGGTTGTTATAGGTTGGTTTACATTATGTAAATGTGTAACCATTTTGGGATAGTTGTACCAAACAATGACGTCACTAAGAATTGTATATTTGTAATTTGTTGGGCATAAACTTGTGGAAGTTTATGTTAGTTGTAATTGGTTTTTATCAAACTTGGTTTTGTAAAACTTTGGTTCTTCACCCTTTTGGTGTCAATTGGAATTTTTAACTTCAGTATTTCAAAGTTTTGGTTATAGAGTCGACGTCCAGCTCGCGGTCCCGGGGCCCGCGGGGTCCGGGGTCGCGACAGTTGGTATCAGGGCTATGGCATTAGCTCTAAGTATAAGTCTAGGTGGATTAGTATGACCTAGGTGGGTAGTAGAGTGCGGAGTGATTAATGGTTGATGTTTTATGTAGGTAATTACTCGCAATGTCTGGAAGAAGAAACAGAGGAGGTACTAGTGGGGCACAGAATCAGAATGATACAAGGGAAGAAGCCCGTGCCATGTTTCAAGGCATGTTTGAGGCGGCCATGAAGGCCATACATGATCAAGGTCCGAGGGTAGAACAAGCACCACCCCGCTATGGATTGGAGCAATTTCTGAAGTTGAAACCGGTTGAATTCAATGGGGAACCCGATGTAAGGAAAGCTGAGTTATGGATTGAGTCTATGGAGAAGATTTATGATGTATTTGGGTGTTCGGATGAGGACAAGGTCCGGTTCGTGGCTTACAAGCTTGTGGGAGCCGCCGAGCATTGGTGGAAAGGTATTAAAGCTACTTGGGATGATACTCACACGGTGTATGCGTGGGAGTTGTTCGTGCGCAAGTTCAAGGAGCATTTTATTCCGGTTGTTGATCAAAACCGAAAGGAGATCGAGCTACTCAACTTGGAGCAAGGTGTGTTGTCTATAGCACAATACTCGGCTAAGTTCATAGAATTAGCCCGGTATTGCGACTATTTAGTGAGGACCGAGGAACAAAAGGCTATGAGATTCATTCGGGGGTTGAAGACCTCCATCCGTACTCAACTGATTGCTCAACGGATTGTGACTTTCCAAGATGCGGTGGACCGAGCCTATTTGATAGAACAAGATATTGGGGAACATAAGAGGAATACCGAGGTAGCTAACCCGAGTAAGCAAGGAGCTCAAGGCAAGCCACAACACCGTTCCGATAACCGAGGTAACTTTGGGGGACAATCTCAGTTCCGAGGGCAACCGATCCCAAGGAACCCGGGTACCACTTCCGGGAACCTAATTAGGAAGCCTTGTACCTTTTGTCAGAAGGTAGGCCATGCGGAGGATAAGTGTTGGAAAAAGCAAGGAAGGTGCACCAATTGTGGTGAAATGGGGCACTTTGCGAGAGAGTGCACGAGGCATCGAGGTCAAGCATCCGGGTCAGGAGTTGGTACTAATCAGGGTCAGAAAAGGGATGCCGCGGGGAAGCCCAAGGTTCAAGGGAAGGTTTATGCCATGAATCAACAACAAGCTACCGATGATCCATCCGTTATTGGAGGTATTGTTTCTGTGTCTAATGTGAGCGCACGAGCGTTAGTAGATTCAGGATCATCTCATTCATACATTTCTGTGAAATTTGCTTCCATGTTAAATGCTGCATTCGAGTCTTTACCGTACGTGCTAGAGGTGTCGACCCCTATAGGAGAATGCTTGATTTCTGATCGAGTCTTTCGTGCTTGTGATGTGGTTATTTTCGGTCGAGTCCTTTGTGCAGATTTGGTAGTTCTTCCTATCCAAGACTTTGATGTCATTTTGGGTATGGATTGGTTGAGCAAGTTTCATGCTTCTGTTGATTGCCGTAAGAAAACCGTTACTTTTTCTATTCCCGATGTGCCTAAGTTTGTGTTTGAGGCTAGTCCTCTGAGTAGAAGGGTTCGCTTAAGTTCTTATTTGAAAGCGAGAAAATTATTGCATAGTGGTTGTGAGGGTATTTGGCTAGTGTTCTTGATACTAGGAAAGAATCCCCTAGTTTGGATAGTGTTCGGGTAGTCCGGGAATTTCCCGATGTTTTCTCTACCGAGTATGATATGCCTCCCGATCGTGAGATTGAGTTTTGTATAGACCTTTTGCCGGGTACGGCTCCGATTTCGAAAGCACCTTATAGGTTAGCTCCCGCAGAATTGAAGGAATTAAAGGTTCAGTTGCAAGAGTTGCTTGATCGAGGGTTTATCCGCCCTAGTGTTTCCCCGTGGGGAGCACCGGTTTTATTTGTGCGGAAGAAAGACGGTTCCTTGAGATTGTGTATAGATTACCGGAAGTTGAATCAGGTTACAGTGAAGAATAAGTATCCTCTACCCCATATTGATGATTTGTTTGATCAGCTTCAAGGGTCCGTGGTTTTCTCTAAACTTGATTTGAGGAGTGGGTACCATCAGTTGAAGGTCAGATCGGAGGATATTCCGAAGACTGCTTTTCGCACTCGGTATGGTCATTATGAGTTCTTGGTTATGCCGTTTGGGTTGACTAACGCGCCGGCCGTGTTTATGGATTTGATGAACCGAGTTTTCCATCCCTATCTTGATTCGTTCGTGGTAGTCTTCATCGACGACATTCTTGTTTATTCGAAATCTCGAGAGGAGCACGAACAACATTTGAGGACAGTTTTATCCGTTCTTGCGAGGGAGAAATTATTTGCGAAGTTTAGCAAATGCGAAATTTGGCTCGAGAAGGTGTCATTCCTGGGTCATGTTATTTCGAAAGATGGGATTTCTGTGGATCCTTCGAAGATAGAGGCAATAGTGGATTGGAAGAGGCCCGAATCAGTGACAGAGATTAGAAGCTTTCTTGGTTTAGCCGGTTATTACCGAAGATTTATTGAAGGGTTTTCGAGGATTGCTACTCCGATGACTCAGTTGACCCGGAAGAATGTTCCGTTTGTGTGGACCGAGAAATGTGACAAGAGTTTCGAGGAATTGAAGAAGAGGTTGACTACCGCACCGATCTTGACTTTGCCTAATGGGAGCGATGGCCTAGTGATTTACAGTGATGCTTCGAAAGAGGGTTTGGGTTGTGTGTTGATGCAGAATGGGAAAGTAATTGCTTATGCTTCGAGGAAGTTGACCCCTAGTGAGCAGAATTACCCGACTCATGATATGGAGTTAGCGGCTATAGTATTTGCGTTGCACAAGTGGAAGCACTACCTTTATGGAGCAAAGTTTGAGATTTTCACCGATCACAAGAGTTTGAAGTACCTATTCTCTCAGAAGGAATTGAACAACCGACAGCGCCGATGGATGGAATTATTGAAGGATTATGATTGTACGATTTCTTATCATCCGGGAAAGGCGAATGTGGTAGCCGATGCGATTAGTAGAAAGTCTTATGTGGCTTCGATGATGGTTCGTGAATGGAAAATGCTTGAGGATGTTCGAGATTGGTCTCCTCGTGAATCGAGACATGGGGCTATTTTAGCGAATATTAGGGTATCTCCGACCCTAATTCAGAGGATTAAAGAGGCTCAGAAAGAGGATCCCGAGTTGGTGAAGATAATGGGTAAATTGAAGGAGAAGAACTTCGAGGATTTTTCTTTGAGTTCGAGTGGAGTTTTGACTTTCCGTGGTCGTTTGTGTGTTCCGGATGTTGATGGAATTAAACAGAGAGTTTTAGATGAGGGTCACAAATCGAGGTATACTATTCATCCGGGTAGTACGAAGATGTATCAGGATTTGAAGCAACAATTTTGGTGGATTAATATGAAGAGGGAAATAGCTGAGTATGTTTCGAAGTGTTTAACTTGTCAGCAGGTCAAAGCCGAGCATCAGAGACCCGCGGGGTTACTTCAGCCGTTAGAGATTCCCGAGTGGAAATAGGAGCATGTGACTATGGATTTTGTTATGGGACTGCCTCGTACCCGTAGGAAGTATGACAGTGTTTGGGTAATAGTGGATAGATTGACCAAGAGTGCCCATTTCTTGCCTATTGATATCAGATATTCGATGGAGAAGCTTGCGACCCTTTATATCGATGAGATTGTTAGATTGCATGGGGTTCCGGTTAGCATCGTGTCAGATCGAGACCCGAGGTTTACTTCTAGATTCTGGAAGGCGTTTCAGGAAGCTTTGGGTACAAATTTGCGATTCAGTACGGCTTTTCATCCCCAGACCGATGGTCAATCCGAGAGGACTATTCAGATTCTTGAGGATATGTTGCGAGCTTGTTCGATAGACTTTTCTGATTCTTGGGATTCGCACCTACCGTTAGTGGAGTTCTCTTACAACAACAGTTACCAGGCTAGTATCGAGATGGCACCGTTTGAGGCCTTGTATGGAAGGAAGTGTAGATCTCCTATTTGTTGGGATGAGGTTGGTGAAGCGAAAGTTTTGGGTATTGATTTGCTTCGGGATTCAGTTGAGAAAGTTAAAGTTATCCGGGATAGATTGAAGACAGCCCAGAGTCGACATAAGAGCTATGCAGATAAGCGAAGGCGAGATCTTAGCTTTCAGACCGGTGATTTGGTGTTCTTGAAAGTGTCTCCAAGGGTGGGTATTCGTAGATTTGGGAAGAAAGGCAAATTGGCTCCGAGGTTTATTGGTCCGTTTGAGGTTTTGGGAAAGGTTGGACTTCTAGCGTATCGTCTCGCGTTACCGTCATCTTTGGACCGGTTTCATAACGTCTTTCACGTTTCTATGCTTCGGAAGTATGTTCATGATCCGTCTCACGTGTTACCGAGGATACCGGAGGATATTGAGCCCGATATGACTTATGAGGAACGACCGGTTCGGATCCTAGATTCTAAAGTCCAAGAGTTGAGGAGCAAAAGTATTTCATTGGTTCGAGTTCTGTGGAGGAATCATAACATCGAGGAGTCGACGTGGGAGATCCGAGATGAGATCGAGAGGAAATTTCCGTGGCTTTTTGTTTAAGGTAAGTCTCGTTAAAATTCGGGTCGAATTTTTTTTAAGGGGGAGTGAATGTCACGACCCGAAAAATAGGCTCTATTTTATTAATAATTAAATGATTATTATTTAATTATTTGCTTGTTTGTTTATTTAAATTATTATTTAGTTAAATATTATGTGTGCAATTTATGTGTTATAATAATTATGCCTAGCATTTTATTTGGGTCATTTGGGTTAGTGTGGTTTTGTTGAGTCTTAATTGTTTGTAGGGAGTGTAATATTTGTGTGTAGTGTGAGAGAGGGGGCCTTAGTGCAACATTTTGAATTATTTCCCTACTCCCTCCCTACTCCTCCCCTTCTCCCTCATACACTCCACCTCCCATCCTCCTCTCCCTCACTCCTCTCCACCCTCTCCCAGCAATCTCTCTCTCTCTCCTCCAAGTTTGGTAAGTTTTTCTTCATCTTCCTTCTCTCTTCATTTTCTCCATCTTCCTCTCACCTTCTCTCATTTCTTGAAACATGAACCTTGTTTAGATCGTCGATAGGATCGTAGGAAGCCAAAAAGAATCGAAATCCATCAACTTTGAGAATTTGCAAGTAAGTTACTTTTCCCTCATTTTGATGCTAAAATGTTCATATCATGTTTATATGATGTTTGATATGTTATATTTGAAGTTTGATTGCGTTTTGAATTTGTTTAGAATTTATTTTGAATTCATTTGAGTTTTGGGTAAAAATGGTGGATTGATGAATGTTGGGTTTGATTCTTGGTTTTGGGTTGATAAATGTTGTATTTGGATTCCCATTCTAGTTATAAGTGGTTTTGGTACATTTTAGAACTTGTAGAAGGAGTTGAGTTTGAGTCTTTGGTGTTTTGGGAGAATTTGGTTCGAAACTTGTAAAACCCAGCTCTGTTTTCCGCCCAGCCCGTAGACCAGGCGCCCGCCTGACCCCCTCCAAGCGCCCGCCTACATGTCATTTTCGGAAGACCTGACTTTCTGGAAATTCAAGCGCCCGCCTGCCTCATTCCAGGCGCCCGCCTGCCGCCTGTCCCAGGAATTTGACATTTTGCTTGGTTTAAGACTTAAGGCTTAAACTAGTTTAGGTTTAATCCTTCTAATTAACTTAAGATAACACAGTGGAACACTTTATAGTGTGGATTTGATTCTTTTGTGAATAAATGTGATGTGAAATTTATTTAAGTACCATTTTGGTAATGTAGTTCATCTTTGTTGTGCGATTTGGATTGGTTTACCTTTGTGGTAATTTAATTGGATTGGTTCCCTACTTTGGAACCTTAAGTTGTTCATTCATGCTAAATTATTATTACTTAGCATTTAATTAGAAGCCCAGCTGGCATATTTGTTGCATCGGGCGATGGGAAGGATTATAATGGCAAAGCCAAGTCCATTATAATGTTGACCATTGTTTTGCCCTTACTTTACCCCTTCTCCAGATTGGCCTTGGAAAGGATAAGTCAGCGTTCCTTTGTGAATGTATCTGGCTAGCGGGCGTGACTTTGTGTCATGGTCCTTGTCCCTTGTGACACTTTTATGTTATTGGTTCCGGTACCGGGGTTTCTCTTCGGCTTTCATGCTATTATGAAGATGATGATTTGTTGATTATTGAAGCTGCGCAGCGATCCTTTATTTGGATGTTCCAGTTTGGAAAACCTTGGCTATATCCTTTGTTATGTGTTTATTTCCGCTGCTATCTGTTATATGATAATTGCTATGTGCTATGTGATAATTATATTGGTTTATTGCTTATTGCATCATAGCATGTCATGTAGTTGCATTAGTAACTTATTGAGATTTATCTCACCCCCTTCCTTTTTATCTTTGTTTTTCCTTAACCCCCCCCCCCCCCAGGTGCTAAGGAATAGTCTCGCTGATCACGAGAAAGAGGACGTCGAGTGTGGATCCATTCTTTTGGGGAAGGTTGTTATAGGTTGGTTTACATTATGTAAATGTGTAACCATTTTGGGATAGTTGTACCAAACAATGACGTCACTAAGAATTGTAAATTTGTAATTTGTTGGGCATAAACTTGTGGAAGTTTATGTTAGTTGTAATTGGTTTTTATCAAACTTGGTTTTGTAAAACTTTGGTTCTTCACCCTTTTGGTGTCAATTGGAATTTTTAACTTCAGTATTTCAAAGTTTTGGTTATAGAGTCGACGTCCAGCTCGCGGTCCCGGGGCCCGCGGGGTCCGGGGTCGCGACAAATATGTATGAACATTGTTGTTGGATACAATAGGTGTTTGCCTATTGTATCTAACTGAATTGTTATGAACATTGTATTGGATACAATATCTATTTAGTATTTTGCCTATTTTTTCAAAACTCTATCTTCAATGATGTAGTTTGATTCGTCTCGTCGAGACAAAAAAATCAGTGTTCTCGGATTATTTTTTCGATTTATAGTTAATGAAATATTTAATTTTGAAAATTTAGGGAAATTTTGGGTGATGACGTGGCAAATTCTGAAACACACATGGTATTTTGCCCTTCCCTTTGTTTGTCAACCTAATTACAAGAATGCCACCGATTTTTTAATCTAAAAATGTAATCTAAACTCTTGATTTGTGTTTAATCCAATGGTTATCCTTGGTTCTCATGGTTCTCATGTAATTGGGTTCTCATAGGAGCATGACCCTATATATATATATATATATATATATATTGTATTGGATACAATAGGGAAGTAGCTAGTGTATCCAATTGCAATGTGTATGAACATTGCTGTTGGATATAATAGGTGTTTGCCTATTGTATCTAACTGGATTGTTATGAACATTGTATTGGATATAATAGGGAAATAGCTAGTGTATCCAATAGCAATATGTATGAACATTGCTGTTGGATACAATAGGTGTTTGCCTATTGTATCTAACTGAATTGTTATGAACATTGTATTGGATACAATAGCTATTTAGTATTTTGCCTATTTTTTCAAAACTCTATCTTCAAGGATGTAGTTTGATTCGTCTCGTTGAGACAAAAAAATCAGTGTTCTCGGATTATTTTTTCGATTTATAGTTAATGAGATATTTAATTTTGAAAATTTAGGGAAATTTTGGGTGATGACGTGGCAAATTCTGAAACACACATGGTATTTTGCCCTTCACTTTGTCTGTCAACCTAATTACAAGAATGCCACTGAATTTTTAAACTAAAAAGGTAATCTAAACCCTTGATTTGTGTCTAATCCAATGGTTATCCTTGGTTCTCATGGTTCTCATGTAATTGGATTCTCATAGGAGCATGACCCTATATATATATATATATATATATATATATTTATATTGTTCATATAATGTTGTTATTCCAAATCTCTTTTATTGAAATTATCAAAAAGGGACATTAACATGCCTACATTTTATTTCCAAAATCACTTTCTAAAAACAAGTCGGTTTCTCCCATTTTAAAATACACACACACACACTTGCACATTTTTGGTCAACAAACTTAGGGAGACTCGGTTTTCCGAGGCATCTTGGGTGAACCTCGATTAAGTTCTTCCCAAGATGTAACGTGACCTCCGAACTCATTTTCTCTAACCTTTTCCGTTAAATTTGGGTTTAAAATTAAATTAACTTGGCGACTCCGTTTTGTTTGAACATAAAGTTCCGTGTTTGCCATTCTCGAAGGGATTAAACTCATTTCCAACAGTTTTTTACCCGCGGGGATCCTTACATTATGGTGGAGAAACAATTACAAGAAGATGATCACACTAATCTATGTTTGCATGAACTTTGATCACAAAGTTCCTAGCTATGCAAAACCCTAGATCTAGAATTATTGATCTCTCTCAATGTCATGAATCACGCAGAGACTACTAATTTACAACTAGTATTAGGCTAGAGACCTAAACCTAAAGATAGAGGGAGTCCTTAATTAAATCCAAAAGAATTTAATTATTTTATTGGTTGCATCGATTGTATACCCGTCACACTCTAATTAAAAGCACCAACAAAATATAGCATAAAATTTTATGGACTAAATTTTGTGACATTTGTTTGTAAATTTATTAATCCCTCCGTCCTAGAGTATACGTCCATTTTTTTTTGTTTAGTCTGTCCCAGAGTAGATGTCAATTTCTAAAATGGCAAATAATTTTTACTATTCCTCCCGCCCATTATCTCTCATACTTTACTTTTATACTCACAACACCAATCAACTTATTAATAGCTCCCACTCATTATCTCTCCTACTTTACTTTTTTACTCATAACAATAATTCTCTTCGTCCCATACTTATTCGTACCAAATGGAAGTACACGGGGATTAAGAAAATATGTTGGAAAAGTACGTATTGTGAGTGGGTATGAGAGAGAAAATAAGTTAGTGAATAGTTGTTGTGAGTGGAAAGAATGGAGAAAAGTGAACATTTTGGGTAAGTAGCAATAAGTATGAGACGCTTATAAAATGAAAATAAGTAACGATAAGTATGAAACGGAGGGACTTCCTCTACTATTTCTTAATCTTCGTGCAAATGAGAGACTAAAGTCACTACTACGAGTCGGAGGGAGTCTCAATTAAATACAAAATGCAATTAGGCAGGTGCAGGGGCGGACCTTCGGTATAACATGGGGGTGCAAGTGCACCCGATGAATTTTCATATTTAAGAAAAAAAATATTATATGTAATATATATATATATATATATATATATATATATATATATATATATATATATATAATTGTGCATCCCCAAAACAAATTGCTTTGCTAGTATAGATGGTTAGAGTTCAGCCTTGTTCCAATTTGGGCTGATGGTTCAATTTTCTTTTTGATTTTGATTAGGATAATTATTAGTTGATGTGCATTTTATTTTTTTCTTTTGATTTTGATTAGGATAGATATTGGTTGATATGAATTTTATATTAAATGATATTTTAATTTCTCTTTCTTTCTTTTTTGGCCACCATATGTTTGTTTATTAAAACACCACATAATTATATTTTTATACAAAATACTACCTCTTTCCTGAAATAAATCTTCGAAAAACTTTCAAAATTGCTCTTGGCCTTTTATTTCTCTTTCTTTCTTTTTTGTCCACCATATTTTTTAATACAAAATACTACCTCTGTCCTGAAATGAATGTCCGAAAAACTTTCAAATTTGCTCTTAAGTATTATTTAAATTTTTGTATATTAATCATTTAATGATAAATATAATTTGATATTTTATAACATGTAATAGAGTAAATGACAATTATAATTTGAATTTTTAGTATAATTTGTGCACCCGCTGTACGGAAACTCAAGGTCCGCCCATGGGTGGCAGAATTTCTCAACTTGCATGGAAGACCCAAGTCAATGACATTTCTTTATTTAAACCCCATCACTCATCCTATTTGTTCTTCAACTCTCACTCTCTCAACAAAAAGAAAAAGTAGAGGCTGCTTGCTCTCTTGAGAGAGAGAGGAGAGAGAGAGAGAGAGAGAGAGATTCTTCTTCTTCTTTTTTTTGTTTCCATTAATGGAGGTTTTAGGGAAGGCACTGGAATCGGTTTGTGGGAAAAAAGGGAAGAGGATGATAGAGTGAATAAGGTGAAAGGAAGATTAGTGTTGATGAAAAAGAATGTTCTTGATATGAATGATTATGGAGATTCATTTCTTGATTGTCTCTATGAAATGTTTGGAAAAGGTGTTTCTATCCAGCTCATCAGTTCCTCTCCTGCCGCCGACACTTGTCAGTTCTCTCTGAAAATGTTTGTCAAAAACTTTCTGAGAACAGATGTTACCTCAAGTGTTAGGTAACACCCCAGGTAACACACGCTGACGGACAGAATACGCACACCCGAAAATATAAGAGTTTTGCAGCGGAAAAATAAATAGCACAAGAGATATATTTTTCTCAAGTTATATAAATATAACTTGAGATGCCTAAATGGCGAAAACTTTATAATCAATACCAATTACAAAGTCAAAAGGTTCCCTATAGCTAGTACAATATACGATCTATGGAACCAAAAGTAGAACAAAGTACGATGATCCTATCCTAGCCAAAACACACTCAAACCCGAAGTATTTGAGTGTGGAAAAGAGTGTATGGGAGGGAGGATCTAATGAGCCAAGAAGTACTTTGCTCTTTGTGCTATGGATGTGTGTAAAATTTGGCTTGTCTTCAATCTTCATCCAAGCATCTATTTATAGCCAACCAAGACTTGGAGGCTACACAAATAACAGCCTTGGGATGTTTGTGATCGTGTGAGGAGGGTGGAGATCATGTGCAAGCCTTATCTCCACAAAACAAGCTTGACTTGGTCTTCCTTCCTTGATTCTCTCAACCGAATTCTTCATGCCCAAGTCTAAGCTTCACCTTGTTGTACTCCTTGCTTCCAACGCCTTGTACTTCATCTATTTGATCAGCAACAAACCTTGGACTTGGTCTTCTCCATATTTAACATATTTAACACATGTTAAATATGTTTGTAACTCCCTTATTTACTCGGCTTTTATGAGTAATTCTTCATTAATTTCTTCTCCATGTTTTAAGCTCCATAAATCAACTTTATTATACCTGAAAATATGGACCAACATCTAGACAATAATATTAGGACATTAGTATAAGATTATATTAGAAAGAAATGTCAAATTACAAAGTATTTTCGTCACAGCACTTAGACTGTCAGTGGCAACATCTGAGGTAACACCTCTGTCTGCACTAACAATCTCCCCCTTAATTTGAGATTTCTTTCCAATCTCCTATGTGTTGGTACCTGCAAAAACAAGTTAGCCATATACAGTATAACAGAGCATTTCACCAAAGATTAACTCCCCCTTAATCATGGAGTTAACCGAAACAACAAAGATTTACTTAATATACTAATTGTAAATTAGAACCATGTTTAAAACAATTAGTAGTTTAAAACAAAAAGTAAATCAAAGTTTTAAAATCCACAAAACCACAAGTCATAAACCAAAGCATAACCACCAAAGTATTAAAGTTCTAAATTAAGAACTAAAATACGAATTGTTTTAAAAACCAAACCAACCAAAAACAGAAATTGTTTTGAAACCATTTTAAAGTACCATTAAAAGCCATTGCCCAAGAGTTGTGGCAACATCAACTTTCAAACAAGGTTATTCTTCTTCTTCTTATCCATCATCCACTAGTACCAGCATCTCCAGTAACATCTTCAGAAGCACGAGTTGTACCAGCATCACCAACAGCATCAGTAGCAGCACGAGTACCTGCACTAGTACCAGCACACTATCTCCCCCTGGTTGGGAAGAAATCAAATTAATGAAGCCGATGGTGTCTTCTTGGATGGTTAAGCAACCGATTTGGAGGAAGAAGGGGCTTTTCTTTTAGGTTTCTTGGTGGCGGTAACAGGTGGTTGAAAGGCAGTCACGGTTGGGGTAGGTTGGACTGAAGTAGCAACCATGGAAGGATCATCAATGGACATGGCCATAGATGGAGAGATATTGGAAACCATGGGAGATATGTCCATAGGTGAAGTAACACCCGAGATAACACCCAGTGACTCCTCTTGAGGTGCGGATTGGTTACGGTTTTGGGAAGGTGAAGCCATTGTTGAATTTTGAGAGGTAGAAAAGGAGAATTTTTTTTAGAAGGGTTTTTTATTTTGGGGAAGGTTGCTGAGATAGAGAAAAAGCGATGAAGAGGAGGGAGTATATAGGTGCGTTTGAGAGAGAAAGAGAGAGTAAATAGGGATAGGATTTTAGGAGGTTAAGGAATGTGAATTAGGAGAGGAAATTAATTTAAACTTAACTCTTATCATCTAAATTAACTAAGACCCCTATTTTTACTCACATTTAAACTATCCTAATTAAACTCCCCCTATTTACGAGCACACAAAACCAACTCCCTACACATCCGTTTTTTTTTTTTTTTTTTTTTTATTTTATAAATAAAACGAAAAAAGAAAAGAAAAAAAATAAGACGGTAAAATTAATGATGTAACGATCTCTCAAAAATTTGAAGATAGATTCCTAAATTTTAGGGAAATTGTTACAACTATATTTTACCAAAGTAAAAGATTTGTTTTAGACTTTTTCAAAATTGTAAACTCTTTTTCTTTAAATAAAAAGACTTTCAAACTTTGAAAATTTAAAAAACAATTCTGAAAATAAAATAAAAAAACGAATGTAGCACACACTAATGTGTTGATGGCAATGATGGTAACACTTAAGATAACATTCGTGATAAACATCACTTATTGAATTTATATTAAGGCAATTAAGGCGAGATAGACCTCATTTTTGAACACATGAGGCGAAGATATGCTTCTATAATAAGCATTTGAGGTATAACAAGCTTGCCAAAATTTGAACACTTTAGGCAAAGAAAATCTAATAATTTAGATATAAAAAGCTTGTTCTTCATCTTCAAACACTTTAATATAAACATATTTTACACTTCTTTATCTACAAGGGAGCATCGTAGTAGCGAGCTCCGTGCCCCGAGTCCTTATAAAGTGTAAACATGTTTTAGTGATTTGTACCGTTCAAGTAGGAAACACTGTAGTAGCGAACTCCATGTTCCTAATACTTAGTATAAAATCACTAGATAATATCCCCTTTTGACAAGAGTGCATCGTCGCAGCGAACGCCGTGCCCCGAGCTACTAAGGAAATATTATAAGTGTTTTTAGCCTTTTTGCCTTTGAAAAAGATTAGTGACTTTGTCACTTTTGAGTTTAAAAAGGAATGTTATCAATAATGTTACCTAGAGTGTTATCCTACCATAACAAAAAGGTCAGTATGTGCCACCGTTGACAGACTGAAAAGACAATCCATCAACAGATTAAGACATGAAATAAAAACATTTTTTTTTTAATAAAAAATATAATATTATACAACAACAAAGATGATCCAATGGGTTTAAACAAGACACGGAACAAGATACTTCTTCAAGTTAGAAAATCTCTTATGGTTAAAAACTTGAATTAAATATTCATCTTTCAAAAAAATATTTTTAGACTCAAGCTTAGAAAGAAAACATGAATGGTTTACCATGTCTCGATAATTTAACCAACAGCATCAATAGCAGCACTTGTACATCTCCAGCAGCACGATCTGTACCAGCATCACCAACAGCATCAATAGCAGCACTTGTACCTGCACTAGTACCAGCACACCATCTCCCCCTGGTTGGGAAGAAATCAAATTAATGAAGCCGGTGGTTTCTTTTTGGAGGGTTAAGCAGCCGATTTGGAGGAAAAAGGGGCTTTTCTTTTGGGTTTCTTGGTGGCGGTAACAGGTGGTTGAAAGGCAGTCACGGTTGGGGTAGGTTGGACTGAAGTAGCAACCATGGAAGGATCATCAATGGACATGGCCATAGATGGAGAGATATTGGAAACCATGGGAGATATGTCCATAGGTGAAGTAACACCCGAGATAACACCCGGTGACTCCTCTTGAGGTGCGGATTGGTTAGGGTTTTGGGAAGGTGAAGCCATTGTTGAATTTTGAAAGGTAGAAAAGGAGAATTTTTTGAGAAGGGTTTTGAGGGTTTTGAGGTTGCTGAGGAAGTAAGAAGACGATGAGGAGAGGGAGTATAAAAGGTGTGTGTGTGTGAGATAGAGAGAGTAAATAGGGATAGATAATTTAGGTAGTTATGGAATGTGAAAAGGATTATTAATTAATTTTCAACTTAACTCTTATCATTTAAAATAACTAAGATCCTATTTTTTCTCACATTTAAAACTAACCTAATTAAACTCCCCCTATTTACAAGCACACAAAATACCAAACTCCCTACACATTCGGTTTTATAAAAAAACACGTTTTTTTTTTTTTTTTTTTTTTATAAATAAAACGAAAAAATAAAAGAAAAAAAATTAAGACGGTAAAATTAATGATGTAACAATCTCTCAAAAATTTGAAGATAGATTCCTAAATTTTAGGGAAATTGTTACAACTATATTTTACCAAAGTAAAAGATTTGTTTTAGACTTTTTCAAAATTGTAAACTCTTTTTCTTTAAATAAAAAGACTTTCAAACTTTGAAAATTTAAAAAACAATTCTGAAAATAAAATAAAAAAACGAATGTAGCACACACTAATGTGTTGATGGCAATGATGGTAACACTTAAGATAACATTCGTGATAAACATCACTTATTGAATTTATATTAAGGCAATTAAGGCGAGATAGACCTCATTTTTGAACACATGAGGCGAAGATATGCTTCTATAATAAGCATTTGAGGTATAACAAGCTTGCCAAAATTTGAACACTTTAGGCAAAGAAAATCTAATAATTTAGATATAAAAAGCTTGTTCTTCATCTTCAAACACTTTAATATAAACATATTTTACACTTCTTTATCTACAAGGGAGCATCGTAGTAGCGAGCTCCGTGCCCCGAGTCCTTATAAAGTGTAAACATGTTTTAGTGATTTGTACCGTTCAAGTAGGAAACACTGTAGTAGTGAACTCCATGTTCCTAATACTTAGTATAAAATCACTAGATAATATCCCCTTTTGACAAGAGTGCATCGTCGCAGCGAACGCCGTGCCCCGAGCTACTAAGGAAATATTATAAGTGTTTTTAGCCTTTTTGCCTTTGAAAAAGATTAGTGACTTTGTCACTTTTGAGTTTAAAAAAGAATGTTATCAATAATGTTACCTAGAGTGTTATCCTACCATAACAAAAAGGTCAGTATGTGCCACCGTTGACAGACTGAAAGGACAATCCATCAACAGATTAAGACAGAGAAACATAAAAAATTTGAAGTTTTTTTTTTTTTTTTTTTTTTTTTTAAATAAAATATAAAATATTATACAACAACAAAGATGATCCAAGGGGTTTAAACAAGACACGGAACAAGAGACTTCTTCAAGTTAGAAAATCTCTTATGGTTAAAAACTTGAATTAAATATTCATCTTTCAAAAAAAATATTTTTAGACTCAAGCTTAGAAAGAAAACATGAATGGTTTACCATGTCTCGATAATTAACCGGTTCCTTACCTCTAGTTTGTATCCCTTCGTCTAATCTCCCTATCACTTGGGATATAGGATGATTCTTTTGAATCTTCAACGGGGGAACTCTTCTGACGGGATCATCTACTCTATTGGAGTCCTCATTATTTTCATTTTCTGCAACTGGACTGATTTCGGATGTTATCTCTGGTGTTCCTCATGTGCGGTAACACTGGGGCCAACATCTGGTCCAGCACTTATGAAAACATCTGGTTCAACATAAATGTCAAATTCACTTTGAGGTTGTTCCATCTGTATCATGAGAGGATAATCACCTGGTTTATCTGTAACACTTAACAGATCGTCAAAAACAATGTTCACAGATTCTTGAATAGTTCCCAAGTTTAAATTATACACTCGATATGCATGATTGTCTTGAGAATATCCAAGAAAAATGCCTTTATCACTCTTAGAGTAAAACTTAGCTAAGTAATCCCAGTCTTTTAATATGAAACATACACACCCAAATACATGGAAGTAATGTACATGTGGTTTCTTCCCATTCAAAATCTCATAGGGTGTCGTTGTTAAACCAGGTCTTAGAAAGACTCTATTTGAAATGTGACAAGCCGTGCTCAAAGCTTCAGCCCAAAATCTTTTTGAAATCCGTTTTGAAAATAACATGACACGGGCCATATCAAGCAATGTCCTATTTTTCGTTTCGGCCACCCCATTCCGTTGATGAGATTTTGATACCGAAAAATCATGGTTTATCCCCTTTTTCTTACAAAAAGTATAAAAAGAAACATTTGCAAATTTTTTTCCATGATTAGATCTTATACGAAAAATAGGTGAGCAAAACATGTTTTTGATTTTAGAGTGCAAGAGTTTAAATTTATTTAAAGTTTCAGATTTTTCTCTTAATAAATATATCCATGAAAACCTAGAGAAATCATCAACTATAACAAAAATATACCTCTTACCTCCCAAGCTTTCTACCTCGATTGGACCCATCAAGTCCATGTGCAAAAGCTGAAAACAATGTGTTGTCCCGAAGTGTTGCTCTTGGTGTTGGGCAGCACACTGGGTAACACGAGTCTCCTCATTTTTAAGGCAGTCTCCACAAACCGTTTTGTTATTAAGATTCAGTTTGGGGACTCCTTTGACAGCCTCAAACTTGAAAATGTTCTTCAGGATTCGATAATGGGCATGTCCAAACTTTTGATGCCACAATGTAGTGACATCTATTTTTGCCAAATGGCACACCTGTTTGTCTTCAACAAGATAACAATTGTCACTTGATCTAGTTCCTGTCATCACACAATTGTTAGTACAATCAAAGACTTCACAAGTATTTTTATTGAATTTCACCTCTAAGTTGTCATCACAAAGTTGGTTAATACTAATTAAATTAGCTACAAGCCCATCTACATGTACGACATTCTTTAAGGCAGGAAAACCAGTCACATTTAGTGTCCCTTTTCCTATTATATTGCTTTTACTTCCACCACCATAAGTTACACTACCTCCTTGAAAAGATTCATAGTCTTTCAAAAACAACTTTGTTCCCATCATGTGATGTGAACATCCACTATCAAAGTACCATGATCCTTCAATATTTGTTTTTAAGGAAGTGTAAACAACATCGCATCTCAATTTAGACTTAGGTTTCCATGTCTTCTTTTTTGTGTTTTTGACCTTCTGACAGAATGTGTTATCTGGAGTGCTAGGTAACACTTCAGGTAACACAGAATAACTGGACTGTTTCTTTGAAAGAGTATTACACTTATTTTTAAAATGTCCAGAGGTGTGACAGTATTGACACACTTTTCTTTTGTCAGAAGAGTCATTAGAGAAAGAATTTTGATCAAAAGCACGTTCTTTCACAAAACATATTTCATGTTCATCACAACTCAAAGAAGAAATAATTTTATCTAATGATTCTCGGAAACCAATACCTGCTTTGAGAGGCTTACTCAAATTGAGAATCTCATCCAGTTTGGATGATCCGGTGTTGATTTTCTTCAAGGTGGTTTCGGCTAAAGTCAATTTGGCCTTGACTTTCTCTAGCTCGGCATCTCTCTTGGATGCTTGAACTTCCAAACGAGTTAAGTAGGCCTTGAGTCCATCGTTCATCTTGGTTAAATTTTTAACCATTTTCTTCTCTTTCTTCCATTCCTTGAGCAAAACATCACAAAGGTTTTTTAAACCATCAATGAGCTCATCTTTGCTCAGCTCATCCTCTTTTGAACTTCCTGCATCAAGGTTAGTGGAAACCACGAAACAAACATCGTTAGTTAAACTGAAATTGTTATACCTGACTGGTGTGGTCTCAGATGTTATCTCAGTGTGTATAACATCTGTGGTAACATGTTCAGTCTCCGAGTCACTTATTGTGACAAACATGTTTGTTTGATCAGGTTCTCCCTCCTGGAGATCGAAAGCCATGACAAAGGACCGAACCACTTAGTAACGTCAAGTGACCGGGCTCTGGTGCCAATTGAAAATGTTTGTCAAAAACTTTCTGAGAACAGATGTTACCTCAAGTGTTAGGTAACACCCCAGGTAACACACGCTGACGGACAGAATACGCACACCCGAAAATATAAGAGTTTTGCAGCGGAAAAATAAATAGCACAAGAGATATATTTTTCTCAAGTTATATAAATATAACTTGAGATGCCTAAATGGCGAAAACTTTATAATCAATACCAATTACAAAGTCAAAAGGTTCCCTATAGCTAGTACAATATACGATCTATGGAACCAAAAGTAGAACAAAGTACGATGATCCTATCCTAGCCAAAACACACTCAAACCCGAAGTATTTGAGTGTGGAAAAGAGTGTATGGGAGGGAGGATCTAATGAGCCAAGAAGTACTTTGCTCTTTGTGCTATGGATGTGTGTAAAATTTGGCTTGTCTTCAATCTTCATCCAAGCATCTATTTATAGCCAACCAAGACTTGGAGGCTACACAAATAACAGCCTTGGGCTGTTTGTGATCGTGTGAGGAGGGTGGAGATCATGTGCAAGCCTTATCTCCACAAAACAAGCTTGACTTGGTCTTCCTTCCTTGATTCTCTCAACCGAATTCTTCATGCCCAAGTCTAAGCTTCACCTTGTTGTACTCCTTGCTTCCAACGCCTTGTACTTCATCTATTTGATCAGCAACAAACCTTGGACTTGGTCTTCTCCATATTTAACATATTTAACACATGTTAAATATGTTTGTAACTCCCTTATTTACTCGGCTTTTATGAGTAATTCTTCATTAATTTCTTCTCCATGTTTTAAGCTCCATAAATCAACTTTATTATACCTGAAAATATGGACCAACATCTAGACAATAATATTAGGACATTAGTATAAGATTATATTAGAAAGAAATGTCAAATTACAAAGTATTTTTGTCACAGCACTTAGACTGTCAGTGGCAACATCTGAGGTAACA
Organism: Campanula takesimana; assembly: GCA_026119855.1. Classification (NCBI taxonomy): domain Eukaryota; kingdom Viridiplantae; phylum Streptophyta; class Magnoliopsida; order Asterales; family Campanulaceae; genus Campanula; species Campanula takesimana. Next base: position 700,780 of record JAOWBW010001049.1, read on the forward strand.
CCTCTGTCTGCACTAACAATCTCCCCCTTAATTTGAGATTTCTTTCCAATCTCCTATGTGTTGGTACCTGCAAAAACAAGTTAGCCATATACAGTATAACAGAGCATTTCACCAAAGATTAACTCCCCTTAATCATGGAGTTAACCGAAACAACAAAGATTTACTTAATATACTAATTGTAAATTAGAACCATGTTTAAAACAATTAGTAGTTTAAAACAAAAGTAAATCAAAGTTTTAAAATCCACAAAACCACAAGTCATAAACCAAAGCATAACCACCAAAGTATTAAAGTTCTAAATTAAGAACTAAAATACGAATTGTTTTAAAAACCAAACCAACCAAAACAGAAATTGTTTTGAAACCATTTTAAAGTACCATTAAAAGCCATTGCCCAAGAGTTGTGGCAACATCAACTTTCAAACAAGGTTATTCTTCTTCTTCTTATCCATCATCCACTAGTACCAGCATCTCCAGTAACATCTTCAGAAGCACGAGTTGTACCAGCATCACCAACAGCATCAGTAGCAGCACGAGTACCTGCACTAGTACCAGCACACTATCTCCCCCTGGTTGGGAAGAAATCAAATTAATGAAGCCGATGGTGTCTTCTTGGATGGTTAAGCAACCGATTTGGAGGAAGAAGGGGCTTTTCTTTTAGGTTTCTTGGTGGCGGTAACAGGTGGTTGAAAGGCAGTCACGGTTGGGGTAGGTTGGACTGAAGTAGCAACCATGGAAGGATCATCAATGGACATGGCCATAGATGGAGAGATATTGGAAACCATGGGAGATATGTCCATAGGTGAAGTAACACCCGAGATAACACCCAGTGACTCCTCTTGAGGTGCGGATTGGTTAGGGTTTTGGGAAGGTGAAGCCATTGTTGAATTTTGAGAGGTAGAAAAGGAGAATTTTTTTAGAAGGGTTTTTTATTTTGGGAAGGTTGCTGAGATAGAGAAAAAGCGATGAAGAGGAGGGAGTATATAGGTGCGTTTGAGAGAGAAAGAGAGAGTAAATAGGGATAGGATTTTAGGAGGTTAAGGAATGTGAATTAGGAGAGGAAATTAATTTAAACTTAACTCTTATCATCTAAATTAACTAAGACCCCTATTTTTACTCACATTTAAACTATCCTAATTAAACTCCCCTATTTACGAGCACACAAAACCAACTCCCTACACATCCGTTTTTTTTTTTTTTTTTTTTTATTTTATAAAAAAAACGAAAAAAGAAAAGAAAAAAAATAAGACGGTAAAATTAATGATGTAACGATCTCTCAAAAATTTGAAGATAGATTCCTAAATTTTAGGGAAATTGTTACAACTATATTTTACCAAAGTAAAAGATTTGTTTTAGACTTTTTCAAAATTGTAAACTCTTTTTCTTTAAATAAAAAGACTTTCAAACTTTGAAAATTTAAAAAATAATTCTGAAAATAAAATAAAAAAACGAATGTAGCACACACTAATGTGTTGATGGCAATGATGGTAACACTTAAGATAACATTCGTGATAAACATCACTTATTGAATTTATATTAAGGCAATTAAGGCGAGATAGACCTCATTTTTGAACACATGAGGCGAAGATATGCTTCTATAATAAGCATTTGAGGTATAACAAGCTTGCCAAAATTTGAACACTTTAGGCAAAGAAAATCTAATAATTTAGATATAAAAAGCTTGTTCTTCATCTTCAAACACTTTAATATAAACATATTTTACACTTCTTTATCTACAAGGGAGCATCGTAGTAGCGAGCTCCGTGCCCCGAGTCCTTATAAAGTGTAAACATGTTTTAGTGATTTGTACCGTTCAAGTAGGAAACACTGTAGTAGCGAACTCCATGTTCCTAATACTTAGTATAAAATCACTAGATAATATCCCCTTTTGACAAGAGTGCATCGTCGCAGCGAACGCCGTGCCCCGAGCTACTAAGGAAATATTATAAGTGTTTTTAGCCTTTTTGCCTTTGAAAAAGATTAGTGACTTTGTCACTTTTGAGTTTAAAAAGGAATGTTATCAATAATGTTACCTAGAGTGTTATCCTACCATAACAAAAAGGTCAGTATGTGCCACCGTTGACAGACTAAAAAGACAATCCATCAACAGATTAAGACATGAAATAAAAACATTTTTTTTTAATAAAAAATATAATATTATACAACAACAAAGATGATCCAAGGGGTTTAAACAAGACACGGAACAAGATACTTCTTCAAGTTAGAAAATCTCTTATGGTTAAAAACTTGAATTAAATATTCATCTTTCAAAAAAATATTTTTAGACTCAAGCTTAGAAAGAAAACATGAATGGGTTTACCATGTCTCGATAATTTAACCAACAGCATCAATAGCAGCACTTGTACATCTCCAGCAGCACGATCTGTACCAGCATCACCAACAGCATCAATAGCAGCACTTGTACCTGCACTAGTACCAGCACACCATCTCCCCCTGGTTGGGAAGAAATCAAATTAATGAAGCCGGTGGTTTCTTTTTGGAGGGTTAAGCAGCCGATTTGGAGGAAAAAGGGGCTTTTCTTTTGGGTTTCTTGGTGGCGGTAACAGGTGGTGAAAGGCAGTCACGGTTGGGGTAGGTTGGACTGAAGTAGCAACCATGGAAGGATCATCAATGGACATGGCCATAGATGGAGAGATATTGGAAACCATGGGAGATATGTCCATAGGTGAAGTAACACCCGAGATAACACCCGGTGACTCCTCTTGAGGTGCGGATTGGTTAGGGTTTTGGGAAGGTGAAGCCATTGTTGAATTTTGAAAGGTAGAAAAGGAGAATTTTTTGAGAAGGGTTTTGAGGGTTTTGAGGTTGCTGAGGAAGTAAGAAGACGATGAGGAGAGGGAGTATAAAAGGTGTGTGTGTGTGAGATAGAGAGAGTAAATAGGGATAGATAATTTAGGTAGTTATGGAATGTGAAAAGGATTATTAATTAATTTTAAACTTAACTCTTATCATTTAAAATAACTAAGATCCTATTTTTTCTCACATTTAAAACTAACCTAATTAAACTCCCCCTATTTACAAGCACACAAAATACCAAACTCCCTACACATTCGGTTTTATAAAAAAACACGTTTTTTTTTTTTTTTTTTTTTATAAATAAAACGAAAAAATAAAAGAAAAAAATTAAGACGGTAAAATTAATGATGTAACAATCTCTCAAAAATTTGAAGATAGATTCCTAAATTTTAGGGAAATTGTTACAACTATATTTTACCAAAGTAAAAGATTTGTTTTAGACTTTTTCAAAATTGTAAACTCTTTTTCTTTAAATAAAAAGACTTTCAAACTTTGAAAATTTAAAAAACAATTCTGAAAATAAAATAAAAAAACGAATGTAGCACACACTAATGTGTTGATGGCAATGATGGTAACACTTAAGATAACATTCGTGATAAACATCACTTATTGAATTTATATTAAGGCAATTAAGGCGAGATAGACCTCATTTTTGAACACATGAGGCGAAGATATGCTTCTATAATAAGCATTTGAGGTATAACAAGCTTGCCAAAATTTGAACACTTTAGGCAAAGAAAATCTAATAATTTAGATATAAAAAGCTTGTTCTTCATCTTCAAACACTTTAATATAAACATATTTTACACTTCTTTATCTACAAGGGAGCATCGTAGTAGCGAGCTCCGTGCCCCGAGTCCTTATAAAGTGTAAACATGTTTTAGTGATTTGTACCGTTCAAGTAGGAAACACTGTAGTAGCGAACTCCATGTTCCTAATACTTAGTATAAAATCACTAGATAATATCCCCTTTTGACAAGAGTGCATCGTCGCAGCGAACGCCGTGCCCCGAGCTACTAAGGAAATATTATAAGTGTTTTTAGCCTTTTTGCCTTTGAAAAAGATTAGTGACTTTGTCACTTTTGAGTTTAAAAAGGAATGTTATCAATAATGTTACCTAGAGGTTATCCTACCATAACAAAAAGGTCAGTATGTGCCACCGTTGACAGACTGAAAGGACAATCCATCAACAGATTAAGACAGAGAAACATAAAAAATTTGAAGTTTTTTTTTTTTTTTTTTTTTTTTTAAATAAAATATAAAATATTATACAACAACAAAGATGATCCAAGGGGTTTAAACAAGACACGGAACAAGAGACTTCTTCAAGTTAGAAAATCTCTTATGGTTAAAACTTGAATTAAATATTCATCTTTCAAAAAAAATATTTTTAGACTCAAGCTTAGAAAGAAAACATGAATGGTTTACCATGTCTCGATAATTAACCGGTTCCTTACCTCTAGTTTGTATCCCTTCGTCTAATCTCCCTATCACTTGGGATATAGGATGATTCTTTTGAATCTTCAACGGGGGAACTCTTCTGACGGGATCATCTACTCTATTGGAGTCCTCATTATTTTCATTTTCTGCAACTGGACTGATTTCGGATGTTATCTCTGGTGTTGCCTCATGTGCGGTAACACTGGGGCCAACATCTGGTCCAGCACTTATGAAAACATCTGGTTCAACATAAATGTCAAATTCACTTTGAGGTTGTTCCATCTGTATCATGAGAGGATAATCACCTGGTTTATCTGTAACACTTAACAGATCGTCAAAAACAATGTTCACAGATTCTTGAATAGTTCCCAAGCTTAAATTATACACTCGATATGCATGATTGTCTTGAGAATATCCAAGAAAAATGCCTTTATCACTCTTAGAGTAAAACTTAGCTAAGTAATCCCAGTCTTTTAATATGAAACATACACACCCAAATACATGGAAGTAATGTACATGTGGTTTCTTCCCATTCAAAATCTCATAGGGTGTCGTTGTTAAACCAGGTCTTAGAAAGACTCTATTTGAAATGTGACAAGCCGTGCTCAAAGCTTCAGCCCAAAATCTTTTTGAAATCCGTTTTGAAAATAACATGACACGGGCCATATCAAGCAATGTCCTATTTTTCGTTTCGGCCACCCCATTCCGTTGATGAGATTTTGATACCGAAAAATCATGGTTTATCCCCTTTTTCTTACAAAAAGTATAAAAAGAAACATTTGCAAATTTTTTTCCATGATTAGATCTTATACGAAAAATAGGTGAGCAAAACATGTTTTTGATTTTAGAGTGCAAGAGTTTAAATTTATTTAAAGTTTCAGATTTTTCTCTTAATAAATATATCCATGAAAACCTAGAGAAATCATCAACTATAACAAAAATATACCTCTTACCTCCCAAGCTTTCTACCTCGATTGGACCCATCAAGTCCATGTGCAAAAGCTGAAAACAATGTGTTGTCCCGAAGTGTTGCTCTTGGTGTTGGGCAGCACACTGGGTAACACGAGTCTCCTCATTTTTAAGGCAGTCTCCACAAACCGTTTTGTTATTAAGATTCAGTTTGGGGACTCCTTTGACAGCCTCAAACTTGAAAATGTTCTTCAGGTTTCGATAATGGGCATGTCCAAACTTTTGATGCCACAATGTAGTGACATCTATTTTTGCCAAATGGCACACCTGTTTGTCTTCAACAAGATAACAATTGTCGCTTGATCTAGTTCCTGTCATCACACAATTGTTAGTACAATCAAAGACTTCACAAGTATTTTTATTGAATTTCACCCCTAAGTTGTCATCACAAAGTTGGCTAATACTAATTAAATTAGCTACAAGCCCATCTACATGTACGACATTCTTTAAGGCAGGAAAACCAGTCACATTTAGTGTCCCTTTTCCTATTATATTGCTTTTACTTCCACCACCATAAGTTACACTACCTCCTTGAAAAGATTCATAGTCTTTCAAAAACAACTTTGTTCCCATCATGTGATGTGAACATCCACTATCAAAGTACCATGATCCTTCAATATTTGTTTTTAAGGAAGTGTAAACAACATCGCATCTCAATTTAGACTTAGGTTTCCATGTCTTCTTTTTTGTGTTTTTGACCTTCTGACAGAATATGTTATCTGGAGTGCTAGGTAACACTTCAGGTAACACAGAATAACTGGACTGTTTCTTTGAAAGAGTATTACACTTATTTTTAAAATGTCCAGAGGTGTGACAGTATTGACACACTTTTCTTTTGTCAGAAGAGTCATTAGAGAAAGAATTTTGATCAAAAGCACGTTCTTTCACAAAACATATTTCATGTTCATCACAACTCAAAGAAGAAATAATTTTATCTAATGATTCTCGGAAACCAATACCTGCTTTGAGAGGCTTACTCAAATTGAGAATCTCATCCAGTTTGGATGATCCGGTGTTGATTTTCTTCAAGGTGGTTTCGGCTAAAGTCAATTTGGCCTTGACTTTCTCTAGCTCGGCATCTCTCTTGGATGCTTGAACTTCCAAACGAGTTAAGTAGGCCTTGAGTCCATCGTTCATCTTGGTTAAATTTTTAACCATTTTGTTCTCTTTCTTCCATTCCTTGAGCAAAACATCACAAAGGTTTTTTAAACCATCAATGAGCTCATCTTTGCTCAGCTCATCCTCTTTTGAACTTCCTGCATCAAGGTTAGTGGAAACCACGAAACAAACATCGTTAGTTAAACTGAAATTGTTATACCTGACGGGTGTGGTCTCAGATGTTATCTCAGTGTGTATAACATCTGTGGTAACATGTTCAGTCTCCGAGTCACTTATTGTGACAAACATGTTTGTTTGATCAGGTTCTCCCTCCTGGAGATCGAAAGCCATGACAAAGGACCGAACCACTTAGTAACGTCAAGTGACCGGGCTCTGGTGCCAATTGAAAATGTTTGTCAAAAACTTTCTGAGAACAGATGTTACCTCAAGTGTTAGGTAACACCCCAGGTAACACACGCTGACGGACAGAATACGCACACCCGAAAATATAAGAGTTTTGCAGCGGAAAAATAAATAGCACAAGAGATATATTTTTCTCAAGTTATATAAATATAACTTGAGATGCCTAAATGGCGAAAACTTTATAATCAATACCAATTACAAAGTCAAAAGGTTCCCTATAGCTAGTACAATATACGATCTATGGAACCAAAAGTAGAACAAAGTACGATGATCCTATCCTAGCCAAAACACACTCAAACCCGAAGTATTTGAGTGTGGAAAAGAGTGTATGGGAGGGAGGATCTAATGAGCCAAGAAGTACTTTGCTCTTTGTGCTATGGGTGTGTGTAAAATTTGGCTTGTCTTCAATCTTCATCCAAGCATCTATTTATAGCCAACCAAGACTTGGAGGCTACACAAATAACAGCCTTGGGATGTTTGTGATCGTGTGAGGAGGGTGGAGATTATGTGCAAGCCTTATCTCCACAAAACAAGCTTGACTTGGTCTTCCTTCCTTGATTCTCTCAACCGAATTCTTCATGCCCAAGTCTAAGCTTCACCTTGTTGTACTCCTTGCTTCCAACGCCTTGTACTTCATCTATTTGATCAGCAACAAACCTTGGACTTGGTCTTCTCCATATTTAACATATTTAACACATGTTAAATATGTTTGTAACTCCCTTATTTACTCGGCTTTTATGAGTAATTCTTCATTAATTTCTTCTCCATGTTTTAAGCTCCATAAATCAACTTTATTATACCTGAAAATATGGACCAACATCTAGACAATAATATTAGGACATTAGTATAAGATTATATTAGAAAGAAATGTCAAATTACAAAGTATTTTCGTCACAGCACTTAGACTGTCAGTGGCAACATCTGAGGTAACACCTCTGTCTGCACTAACACTCTCTCTCTACTCTCTCTCTCTCTCTTCACACACACAACACACAGCGAAACTCATGTATTTATTTACTCCATCCGTCCCGGTTTAAGGTTCCTAGCTTGACTTTACACGCTTATTAAGAAACAAAAGCAAAATTGAGTCAACAATAGTAATGTATGAAGGATATAATTGTCCATTTATTGAGCAAGTATGTGAAAAGTAGAGAGTTAAGTACTCTTTTAGTCCCTAACCTATTCAACTTTTCACCTTTTCGTCCCTGACCTATTTTTTTTAACGATTTCGTCCTTAACGTATGCATTTCAAGGACTATGTAGTCCTTCCGTCAATAGGCCGTCCATTTGTCCGTTAAATGTGTTGATGTGGCAAATGACGTCACCAATTATGCTTAGGTGGAACTTTTAGTGCAAGAATTTGCTAATATGAATCTAAAAGTGTAGAAAGTGTAAATATTATATATGTATAAATCTAAATGCTAAAAAAAATTAAAACGAAAAATAGTAAAATTTTTAAATTATCATTAAATAAGTTTTTTTAAGAAAGACATTATAAGTTTTTTTGTTTTTTTTATCGATTTTTTTTAACATCAAAAAAATTAAAACGAAAAAAAAGTAAAAAAATTAAATTATCATTAAATAAGTTTTTTTTTTAGAAAGACATTATAATATTTTTTTCGATCGATTTTTTTTAGAAAGACAAGAATAATATTTTATATTTATTTGAAAAGTGTGGTAATTGGTTTTTTTAAAATCCCACCATCTTCCGGTGCACCTCTCCTAAACGAAATCAAAGGCGAAGAAATCACAGAAACGAAGCCAATATGAGCAGCCACTCGCCTCCGCCAGTACGTACCACCGGCGACATTCCGACCAGCTTGGACCAACAAAAGAACATCAGATCTGGGCTCGTGTTGAGAGGATGAAGCCATTGCCATAAAAATCGTTGTCACCAGCCTTCAGGTGTACTGCAAAAAAACAAAAAAACTTATAATGTCTTTCTTAAAAAAATATATATATTTAATGATAATTTAAATTTTTTACTATTTTTCCGTTTTAATTTTTTTTAGCATTTATATCTATACATATATAATATTTACACTTTCTACCCTTTTAGATTCATATTAGCAAATTCTTGCACTAAAAGTTCCACCGAAGCATAATTGGTGACGTCATTTGCCACATCAACACATTTAACGGACAAATGGACGGCCTATTGACGGAAGGACTACATAGTCCTTGAAATGCATACGTTAAGGACGAAATCGTTAAAAAAAATAGGCCAGGGACGAAAAGGTGAAAAGTTGAATAGGTTAGGGACTAAAAGAGTACTTAACTCTGAAAAGTAGATATGTGAGTGATGGTTTTTTTTTGTAATAAATGAACTTTATGAGGACAAGATTGTCCAAAACACTATTCATACTTTGCCATTTAAGGAATAAAGCAACTAAGAACCTTAAACTGGGACATACCAAAAAGGAAAGTAAGAACTTTAAACTGGGACGGAGGGGGTAGTATTTTATTTTGTTACTAACTTTTTGTCCATCGGAATCAAAATACGTGTAGTTTTAAGAGTTAATTGCATTATTTTAGGTGTTCACGAGTCTTTTCACATGTATTAATTGTATCTCTTTAATATGTCCGTGGAGAAGTCTAAAACGAAATATATTTTGAAGCGAGTACTAATTAAGTTCTCTATGAAACCATGACACTAATGAAAATGCATCTAATATTGTCTATATATTGGGACGAGGAACTGCTGTTGCGCTGCAGTAGGTTAATCTGATCTCCCCGCATCTCTCATTTCTAGAGGTGTATGATTAAGATTTAATATGTTCACTGTCAAAGTACTTAGCTAGCTAAACAAATAATTTTTCTCTCTGAATAGATTTACATACTATATGAGTGGGGATAATTATTGATATATGCAATGTACACAGCTAAATTTAACAAGTACAAGGAGGTCATCCTAATTTTACAATTTTGATTCTTCAATGTTCACAAGTCTAAAGGTTGATTTTTTTTGTTTTTTTTTAAGCAAATGGAGTAAGGGAAAGAGTTGGCAAACCAACCCTGATAGAGAAATGGTGTACCAAATTCACTTCAATGGCAGCTAGAGAAGCCCCATTCGATATATCATTCGAGTGGGATCAATCCATAGGCGTTCCCGGCGCTTTTCTTATCACGAACCATCACCACAGCCAATTCTACCTTAAGTCACTCACCTTAGAAGATGTTCCTGGTCATGATGGCTGCGAGGTTCATTTTATCTGCAATTCTTGGGTTTATCCAGCTTGTCGCTACAAAAAACCCCGCATCTTCTTTTCTTGTTGGTTTTTACGGTACCCAATTGGCAAAACACAAGTAATAATAATAACACTATTATTATTACTTTAGTATACTTACACTAGGACAATGTACAAGTGGTTAATGCACACACTTGCAACCTATTACACTCACACAAACAAAGAGTTGGCTGGACACTCAAGACCAGACTTAACTGAGTACACAAAATGGGGAAACTCAACATCCCTATTTATACTAGGTTAGGTCGGTGGAGGGAATAACTCAAGATTTCTCCGGATCCTTCCATGGCGGTGCAATTTCTTGAGGCATTTGCAAGTCGGTGGAGAGAGCTTGATTATTCCAGAAGCTTCCATGTCCTTCATTAATTAGTGGCGGTGATTTTTTGAATTCTTCAAGAGCTGTACACATGGACCGGATCAATGGAGAATTCTCCAGAAAATTCCCGACAGTTGAGTCGGTGTTGATTTCAACACTCCCCCTCAACGCCGACTCATACTTCTTCTTGAACTTCACAAATCGTTTACTTTTAAGAGCTTTCATCTCGAGGTTTTCTTTTTCATCGGGTATGACTTCTCAAGTGAGCCATTTCGACCTCCATAGTATCGAGCGACGTCTTTATCATTATGTTGGCAAGACCGAAGTTCCTCCTCAAATTCGGTTGTTGCCTTCGTGCTTTTTGGCATCTCGGACGAGCTTAAGTTAAACACATCATAACTTGATGAGAGCTTTAGTGTCGTAAACTTACCTCGCTTAACTTTTAAGTCTTCTTGACGTTGCTCCCCCTTAATCTCCGACTTCCTTTCATTCGCAAGCTTTGGAGCATCCAAATCTGCGTCGTTCATCTCAACGATCACTTCATCTACGTCGGCTTCGACCAAGCTCGTTAACTCTCTAACTGCTTCATAGTCGTCCAGACAATTCTTACATCCAATATTAAGACTTGCATCTAAATCTTCAAACCATCGACCTTCATCGAAGTCGATCTCTTTTTCACTGTCCATTTCATCCATCCAGTTCTCCTCAATGACTGGATATGCATGGTCTTCAAACCATTCTTCTTCTTCTGGATCGTCTTTATGAAGCTTTATATCTGCAAACGACGCTTCCATGTCCCATTCTTCTTCACTGTCATATGAATTCTGATTGATGACTGCGTTGCCTTCAACAACCTTATTTCGAAACGGGCAGTCTTTTAGGAAATGCCCCTTTCGACCGCAGTTGTAGCACTCGTTGTTTCGCCTCCAATCATCAAGACGGGAGTTATCTTTATTTCTCATCCTAGCTCCCCCTGCACGAGAACTTCCTTTGTACTTCGGCTCTTCAAGATCATCTTGTATCTCTTCTTTCTTATTCCACCTTGTCGCAACACGTCCTTGTTGCCTTACGCGGCCTCGGTTGCTGAACAATGCCTCCTCCGTTTCCACTGACTTCGGAGTTGATGACCTTGATGTATGCTTATCCAATGTTTCTTGGCTGGCCAATAAACTCTCTAATTCCAATAGAGATGGTTGTGTGGCCCAACCACGAATTGCCGTAACTAACCCCTTAAACTCGGGCCTCAATCCATGGATGATTATTCTTTTCATCCTTTGCTCGTTAATCTTTGAGTCAAGATCTAACTTCGAGATTTCATGGCAAAGAGATTTAACTTTATGGAAGTACTGACTTACAGTTAAATCTTGCTGCGTGGTTGACATTAGCTCATTCTCGAGCATCTGTAGACGAGCCTCATTAGTCCTCGAAAATAGCGCCGCGTACTTGTCCCATATTTCTTTTGGAGTTTGTGCATCCTCGACATGCTCCAAAAGTTCGTCCTCCACGCTGATCTTTAGCGCATACATAGCCTTCCCGGCTTTGGCTTCCCATCTGCGGAATGCTTGAGGCATCTTCTTTCTCCGGTGGCGTGGTCTCGCTACCACCCACAATATTCCATAGCTCTTGCCCTTGTAAGTACGACTGCATACAAGTTCGCCAATATTTGTAATTACCATTGTTGAGTCTCCGGACTCCTCCAAATGCGCTTGCCGGATCTGCTATTGTGACTTGGTACTGCCTCCTTCCACGTCACCAAGTAAGCCTGGTCTCCCACCACGAGCTTCACAGTCTCCTACTGTGCACCTTCAACGATCCCGAACAACGCCTCAAACAACACCTCAGCAGCGGCTCCCACAATCCTGGGTCGTACCGCTCTGATACCAAATTGTTGGTTTTTACGGTACCCAATTGGTAAAACACAAGTAATAATAATAACACTATTATTATTACTTTAGTATACTTACACTAGGACAATGTACAAGTGGTTAATGCACACACTTGCAACCTATTACACTCACACAAACAAAGAGTTGGCTGGACACTCAAGACCAGACTTAACTGAGTACACAAAATGGGGAAACTCAACATCCCTATTTATACTAGGTTAGGTCGGTGGAGGGAATAACTCAAGATTTCTCCGGATCCTTCCATGGCGGTGCAATTTCTTGAGGCATTTGCAAGTCGGTGGAGAGAGCTTGATTATTCCAGAAGCTTCCATGTCCTTCATTAATTAGTGGCGGTGATTTTTTGAATTCTTCAAGAGCTGTACACATGGACCGGATCAATGGAGAATTCTCCAGAAAATTCCCGACAGTTGAGTCGGTGTTGATTTCAACATTTCTAACCAGGTATATACCTTCTTTTTTATTTTCATTTTTTTTACGAGTGTTATCTTTTTGATATTTGGCTGAAATCATGTCAAGATAAATAAATGTTAATCAGCGTGGCCAGGTAGCCCGACCACTTCCCTTTTTCTTGACTATTGATGTTAGTCTAGATGATGCATATTTTTTATGGTTATTTTGGTAATTTCACCCTATCCCACGTCAGGGGGCGTTGATTTGCCCAAACTTTAACCTTGACCCTCAATTTCGATGCATTCCACCTGCAGGTGCCCCAGTTCCATCCACATTACTCTTTGATTGTGTTAATTACTTTGATTAATTTGTCAAGAAGTTAACTAGTAATATGGGTAAAAAAAAGGGTACTAATTTTGCTAATCAAAGTGTTAAAATGATTCATTCTATCAGGCGTACTTGCCATGCAACACACCATCACCACTGCTCGAATACAGAAACGAAGAATTGAAATGTCTTCGTGGTGAATACCACGAATCATCAGAAATGTTTAAGAAATGGGACAGAATTTACGACTATGATTGCTACAATGACTTAGCTTACAAAAGTAAAAAACCGTGCTTGGAGGATCTGATAAGTACCCTTATCCACGAAGGGGAAAGACAAATCGACCAAGGAACAAAAAGGGTAATTAAGACATATACTTGAATATTTATAAACCTAGTACTCGAGCCAATACAAGAATATCTCTGTTCTAAAATTGACATTTCTGTCTTGTTTTGCAGATCCTGATACAGAGAGCAGATCACCACTACTGCTAAGTTTGAACATATATGTAATAACCGAATTTTTTTTTTATTTATTTTATTTTAATTCGGTTGTATTAATTTAATTAAACAATAATTAGAGTTATAAAGCAATTGAAAGAAGTGGGCCGAAGAATTTGGATTGGCCCGAAATTTGTATTAGTAAACCCAACCCAATTAGGAATCAATCCAAAGTATAAATTCTTGAGTTTGTCAAATTAGGAATTCTTTATTATCATAAACTCAAAAAAAAAAAAAGGAAAACAAAACCCTAGTCTACCCTAGCCGCCGGCCGAACCAAGGAGGGGGAGAAGGAATTTTTTCGTCATCGTTTTGGAAGAAGTAATCCGATCATTCTCAAGGTAATGCTAAATCCTACTCTCCAAAATTTGTTTCATTGAATTCAGATTAATAAATCATAAGTTATGCATGTTTTAAGAATACAAATATTAGGGTTTGCATGCTAGTGATTAATGATAAAATTTTAAAGGTTAATGGAGTTGATCTAGATGCTATGGAGGAAAAAAAATAGTAATCTTGATACTAGTTATTTTTAAGATTGATTTTATAATCATGATTTGAATTGATTTATATTATGCAATGCTGGGGAATTGAACATATAAATCATTGAGGTTGAATTGGGTTTATCAAAAGAAGAAAAAAATATGGATTCCCCCATGAGAACCTTCGGCCGAATGGCCCTAGGCCATTGAAAATTGATTTTGTTGATTTAAATGATCCTCGTTAAGTGTATTGTGAATAATATTGATGTTTGAGAATTTAGAAAAATTTAAAGAATTAGAAAGATTGATCAAAATCAATGAATCTTGATGAGGTATAATTCGGCTTTGGCTATATAATTTGGGGTATTGATTCTTGATTGAGAATGTTAAGAATTGGGACGGGAAGTTAGTATTTTCGTTAAGTTTATAATGAAAAGAAAACATAATCGTTAAAAGAAATGTTAGAAAGTTAGAAAACTAACTTGAAAGGATGTGATAGTTACTTGGAAAACCTTGAGAGTTAAAAAGTTAACGAGAAAGGAAAAGATTAGAAATTTCAGTTAGTTTTCTAACGGAAAAGGACTAAACTGAAAAAGAATTAAAGTTAGAAGAAATAAAAAGGAAACTTTGAAGTTAGAGGGGCCTAAGTGATTAAAAGAAAAACTTGGGGGACCTTATAAACAAAACCAAAGTCAAAGGACCTTTCTGTAATTAAAGGAAAGTTGAAGGACTGAATTGTAATTAATCCAAAGTTGAAGGACCAATTTACAATTAAACTAAAGTTGAAGGACTAATCTGCAATTAATCCAAAGTTGAAGGACCAATTTGCAATTAACCCAAAGTGGAGGGACCAAATTGTAATTAACCCAAAGTTAGAGGACCTAATTACAATTATATTAAAGTTAAAGGGCTGACTCGCACATCAAAGTCAGGAACTTGAACGTAAGAAAAGAAGTAACGAAGTAAAGAAGTTAAACCGCATCTCTCAGTTAACTAAGTAGAAATAGTTAACAATGTTGAGAGTACTAAAGTAAATTACTCCGTGCCTTGTAGATTTGCACAGAGAGGAGATTGCGAGGAAAAGCAATTCAGGTAAGGGATTACGTTCCTTACAGTATTTGAACTCCTGTTTATTGGAATTCCGTATTTTTCTAAAGTTAGCTATCAGTATGGCATGATAGTATTTGAATGAACTCTGCGTTATTGAACGTTCCTTGAAAGAATCTATACTTAGTGATGTCCCCATCGATCTACTAAGTATCGAAGTTTGAAACTTGTATCACATACTTGTACCTTAGTATGTTCTCATTTTAACTTGTAAGTTAACCACTTACTTGTTAAGGTAGCCAATGTCCAGTTAGAAAAGACATTGACGGACAGTCCAGTTAGAAAAGACTCGTCCTTAAACTAGGGATTGCATGAGTGATCACATGCCTTCTCTCAGGAATTGTCTGATTACAAGGATGATTCTAGACCCCGAGCATATGTGTGTGGATACCATATATGTTACGACCCACACTATTGGCTGGAGAAGCTAGGTGTACAAATTGTACATTTGGCATTAAGGTTATAATGTACGTTACCAAGGAATTGACGGAACTTGAATGAATCCCTTTGGATTGTAGTGCCATAATTCTTTGAAAGTAAAATCTTAAAAGTAATACGACTGTATTGTTCTGCAGTTTTGAATCCAAAAGTAACTGAACCTATCTTTGTAAAAGTTATTCAAAGTATTCGTTCTGGTCGTCTCTCCTTAGTAACCGGAGAGGCCACGTATGAACTTACTGAGCATTCGTTCGCTCATCCCTTCTCTATAAATTTTGTTTTCAGGATTTAAGTATAAGGACAAGACAAGGAAAGCAGCCGTAGGAAGACGGTGGATTGAAGATTCTTAATTTAGTAGTTTAAGTACGTTTATTTATTTTGATGTAAGTCGAAGTACATTGATGGTTAGGGTTGTTTACCTACCAAGACAAGTTTAAGTTACGCTTCCGCTATTGTTTTGAATTTATGGTTTAAATAAGGGGCCATTGTGCACCCTACATTAAGGTATTTACTATCGTTTATTATTGTTATTAAATGCCATTAAATGCTCAGATATTATAAGAAAATTTGAGGTGTTACAGTTGGTATCAGAGCAATGGCTTTAGGTCTTATGGGAGAAAACTGAAAGTTAGGACTAATGGGAGAACTTAGTACTTGAGTTGAATAAGATCTTACTTGAGGAAGTTCAAGTGATAAAGTCTAACTCTAGGAATAATACTAAGAGTGTACATAAAGTATGAATATACTTGGGGAAATAGAAACCTCTTCATTGTATGTCTATTTACATTCTATTAATATGTTATAATGGAATCTTGGGGCTATGTACTAATTAAGTTTACTATTGGTGTGTGTAGGATCATGCCGAGGAGACCCATGAAGTCGGTAAGGTACAGTGCTACCCTAAGGGAAGAAATAGAAGCCAAAGAGGAGATTATTAAGCAGCTAACTAAAGAACTTCGCTCAGCTAAAAGAGAGCTTAGGAAGGAGACTCGAGGAGTCGGCAGTCTACAGAATGTCATCAAAGAACGCGATGAGGACATAATGTATGTAGAAGGAAAGTTAGCAGTACAGCTGAAGAAGGTCAAAAGCCTAGAAAGCCATGTGGTTAGAGATAACCGCGAATGGAATCGAATCAGTGTACAACTGGTAGATGAGATAGAACAAAATAATGAACTGAAAAAGAAGATAGATGAGCAAGCAGCTTATGAGGAAGAGCTTAGGGCTTCAGGCTATCAGATTTGGGCTGAGAAGTTAGAATTGCAAGAGAAATATGACCAACTTGCAGCAGAACACGCACACTGTGGGAATTGATGCAATTAATGACAGATAGTTATAAGAATAGATTCTTTTATTTTGTTATTAGTGGGTAATGCAGTTAGAATTTTTTCCTTATGTTAAGTTGAATTTTGGGTGTATTTTGAGATGTTTAAATCTCACACCTTAGTTGAATAAAGTTAGTTATTTAATTTAAATACCCAAAATTTTGAATTTACTATTGTTATGTAGACAAAAGTTAACTTGTCGAGAAAAGACAAGGGAAAACGTCGGAGTGATTTGAAATAATCTCCGTAACCATGGTACGAAGTAAGACGACCATTGGAATAAGTTAAAGCTAGTTAAGTAATAAAAAACTAGTGAAATAAAGAAATAATAATCAACCAAGTAAAACGGTTGTAAATTATGAAGTATGAAAACTCCTGAACCGGAGAAGAAAGGTTAAGTAAACTAACCACATCTAAATAATGGTCTAGTACAAAGGACCTACGAACACGATTCAAAACTAACAAGTACCCGTTAGTAAAAGAATAGTAATGTTAAGTATATCATGAATACTGCACGTATTGTGTAGTGATGAATATTGCTAGAACACGAATTTGTTCTAAAGTGAAAGTAAAATTTGCAGATGAATACCAGAAGGGGAAACAACAGGAACGGTGAGGGAAATGACAACACCGGTAATGCAGGCGGGCAGTTGGACCGGCCCTGGTAAACCTTTTACAGACGCTATCACAGACAGTAGCTGGGATAGGTCAAACTGTTGCTGGAATTGCTCAACCACCACCACAAGCTCCATTACGTGACCCGCTGGAGTTATTTCAAAGGAGGAATCCAGACTCATTCTCGGACACTGCTAAGGAGAAACCCGAGGACTGGATTAAGAGCACCGAAAGAATATTCGAGACCCTGAACTGTAATGAGGAGCAGAAGGTAGTATTTGCGACCTTTATGTTGAAAGGGAAGGCTCAGACGTGGTGGGAGGCGGAAAAGCGAGCTGCTGTGGCTCGTGGTGATGTAGCCTTTACTTGGACCAGATTTAAGGCTATTTTCAACGAAAAGTATTATCCCGCAAGCACAAGGAACGCTAAGATAACGGAATTCCTGACTCTAGTAAAAGGGAGTATGACTGTGGCGGAGTATGGTGAGAAGTTCACTGACCTGCTAGAATTTGCACCAAGATTCTTCGATACTGAAGAACAGAAAGCAAGAAAGTTTGAAGCGGGATTGAGTGATAGAGTTCGGTACAGAATCACACCGTTGGCTCTGCCTACGTACTCAGCGGTGCTGGACAGGGCTAAGATGGGAGTCGGATAACTATCGTAACCGACGAGAAGAGAAAGGCAAAGCAGTGGCTGAAAAGTCGGAAGGAAACAAGGGTGGTAAGGATCACAACAACAATAAGAGGAAAGCGGTGGATGACAGTCGAGATAAGGGCAGTCATGGGAATAAGCATTCCAATAACAACCAAGGTGGAAATGGTCGGTATTCTAATGACAACAGGCGTGAGTGGAATAAGGGCAAGGGCCAAGGTTTCACCAGTTATGATAAATGTACCATTTGTGATGGAGGTAACAAGACAGAGGTTTGCTGGTATAAGGAGCGGCAGTGCTACAACTGTAAGAAGGTGGGACACCCGAAGTGGAAGTGCCCAGAAACTAAGAAAGATGAACCAGCTGTAGGAAATAAGGACAATGGAGGAGGAAACGGTGGAGGCCGTGGTAGGATGTACACCATGACCGCAAAAGCAGCTGGAGTTAATGCCGATCTTGTGGCAGGTACGATGCAGTTAAATTCTCGTGATGTTTATGTATTAGTAGATACTGGCGCTACTCATTCAGTAGTTAGTAATGTTGTGGCAAAAAAGTTAAAACTACACCCAGAGAATTTAGAGATACCTTTAGTAAAAGATACACCTACTAAAGACGCTATCCCCATTACTACCTCTTATAGAAACTGCACTTTAGGGATAGGAGGCACGAGTGTAAGTATCGACCTCATTGAACTAGATATGTCAGAATTCGACATAATACTGGGAATGGATTGGTTGGCTTTGCATCAAGCTAAAGTGGACTGTCAAGAGAAAATAGTGACGTTCCTAGGAGAGGAAGGTAAAGAGTACAGATTTGTGGGTTCAAGACCGAGGAAGAGGATAGGCTTGATCTCGGTGACGAAGGCCCGTAAAATGTTGAGAAAAGGATGTGTAGGATTCCTGGCACACATAGGTGAAACAGAAGAAAAGGGAGTAACCTTAGAGACACTTGAAGTAGTAAATGAATTTCAAGATGTATTTCCTGAGGATTTACCTGGTATACCACCAGTGAGGGAAGTAGAGTTTTCCATTGACTTAGTACCAGAAACCACACCTATTTCGAGAGCACCGTATAGGATGGCTCCAACAGAGTTGAAAGAACTAAAGGAACAGTTGCAAGAACTGTTGGACAAGGGGTTGATTAGACCGAGTGTATCACCATGGGGTGCACCGGTACTATTTGTGAAGAAGAAAGATGGATCCATGAGACTGTGTATTGACTATAGAGAATTGAATAAAGTGACGGTTAGAAACCAATACCCGCTGCCGAGAATTGATGATTTGTTTGATCAATTGAGGGGAGCATGTTACTTTTCAAAGATTGATCTTAGATCCGGATACCATCAGCTAAGAGTCAAGGATGTGGACGTGGCGAAGACAGCGTTTAGGACAAAGTATGGGCATTATGAGTTTGTCGTGATGCCATTTGGGTTAACGAACGCACCAGCTGCATTCATGGAGTTGATGAATAGAATATTTCAGTAATACTTAGACAAATGTGTGATAGTATTCATTGATGATATTTTGGTGTACTCGAAGACAAAGGAGGAACATGCTGAACATTTGAGGATAGTACTAGAAATTTTGAGGAGACAGAAATTGTATGCGAAATTTAAGAAATGTGAATTCTGGTTGGAGAAAGTAGCATTTTTGGGGCACGTAGTGTCGAAAGAAGGAATTTCTGTGGACCCAACGAAGGTAGAAGCAATAATGGATTGGGAAAGGCCTACTACGGTAACCGAAATAAGAAGTTTCTTGGGTTTAGCTGGTTACTATAGAAGGTTCGTAGAGGGATTTTCAAAGTTAACAGGACCATTGACGAAGCTGACACAGAAGGCAGCTAAGTTTGTTTGGTCAGAAGAATGTGAGAGAAGTTTTCAGGAATTGAAGAATAGACTAGTATCTGCACCAGTATTAACACTACCGACAGGGACGGAAGGTTTCGTTATCTACAGTGATGCGTCGTTGAAAGGACTAGGCTGTGTACTGAAGAAAAATGAGAAGGTGATAGCTTATGCATCTAGGCAGTTGAATGTACATGAAAGGAATTACCCGACCCATGATCTGGAGTTAGCAGCAGTAGTGTTTGCCTTGAAAATTTGGAGACATTATCTGTATGGCGTAAAATGCCAAATTTTACAGATCACAAGAGCCTTAAGTATATCTTCACGCAGAAGGAATTGAATATGATACAACGGAGGTGGTTAGAACTTCTCAAGGATTACGACTGTGAAATATTGTATCATCCTGGGAAAGCCAACAAGGTGGCAGATGCCTTGAGTAGGAAGAATCACGGAATGTTGGCGACGTTGATCTCTAAGGGGGTAAGCATATGGAAGGATGTCAAGGAGATGAACTTGATAGTAAAAGTAAACGGATACTTGGCTCGACTGACGTTACAACCTGCATTGTTGGGCAGAATTAAAGAGGCACAAGAATTAGACGAGGAGAGAGAAACTCTAATCGGAAAAGGGCAAGCAAAAGATCTTCATATGGGCGAAGATGGAATTCTGAGATACCAAAAGAGAATGTGGGTGCCAAGCAATGATGAGATCAAGAGAGAGATACTGAGAGAAGCTCATTGCTCGAAGTTCTCTGTACATCCGGGAAGTACTAAAATGTATAGGGATCTAAAGGAGTCATATTGGTGGAATAATATGAAGAATGACGTGGCAGAGTATGTGCATAGATGTCTGACGTGTCAACAAGTTAAGAGTGAACATCAGAAGCCAGCAGGGTTACTGCAATCATTACCAATTCCCGAATGGAAGTGGGAGAATATTGCTAAGGATTTCGTAAGTGGGTTGCCAAAGACGGTAGGGAAGTATGATGCTATATGGGTTATAGTAGATCGATTGACTAAGTCAGCACATTTTCTGGCAATCAAGAAGACTGATTCGTTGGAGAAGTTGGCCAAGTTGTATATCGACGAGATAGTAAGGTTACATGGAATCCCGGTCACAATCGTGTCTGATCGAGATGCTAGGTTCACTTCGAAATTCTGGACCAGCCTATAAGAAGCATTGGGAACAGAGTTGACCATGAGTACGGCGTTTCACCCACAGACAGATTGGCAGTCGGAAAGGACTATCCAGACGTTGGAAGACATGCTGAGGGCTACTTCGTTAGATTGGCCCAATACATGGGACGAACACTTACCGTTAGTAGAATTCGCATACAACAACAGCTTTCACGCAAGCATTGGGATGGCCCCATATGAAGCGTTGTATGGGAGGAAGTGTAGATCACCGGCGTGTTGGGATGAAGTCGGTGAGAGGAAGTTAAGTGGATCGGAACTCGTACAAGTCACGGCGGATAAGGTACAACAGATTCGAAAGTGGCTACAGACTGCGCAAAGTAGGCAGAAATCTTACGCAAACAATAGAAGGCGAGAACTGGAATTTCAGCCAGGGGATCGAGTATTCCTAAAGATATCACCCACGAAGGGAGTTATGCGTTTTGGGATTAAGGGAAAGTTAAGTCCACGATATGTGGGACCATTCGAAATCCTTGATAAGATCGGGGAAGTGGCTTATCGATTGGCGTTACCGCCGGTATTAGCTGGAGTGCATAATGTGTTCCATGTCTCCATGCTAAGGAAGTATATTCATGATCCGAGTCATGTGATAGAATACAAGCAGTTAAGAGTTCGGGCAGATTTGACGTACGATGAACGACCAACCAAGATCGTCGGCAGAAAAGACGAGGTCGTAAGAAAGCGTACGGTTCCCTATGTAAAAGTACAATGGAGCAATCACTCAGAAAGAGAAGCGACATGGGAACAAGAAAGTGAAATGCGCGAATTGTACCCGGACATCTTCTCGGATTAAGAATTGTCAAAGTTTGAGGACAAACTTCTTTTAAGGGGGTAAGAATGTAATAACCGATTTTTTTTTTTTTTAATTTTATTTTAATTCGGTTGTATTTATTTAATTAAACAATAATTAGAGTTATAAAGCAATTGAAAGAAGTGGGCCGAAGAATTTGGATTGGCCCGAAATTTGTATTAGTAAACCCAACCCAATTAGGAATCAATCCAAAGTATAAATTCTTGAGTTAGTCAAATTAGGAATTCTTTATTATCATAAACTCAAAAAAAAAAAAAGGAAAACAAAACAAAACCCTAGTCTACCCTAGCCGCCGGCCGAACCAAGGAGGGGGGAGAAGGAATTTTTTCGTCATCGTTTTGGAAGAAGTAATCTGATCATTCTCAAGGTAATGCAAAATCCTACTCTCCAAAATTTGTTTCATTGAATTCAGATTAATAAATCATAAGTTATGCATGTTTTAAGAATACAAATATTAGGGTTTGCATGCTAGTGATTAATGATAAAATTTTAAAGGTTAATGGAGTTGATATAGATGCTATGGAGGAAAAAAAAATAGTAATCTTGATACTAGTTATTTTTAAGATTGATTTTATAATCATGATTTGAATTGATTTATATTATGCAATGCTGGGGAATTGAACATATAAATCATTGAGGTTGAATTGGGTTTATCAAAAGAAGAAAAAATATGGATTCCCCATGAGAACCTTCGGCCGAATGGCCCTAGGCCATTGAAAATTGATTTTGTTGATTTAAATGATCCTCGTTAAGTGTATTGTGAATAATATTGATGTTTGAGAATTTAGAAAATTTAAAGAATTAGAAAGATTGATCAAAATCAATGAATCTTGATGAGGTATAATTCGGCTTTGGCTATATAATTTGGGGTGTTGATTCTTGATTGAGAATGTTAAGAATTGGGACGGGAAGTTAGTATTTTCGTTAAGTTTATAATGAAAAGAAAACATAATCGTTAAAAGAATTGTTAGAATGTTAGAAAACTAACTTGAAAGGATGTGATAGTTACTTGGAAAACCTTGAGAGTTAAAAAGTTAACGAGAAAGGAAAAGATTAGAAATTTCAGTTAGTTTTCTAACAGAAAAAGACTAAACTAAAAAAGAATTAAAGTTAGAAGAAATAAAAAGGAAACTTTGAAGTTAGAGGGGCCTAAGTGATTAAAAGAGAAAGTTGGGGGACCTTATGAACAAAAAAGTTGAAGGACCAATTTACAATTAAACTAAAGTTGAAGGACTAATCTGCAATTAATCCAAAGTTGAAGGACCAATTTGCAATTAACCCAAAGTGGAGGGACCAAATTGTAATTAACCCAAAGTTAGAGGACCTAATTACAATTATATTAAAGTTAAAGGGCTGACTCGCACATCAAAGTCAGGAACTTGAACGTAAGAAAAGAAGTAACGAAGTAAAGAAGTTAAATCGCATCTCTCAGTTAACTAAGTAGAAATAGTTAACAATGTAGAGAGTACTAAAGTAAATTACTCCGTGCCTTGTAGATTTGCACAGAGAGGAGATTGCGAGGAAAAGCAATTCAGGTAAGGGATTACGTTCCTTACAGTATTTGAACTCCTGTTTATTGGAATTCCGTATTTTTCTAAAGTTAGCTATCAGTATGGCATGATAGTATTTGAATGAACTCTGCGTTATTGAACGTTCCTTGAAAGAATCTATACTTAGTGATGTCCCCATCGATCTACTAAGTATCGAAGTTTGAAACTTGTATCACATACTTGTACCTTAGTATGTTCTCATTTTAACTTGTAAGTTAACCACTTACTTGTTAAGGTAGCCAATGTCCAGTTAGAAAAGACATTGACGGACAGTCCAGTTAGAAAAGACTTGTCCTTAAACTAGGGATTGCATGAGTGATCACATGCCTTCTCTCAGGAATTGTCTGATTACAAGGATGATTCTAGACCCCGAGCATATGTGTGTGGATACCATATATGTTATGACTCACACTATTGGCTGGAGAAGCTAGGTGTACAAATTGTACCTTTGGCATTGAGGTTATAATGTACGTTACCAAGGAATTGACGGAACTTGAATGAATCCCTTTGGATTGTAGTGCCATAATTCTTTGAAAGTAAAATCTTAAAAGTAATACGACTGTATTGTTCTGCAGTTTGAATCCAAAAGTAACTGAACCTATCTTTGTAAAAGTTATTCAAAGTATTCGTTCTGGTCGTCTCTCCTTAGTAACCGGAGAGGCCACGTATGAACTTACTGAGCATTCGTTCGCTCATCCCTTCTCTATAAATTTTGTTTTCAGGATTTAAGTAGAAGGACAAGACAAGGAAAGCAGCCGTAGGAAGACGGTGGATTGAAGATTCTTAATTTAGTAGTTTTAAGTACGTTTATTTATTTTGATGTAAGTCGAAGTACATTGATGGTTAGGGTTGTTACCTACCAAGACAAGTTTAAGTTACGCTTCCGCTATTGTTTTGAATTTATGGTTTAAATAAGGGCCATTGTGAACCCTACATTAAGGTATTTACTATCGTTTATTATTGTTATTAAATGCCATTAAATGCTCAGATATTATAAGAAAATTCGGGGTGTTACGATATATGTTCCACGAGATGAACAGTTTGGTCATATAAAGTTTTCGGATATTCTGGCATATGCTGTAAAATTCATAACTAAGGTAGTGGTGGCTTGTTGTGGATATGGCCCTCCACTACCCAAGCAAACCCACAAGAACAATAAGAGCACACAAACAAAGCACAAGAAATCAAAGCAAGAAAAGACACAGAAATTGTTTACCCAGTTCGTCAATATGTTTGACTACGTCTGGGGGCACTACCAAGCCAGGATCTTGCACTATAATATGTTAAATCTGAGTTACAATGAGTTTGGGGGCGGAACATTGCTTAAATATTAGCCTGGAATAAGATCTAAACCTAAAAAATAAGGAGTCCCGAATTCCCGTCAGCGGACCAGGCGCCCGCCTGGCCTACTACCCCAGGCGCCCGCGTCGTTGTGGATTTTCCGAAGTCCCAACCTTCTGTCCAAATAAGCGCCCGCCTGCTATGGCCCGAGCGCCCGCTCGCTCCTCCGCCTGGAATTCTTCCTTTTGTTCCTTTGAAGATCTCTACTCCAACAATCTCCCACCTAGAGATCAACCGCATATACAAGCCCCGTATCCGTCTTCAACTCATCCTTGGTGTCTTCCTAGTGCTCACCTCGATCATGGTAGTGCCTTCCTCCTCTCCTATTCTCCAAGCCCAATTGAAGCTTTACATAGCTTCAACTTTTTCAAGGTTTACCACCTTGGTCAACATGTCAGCCGGGTTCTCTGATCCCAATATTTTCTCCAGCCTTAAGATCTTCCTCTCCAAGAGATGCCTGATGTAGTGAAACCTCAGCTCAATGTGCTTCGTCCTAGAATGAAACGCTGGATTCCTTGCCAAATGTATTGCACTCTGACTGTCACTGTAGAGAGCATTACCACTTCGCGTTTTCCCAAGTTCACCCAAGAAGTTCTGCAACCATACCATCTCTTTGCTCGCCTCTGTCACTGCCACATATTCTGCTTCCGCAGTCGACTGAGCCACGATCTTCTGCAATTTAGAAGCCCAGGAGATAGCCGTACCACCCAATGTGAAAACATAACCTGTAGTACTTCTCCTCTTATCAAGATCACTTGATGCCAAATCTGCATCCACATAACCCGCTAACACTGTCGCGACCCCGGACCCCGCGGACCCCGGGACCGCGATCTGGACGTCGACTCTAAGACCAAAACTATGAAATACTGAAGTTAAAAATTCCATTTAATACCAAAAGGTGATAATCCAAAGTTTTACAAAACCAAGTTTGACAAAAACCAATTACAACTATCATAAACTTCCACAAGTTTATGCTCAATAAAATACAAATATAAAATTCTTAACGACGTCATTGTTTGGTACAAATACCCCAAAAGGTTACACATTTATATAATGTCAACCAACCTATACACTTTCCCCAAAAGAATGTTTCCACACTCGACGTCCTCTTTCTCGTGATCAGCGAGACTATTCCTTAGCACCTGGGGCGGGGTTAAGGAAAAACAAAGATAAAAGAAAAGGGGGTGAGATAAATCTCAATAAGTTACTAATGCAACTACATGACATGCTATGATGCAATAAGCAATAACCAATAATTATCATCACATAGCACATAGCAATTATCATATAACAGATAGCAGCGGAAATAAACACATAACAAAGGATATAGCCAAGGTTTTCCAACCGGAACATCCAAATAAGGATCGCTGCGCAGCTTCAATAATCAACAAATCATCATCTTCATAATAGCATGAAAGCCGAAGAGAAACCCCGGTACCGGAACCAATAACCAATGAAGTGTCACAAAGGACGGGAGACATGCCACAAAGTCATGCTCCAAGTAAAGCTAAAATGCACACAAAGGAGCTAGCTCTTCTCACATCCAAGGCCAATCTGGAGGAGGGTAATATTGGGCAAAACAATGGTCAACATCATAATGGACTTGGCTTGTGCCATCATAACATTTCGCATCGCCCGAAACACACACACAATGCCAGCTGGGCTTCCAATTAAATGCTAAGTAATGAATACTAGCTAATTAAACAACTTAAGGTTCCAAGTAGGGAACCAATCCAAATAAATCACACAAAGGTAAACCAATACAAACAACCCATCAAGGACGAACCACATTCCCAAAACGATACTTAAATAAATTCCATATCGTATTTATCCACGAAGGAGTCAAATCGAATCACTAAAGGGTTCCAACGATGACAATTAACACTTAATTAATTTCAAACACAAACTTGATCACAAAGGACTCATTCTATCACTAGAGTGTACTATAATGTTCACTAAGGTCACTAGGAGGACACCCAAGATTTGGATCAAAACGCGTTCTTCAACCACACAAAATAACAAAATGGAACTTTTCAGAGACTGTGCGGCCGCCCAAAGTGGGTTGTGCGGTCGCCCAAAAAGTCTCAAAACAAGAACAAAAGCTTTCAGAAAGATGCGCGGTCGCCCAGGATAATTTGGGCGGTCGCCCAATACTCTGGATTTCCAGAAATCGGAAGAACAACATGGGTTCTTCCATTTTCAAACCCAAACACCTTCAACAAAATCCAACATTCCAACTTGTATACCAATGTACAAAACAACTAATAAGTCTAAAAAGACTCCTAAACAACATTAACAACAAAATCAAGAATCAAACCCAACATTCAAGATTTCACCATTTTTGATCAAAAACCCAAATAAATTCCAAATAATGGCAACTCATCCAACTTCCAATATAACAACAAAAGCATTATATGAACATGATATAAACATTTTATCATTAAAATGGGGGAAAAGTAACTTACTTGCAAATTCTCAAAGTTGACGGAATTTGAATATTTTTGATTCTACGCGATCCTAACGACGATCTAAACAATGTTCAAGTTTTAAGAAATGAGAGATAACAAGAAGAAAATGGAGAAAATGAAGAGAGAAGGGAGAGAAAGAAAACTCACCAATGGCTAGAGAGAGAGGGAGAGTTGGCTGGGAGAAGAGGAATGGGTGAGGGAGAAGGTGAGGGAGGGTGTAGGGAGGGAGTAGGGAATTATTTTAAAACTTACACTTAGGCCCCTCTCTCACACTACACACACACACTACTCCATACTAGCTATTAAGACCCAACACTTTTACACTAGCCCAAACAACTCAAGTAAAATGCTAGTAGGCATAATCATTATGAAACATAAAATGCACACATAATTATTTAAATAAATAATAATTTAAATAAATAATTAAGCAAATAATTAAATAAAAATCATTTAATTACTAATAAAATAGAGCCTAGATTTTCGGGTCGTGACATTCACTCCCCCTTAAAGAAAATTCGACCCGAATTTTAACGAGACTCACCTTAAACAAAAAGCCACGGAAATTTCCTCTCGATCTCATCTCGAAGCTCCCAAGTCGACTCCTCGATGTTATGATTCTCCAAAGGACTCTAACCAACGCTATGCTTTGTTCCTCAACTCTTGAACTTTGTATCTAAAACCGAACCGGTCGTTCCTCATAAGTCATATCGGGCTCAATATCTTCGGTACCCTCGTAACACGTGATACGGATCATTACATACTTCCGAAGCATAGAAACGTGGAAACGTTGTGCAACCGGTCTAAAGATGGCGGTAACGCAAGACGATACGCAAGAAGTCCACCTTTCCAAATCTCAAACGGACCAATAACCTCGAGCCAATTTACCTTTCTTCCCAAACCTACGAATACCCACCTTCGGAGACACTTTCAAGAATACCAAATCACCAATCTGAAAACTAAGATCTCGCCTTCGGTTGTCTGCGTAGCTCTTATGTCGACTCTGGGCTGTCTTCAATCTATCCCGGATAACTCTAACCCTTTCAACCTAACTGAATCCTGAGCAAATCAATACCCACAATCTTCGCTTCACCAACCTCATCCAAACAAATAGGCGATCTACACTTCCTTCCATACAAGGCCTCAAACGGTGCCATCTCGATACTAGACTGATAACTGTTGTTGTAAGAGAACTCCACTAACGGTAAATGCGAATCCCAAGAATCGGAGAAGTCTATCGAACACGCTCGCAACATATCCTCAAGAATCTGAATAGTCCTCTCGGATTGACCGTCGATCTGAGGATGAAAAAGCCGTACTGAATCGCAAATCTGTACCCAAAGCTTCCTGAAACGCCTTCCAGAATCTAGAAGTAAACCTCGGGTCTCGATCTGACACGATGCTAACCGGAACCCCATGCAACCTAACGATCTCATCAATATAAGGGTCGCAAGCTTCTCCATCGAATATCTGATATCAATAGGCAATAAATAAGCACTCTTGGTCAATCTATCCACTATCACCCAAACACTGTCATACTTCCTACGGGTACGAGGCAGTCCCGTAACGAAATCCATAGTCACATGATCCCATTCCACTCGGGAATCTCTAACGCTGAAGTATTCCCGCGGTCTCTGATGCTCGGCTTTGACCTGCTGACAAGTTACACACTACACGAACGTACTCGCTATTTCCCTTTTCATATTAATCCACCAAATTGTTGCTTCAAATCCTGATACATCTTCGTACTACCCGGATGAATAGTATACCTCGATTTGTGACCCTCATCAAGAACTCTCTGTTTAATTCCATCAACATCCGGAACACACAAACGACCACGGAAGTCAACACTCCACTTGAGCTCAATGAAAAAGCCTCGAAGTTCTTTTCCTTCAGTTTACCCATTATTTTCACCAACTCGGGATCCTCTTTCTGAGCTTCCTTTATCCTTTGAATTAGGTCGGAGATACCTAATATTCGCAAAAATAGCCCATGTCTCGATTCACGAGGAGACCAATCTCGAACATCCTCTAGCATTTTCCCATTCACGGACCATCATCGAAGCCACATAGACTTTCTACTAATCGCATCGGCTACCACATTCGCCTTCCCCGGGTGATAAGAAATCGCACAATCATAATCCTTCAACAATTCCATCCATCGACGCTGTCGGTTGTTCAATTCCTTCTGAGAGAAGAGGTACTTCAAACTCTTGTGATCGGTAAAAATTTCGAACTTCGCTCCATAAAGATAGTGCTTCCATTTGTGCAACGCAAAGACAATCGCCGCCAACTCCATATCATGAGTCGGGTAATTCTGTTCGCTAGGGGTCCACTTCCTCGAAGCATAAGCAATACTTTCCCATTCTGCATCAACACACAACCCAAACCTCTTTCGAAGCATCACTGTAATCACTAGGCCATCGCTCCCATTAGGCAAAGTCAAGATCGGTGCAGTAGTCAACCTCTTCTTCAATTCCTCGAAACTCTTGTCCACATTTCTCGGTCCACACAAACGGAACATTCTTTCGGGTCAACTGCGTCATCGGAGTGGCACCTCGAAAACCCCTCAATAAACCTTCTTAATACCCGGCTAAACCAAGAAACTACGAATCTCAGTCACTGACTCGGGTCTCTTCCAATCCACTATAGCCTCAATCTTTGACGGGTCCACAGAAATCCCATCTTTCGAAATCACATGACCCAGAAATGACACCTTCTCGAGCCAAAATCGCATTTACTGAACTTCGCAAATAATTTCCTCCCTCGCAAGAACGGATAAACTGTCCTCAAGTGCTGCTCGTGCTCATCTCGAGATTTCGAATAAACAAGAATGTCGTCGATGAAAACCACCACAAAGGAATCAAGATAGGGATGGAAAACTCGGTTCATCAAATCCATAAATACGGCCGCGCGTTCGTCAACCCAACGGCATAACCAGAATTCATAATGACCATAACGAGTGCGAAAAGCAGTCTTCGGAATATCCTCCGATCGAACCTTCAACTGATGGTACCCACTCCTCAAATCAAGTTTAGAGAAAACCACGGACCCTTGAAGCTGATCAAACAAATCATCAATGTGCGGTAGAGGATACTTATTCTTCACCGTAACCTGATTCAACTTCCGGTAATCGATGCACAACCTCAACGAACCATCTTTCTTCCGCACGAACAAAACGGTGCTCCCCACGGGGAAACACTAGGGCGGATTAACCCTCGTCAAGCAACTCTTGCAACTGACCTTCAACTCCTTTAACTCTGCGGGAGCTAACCTATAAGGCGCTTTCGAAATCGCAGCCGTACCCGGCAAAAGATCTATACAAAATTCTATCTCACGATCGGGAGGCATATCATACTCGGTAGAGAAAACATCGGGAAACTCCCGAACTATCCGAACACTATCAAAACTAGGGGATTCTTTCCTAGTATCAAGAACACTAGCCAAATACCCCTCACAACCACTATGCAATAATTTTCTCGCTTTCATAAAAGAAATTAAGCGAACCTTTCTACTCAGAGGGCTAGCCTCAAACACAAACTTAGGCACATCGGAATAGAAAAAGTAACAGTTTTTCTTACGGCAATCCATAGAAGCATGAAACTTGCTCAACCAATCCATACCCAAAATGACATCAAAGTCTTGGATAGGAAGAACTACCAAATCCGCACAAAGGACACGACCCAAATAACCACATCACAAGCACGAAAGACTCGATCGGAAATCAAGCATTCTCCTATAGGGGTCGACACCTCTAGCACGTACGGTAAAGACTCGAATGCAGCATTTAACATGGAAGCAAATTGCACAGAAATGTATGAATGAGATGATCCTGGATCTACTAACGCTCGTGCGCTCACATTAGACACAGAAACAATACCTCCAATAACGGATGGATCATCGGTAGCTTGTTGTTGGTTCATGGCAAATACCTTCTTGGACTTTGGGCTTCCGGCGGCATCCCTTTTCTGACCCTGATTAGTACCAATTCCTGACCCGGATGCTTGTCCTTGCCTCTAGTACAATCTCTTGCGAAAGCCCCATTTGACCACAATTGGTGCACCTTCCCTGTTTCTTTCCAACAACGGTCTTCAGAATGACCTTCCTTTTGACAATACGAACAAAGCCTCCTAACTTGGCTCCCTTGGTTCCCGGAAGTGGTACCCGGGTTCCTTAGGATCGGTTGTCCTCGGGACTGAGATTGTCCCCAAAGTACCTCGGTTATCGGAACGGTGTTGTGGCTTGCCTTGAGCTCCTTGGCCTGTTTTTTACTCGGGTTAGCTACCTCGGTCTTCTTTTATGCTCCCCAATATCTTGCTCTATTAAGTAGGCTCGGTCCACCGCATCTTGGAATGTCACAATCGTTGAGCAATAAGTTGAGTACGGATGGAGGTCCTCAATCCCCGAATAAATCTCATAGCCTTTTGTTCCTCGGTCCTCACTAAATAGTCGCAATACCAGGCTAATTCTATGAACTTAGCCGAGTATTGTGCTATAGACAACACACCTTGCTCCAAGTTGAGTAGCTCGATCTCCTTTCGGTTTTGATCAACAACCGGAATGAAATGCTCTTTGAATTTGCGAACGAACAACTCCCACGCATACACCGTGTGAGTATCATCCCAAGTAGCTTTAACACCTTTCCACCAATGCTCGGCGGCTCCCACAAGCTTGTAAGCCGCGAACCGGACCTTGTCCTCATCCGAACACCCAAATACATCATAAATCTTCTCCATAGACTCAATCCACAACTCAGCTTTCCGAACATCGGGCTCCCCATTGAATTCAACGGTTTCAACTTCAGAAATTGCTCCAATCCATACGGGGTGGTGCTTGCTCTAACCTCGGACCTTGATCATGTATGGCCTTCATGGCCGCCTCGAACATGCCTTGAAACATGGCACGTGCTTCTTCCCTTGTATCATTCTGATTCTGTGTCCCACTAGCACCTCCTCTGTTTCTTCTTCCAGACATTGCGAGTAATTACCTGCATAAGACATCAACCGTTAATCACTCCGCACACTACTACCCACCTAGGTCATACTAATCCACCTAGACTTATACATAGAGCAAATGCCATAGCTCTGATACCAACTGTCGTGACCCCGGACCCCGCGGGCCCCGGGACCGCGATCTGGACGTCGACTCTAAGACCAAAACTATGAAATACTGAAGTTAAAAATTCCATTTAATACCAAAGGTGATAATCCAAAGTTTTACAAAACCAAGTTTGACAAAAACCAATTACAACTATCATAAACTTCCACAAGTTTATGCTCAATAAAATACAAATATAAAATTCTTAACGACGTCATTGTTTGGTACAAATACCCCAAAAGGTTACACATTTATATAATGTCAACCAACCTATACAACTTTCCCCAAAAGAATGTTTCCACACTCGACGTCCTCTTTCTCGTGATCAGCGAGACTATTCCTTAGCACCTGGGGCGGGGTTAAGGAAAAACAAAGATAAAAGAAAAGGGGGTGAGATAAATCTCAATAAGTTACTAATGCAACTACATGACATGCTATGATGCAATAAGCAATAACCAATAATTATCATCACATAGCACATAGCAATTATCATATAACAGATAGCAGCGGAAATAAACACATAACAAAGGATATAGCCAAGGTTTTCCAAACCGGAACATCCAAATAAAGGATCGCTGCGCAGCTTCAATAATCAACAAATCATCATCTTCATAATAGCATGAAAGCCGAAGAGAAAACCCCGGTACCGGAACCAATAACCAATGAAGTGTCACAAAGGACGGGAGACATGCCACAAAGTCATGCTCCAAGTAAAGCTAAAATGCACACAAAGGAGCTAGCTCTTCTCACATCCAAGGCCAATCTGGAGGAGGGTAATAATTGGGCAAAAACAATGGTCAACATCATAATGGACTTGGCTTGTGCCATCATAACATTTCGCATCGCCCGAAACACACACACAATGCCAGCTTGGCTTCCAATTAAATGCTAAGTAATGAATACTAGCTTAATTAAACAACTTAAGGTTCCAAAGTAGGGAACCAATCCAAATAAATCACCACAAAGGTAAACCAATACAAACAACCCATCAAGGACGAACCACATTCCCAAAACGATACTTAAATAAATTCCATATCGTATTTATCCACGAAGGAGTCAAATCGAATCACTAAAGGGTTCCAACGATGACAATTAACACTTAATTAATTTCAAACACAAACTTGATCACAAAGGACTCAATTCTATCACTAGAGTGTACTATAATGTTCACTAAGGTCAACTAGGAGGACACCCAAGATTTGGATCAAAACGCGTTCTTCAACCACACAAAATAACAAAATGGAACTTTTCAGAGGACTGTGCGGCCGCCCAAAGTGGGTTGTGCGGTCGCCCAAAAAGTCTCAAAACAAGAACAAAAGCTTTCAGAAAGATGCGCGGTCGCCCAGGATAATTTGGGCGGTCGCCCAATACTCTGGATTTCCAGAAATCGGGAAGAACAACATGGGTTCTTCCATTTTCAAACCCAAAACACCTTTCAACAAAATCCAACATTCCAACTTGTATACCAATGTACCAAAACAACTAATAAGTCTAAAAAGACTCCTAAAACAACATTTAACAACCAAAATCAAGAATCAAACCCAACATTCAAGATTTCACCATTTTTGATCAAAAACCCAAATAAATTCCAAATAAATGGCAAACTCATCCAAACTTCCAATATAACAACAAAAGCATTATATGAACATGATATGAACATTTTATCATTAAAATGGGGGAAAAGTAACTTACTTGCAAATTCTCAAAGTTGACGGAATTTGAATATTTTTGATTCTACGCGATCCTAACGACGATCTAAACAATGTTCAAGTTTTAAGAAATGAGAGATAACAAGAAGAAAATGGAGAAAATGAAGAGAGAAGGGAGAGAAAGAAAAACTCACCAATGGCTAGAGAGAGAGAGGGAGAGTTGGCTGGGAGAAGAGGAATGGGTGAGGGAGAAGGTGAGGGAGGGTGTAGGGAGGGAGTAGGGAAATTATTTTAAAAACTTACACTTAGGCCCCCTCTCTCACACTACACACACACACTACTCCATACTAGCTATTAAGACCCAACACTTTTACACTAGCCCAAACAACTCAAGTAAAATGCTAGGCGTAATCATTATGAAACATAAAATGCACACATAATTATTTAAATAAATAATAATTTAAATAAATAATTAAGCAAATAATTAAATAAAAATCATTTAATTACTAATAAAATAGAGCCTAGATTTCGGGTCGTGACAAACACGACCTCCTTGCTGAGAAACATAGAGCCTTACCAGCAGTACCCTTTAAGTAACGCAGGATCCATTTAACCGCTTCCCAATGTTGCTTCCCTGGATTGCCCATATACCGGCTGACTACTCCCACCGCATGTGCAATGTCCGGCCTTGTACACACCATTGCATACATTAGACTCCCCACTGCCGAAGCATATGGAGTCCTCTCCATCTTGTCACGATCCTCCTTGCCCTTAGGTGAGTCCTTCTCGGATAGCTTGAAATGCATACCCAATGGTGTCCCTGTCGGCTTCACCTCTTCCATGCAAAACCTTGTCAAGACTTTCTCAACGTATTCTGCTTGTGAAAGAACCAACTTACCCAACTCCCTATTCCGGTCAATCCGCATGCCCAAGATTTTTCTGGCCTCCCCCAAATCCTTCATCTCGAACCGTTCTGACAACTGAGCCTTCAATCTGTTTACCTCTCTACTGCTAGAGCCCGCTATTAGCATGTCATCCACATATAACAGCAAGATTATATACCCATTGTTCGTGTTCTTGAAGTAGCAACAATGATCCGCCTCACATCTGACAAATTTAATGTCATGCATAAATCCATCAAACTTCCTGTACCACTGCCTAGGAGCTTGTTTAAGGCCATACAAGCTCTTAGTCAACCTGCAAACCAGTTCCTCGTTACCCTTAGACAAGTACCCCTCTGGTTTTACCATGTAAATTTCTTCCTCCAAATCACCATGAAGAAAGGCCGTCTTTACATCCATCTGTTCCAGCAACAAGTTATCCGCCACTACTATCCCCAGAACCATTCTGATAGTGGTCATCTTCACAACATGAGTGAATACCTTGGTGTAGTCAATACCGTACTTTTGCTGAAAGCCCTTTACAACCAACCTTGCCTTGTAACGCTTACTGCCGCTTGCCTCCTCCTTGATCCGGTAAACCCACTTGTTATGCAATGCCTTCTTCCCCTTAGGCAGTCTAATCAACTCCCAAGTTTTGTTGGCTTTCAATGAGTCCATCTCATCATCCATCGCAGCTTTCCACTTATCACAAAGTGAACTACGAACAGCCTCCGCATAACATTCTGGTTCCCCACTATCTATCAACAACAAATAGTAATTTGAAGGAGTATACCTGTCAGGTGATCCACGCAACCTGCTGGATCTACGCAGCGGAATATCCGGTTCCGGAGTATGTGGTTCATCTTCAGTGACCCCCTGACCATGGTCATCATGAACCGTCCTGCTCCCACCCCGAGTCTAGAATATCCACCTCTACAACCTCCGGTTCCGAACTAATATCATCAGATGCCCCTTTCTGTCCTTGTACAATACCTGTTCATTGAATACCACATCTCGACTACGAATAATTTTATGGTTTTGGTCATCCCAAAACTTATACCCGAAGTCATCCCCACCATACCCAATAAACGTACATTTACAGATTTTGCATCTAACTTAGTTCTATCAGCAGAATCAATATGAACATATGAAACGCAGCCAAATATGCGAAGAAAGGACAGATTTACCTGCTTGCCACTCCATGCTTCCTCTGGAATTCCATTCCCCAATGGTACCGATGGTCCCCTATTGATCAAGAAAGCTGCCGTGTCAACTGCACATGCCCAAAACGTTTTCGGAAGTCCACACTTCACCTCATACTTCTAGCCCGCTCGTTCAATGTCCTGTTCATCCTCTCTGCAACCCCGTTGTGTTGTGGTGTTCCCTTTGGAGTCTTCTCCATGTGAATGCCATTCGCTGCACAATATTCCTTGAACTCCCCGAGCTCATACTCCCCTCCGTTATCTGACCTCAAGCACTTAAGCTTAAGTCCCGTCTGATTCTCCACCAAGGCCCTCCATTTCTTAAACACCTCGAATGCCTCATCTTTGTGTTTCAAGAAATAAACCCAGACCTTCCTTGTTGAATCATCAATGAAGGTCATGTAATATGACGCACCACCCAGAGAAGTTACCGGAGATGGTCCCCACAAATCCGTGTGAACCAGTTCTAACTTTGCTTCCCTCAAAGCCCTACCTGTCCTCGAGAAATTACTTCTCGCCTGTTTGCCAAACACACAATCTTCGCAGATCCCCACGTCGACTGTCTTCAAACCCGGTAGTAGTCCCTTTGAACAAAGTATCTTCATCCCCTTCTCACTCATGTGACCCAATCGACAGTGCCACAAATCAGTATCACCCTTGGCTGACGCCACCGCGATACTATCCTTGGTGTTATTCGCCAAATACAATGTCCCCTCCTTATTACCCCGAGCGATCTCAGAATCCTCCTTGGTAATAACCCAGTTCCTGCAGCCGAATGTTACCTTGTAACCTTCTTCGTCCAACTGCCCAACTGATAATAGGTTCTTTTTCAAACCCGGAATGTGCCTGACCCCGTTCAGATGTAAGACCTTCCCGTCCGATGCTCCTATTCTGACATCCCCCTTCCCCTTGATTTCCAAAGGCTCGCTATCCGCCAGATAGACCTTACTGAAATCACCGGAAGTATAATTTTCCATCTCTTCTGCATGCCCGCAAGAGTGGAATGATGCCCCCGAATCTAGCACCCATGATTCTAGTGCACTACTAACACTCAGAACCAGTACATCATCACCTTCGACTGTCACATTCACCGAATTGCCCCCACGATTGGGACAATCCTTCTTGTAGTGTCCTAACTCCTTGCAATGATAACACTGCACCGATCCTTTCGCAACCCTTGGTTTATCTCTGATCTCCACGGCCTTGCCATTGCCACCCACTACGTTTTCCCTTGATTCAGTTCTCCCTTTATTGCTAGTACCCGGCCTTCCCCTGCTAGTAGTAGCTAAGGCCGATCCCGAAGTAGACGATGTCCCCAACTTCTTCAAACGATTTTCCTCGCCTAACAAGAAATCCTTAACATCATCATACTTCAACTTGTTCTTACCTGCTGAAGCATTGATCGATGTCACCGTCCCGCTCCAACTTCCTGGTAAAGACGCTAGCAACAAGCACGCATGAACCTCATCATCAAACGTAATATCCAGCGCAGTCAATGAGTCTATGACATCCATAAACTCATCGATGTGCTTAGCTAAGGATCCTCCCTCTTGCATCTTGAGACTACCCATCTTGCGTATCAAATCAACCTTGTTTGCAGCAGATGGAGTTTCAAATCTCTCAGTAAGATAATCCAATAGCTCCTTTGTGGTCTTCGCCTTCTTGGTAGTCTTCGCGATCCACTTTGACAAAGTAGATCTAACCACCCCTAGGGCCTTCCGATCCATGAGATCCCAATCTTCTTGCTTTTCTCCTTCCGGTTTGACACCCTTTAGAGGCTTATAGAGATCTTTGTTGTACAAGAGATCCTCTATTTGCATCCTCCAAAACCCGTAGTCAGAACCATCAAATTTCTCAACCGCCTGTTTGTCCTTGCCCATTCTTGATTGCTTGACAACACCCAATCGCTTGATAAACCAATCTTACGATTAAACCCTGATCTCCAACCAGAGCTCTGATACCAGTTGTTGTGGATATGGCCCTCCACTACCCAAGCAAACCCACAAGAACAATAAGAGCACACAACAAAGCACAAGAAATCAAAGCAAGAAAAGACACAGAAATTGTTTACCCAGTTCGTCAATATGTTTGACTACGTCTGGGGGCACTACCAAGCCAGGATCTTGCACTATAATATGTTAAATCTGAGTTACAATGAGTTTGGGGGCGGAACATTGCTTAAATATTAGCCCTGGAATAAGATCTAAACCTAAACAAATAAGGAGTCCCGAATTCCCGTCAGCGGACCAGGCGCCCGCCTGGCCTACTACCCCAGGCGCCCGCTCGTTGTGGATTTTCCGAAGTCCCAACCTTCTGTCCAAATAAGCGCCCGCCTGCTATGGCCCGAGCGCCCGCTCGCTCCTTCGCCTGGAATTCTTCCTTTTGTTCCTTTGAAGATCTCTACTCCAACATGGCTCAGGTAAAATCTATATTTGATAAAACTCCGAACGAGTTTGATTCTTTTGAGAAGGTGAAGGAGCTGTATGAAGATGAACACAGCCCCACTGCAAGTCAATTCAAAGACTGCATTACATTCGAGATGTTCAAAGAACTATTTCGTTCTGATGGAGAGAAGAAACTATTCAACTTCCCAACTCCTGCCGTGATCAAGGGTATATATATACAATATATTACTCCCTCTATCCCGTAATGATATTCTCATTTGCCATTTTTCATTGTCCCTAAAAGTTCTTCTCATTTCTACAATTTAGGCTTAAATGTGCATAAACACAACATGGCTAGTGAAGTAAATGTTCATATCCTTTAAAAAATTGAATAGTCAAATGAGAAGATCGTTTTAGGATGGAGAGAGTATGTATAATATAATTCCATTGGTCTTTCTGAAATAAGCGCTTTATGTATTGGAAATATACTTGAATAATGGTAATAGCATATACTCCGTTGTCATAAATTCTGAGGTTTAATGCGGTTGGTGTAGCGAACCAGACTGCCTGGCAGACGGATGAAGAGTTTGGAAGACAAATGCTTGCAGGAGTAAACCCTGTTGTCATCCGTCGACTCCGGGTAATTTATAAATAATTTCCATCATAAAAGTCATTTTTTCTTTTATTTTCTTCTGTATTAATAAGATCTCCATCCTTCAACTTACCAGGAATTCCCACCAGCTAGCAAACTAGACCCCGAAATGTATGGTAACCAAACTAGCACGATCAAATGGGAGCATATCGAGAAGAACATGAACAGACTAACCATAGATGAAGTATCTATTTTTGCTGATTTATTTCTTCAATAGTTAAAAAAAAAAAAAAAAAAAACAGAGAGAGAGATAGCTACGAAAAATAGTTTTTGACGTGGATCTCAAATTTTGTGTGTATTTTGGCACTTGAGAAAAACAAGCTATTCATATTAGATCATCACGACGCGTTGATGCCATTTCTGGAACGGATTAACAGTACAAAATCCAAGATATATGCGAGCAGGACAATCCTCTTGCTCCAGGAAGACGGGACTCTAAAACCTATCGCTATCGAATTAAGCTTACCTTGTCCACAAGGAATAATGCACGGTGCTTCTAGCCTTGTCTTTACACCATCTGCTGTGGATGGCATTGAACGTTCTATTTGGCAGTTGGCAAAAGCTTACGTTGCTGTTAATGATTCTGGCTATCATCAGCTCATTAGCCACTGGTACATTTATCCGTTCATAAACTCAACACAGATACCCCCTCTGTCCCAAAATGAATGACCGAATTTGGTGTTGATCAACTGTAAATTTGGTCATTCGTTTTGGGACAGAGGTAGTGCTACTTACCTTTTTGTTTTCTTGTTTCTTGATTTTTCTATTGTGATTTCAGGTTGAATACGCATGCGGTTATGGAGCCTTTTGTGATTGCGACAAATAGACAACTGAGTGTTTTGCATCCGATTCATAAGCTTCTGCAACCTCATTTCCGTGACACCATGAATATAAATGCATTGGCTCGCCAAACCCTTGTGAATGCAAATGGCATACTCGAATGGACTGTTTTTCCAGGAGAATTTGCGTTGGAATTGTCATCTGCCGTCTATAAAGACTGGGTTTTTCCTGATCAAGCTCTTCCTGCTGATTTGCTAAAGAGGTATGCATATATACTTAGGCATAGGGGGCCTGTTCAGTGCAGTCTGATTGTATAACAGTTTGACTTTACAGAACATTGGTTACATCTTAATAGTAACATGCGTTACATCTTATACTAATACTGTGTGCAGTCTGACTGTACAGGCCCCAAATTCATCTACTTAGACTAGTTTGTTTTTTTGGTTCCTTCCATATAGTAAATTTTGATTAATTCATTTTGGATAAATGCAGAGGAGTAGCAGTTGAGGACTCGAGTTCTCCTCAAAGATTGAGACTGTTAATAGAAGATTACCCTTTTGCAGTTGATGGACTCGAGATTTGGTTTGCGATTGAAACGTGGGTTAGTGATTACTGCTCTATCTATTACGAAACAGATGAAGTAGTTGTAGAAGATAAAGAAATTCAATCCTGGTGGGACGAGATTCGAACAAAGGGTCATGGTGACTTGAAAAAAGAGACTTGGCGGTCCGAAATGCGGACCCGACGCGAGCTCATTCAGGCATGCACCACAATCATATGGGTCGGGTCAGCCCTCCATGCAGCGGTCAACTTTGGTCAATACCCGTATGCAGGGTACCTCCCTAACCGCCCTACTTTGAGCCGCCATTTCATGCCTAAGCCGGATACTAAAGATTATATAGAGCTGGAAAAAGAGTTTGAAAAGGCGTTCTTGAAAACTATCACAGGTCGATTCCGAACAATTATTGGAGTTTCACTTATCGAGGCTCTTTCGAGGCATTCGAGCGATGAGATTTACCTTGGACAGAGGGATTGTCGAGATCAATGGACTTGTGATGATAAAGCTTTGAGGGCGTTTGATAAATTTTCTCAAAAACTTGTGGAGATTGGGGAGAGAATAGACGATAGGAACAAGGATAAGGGGCTGAAGAACAGATGTGGACCTGTTGATGTGCGTTACAATTTCCTTTATCCCAACACCTTGGATTATAGTCGGGAAGGCGGACATGTTGTCAAGGGAATCCCCAACAGCGTTTCGATTTGATTGTTCTTGAAAGATTCAGAACCCCTGTTTTGTACGGTTTTTCCATTGTTTTTTGTGGCTTGCAGTCAAGATTTGACCACATCAGTTGCAGATCCGTTCTTGAAATGAGGAGATCAGGTTTATTGTTTCAGTTTTGAATTTGTTTGGTTATTGGGAGTGTCATCAGAAAGAGGCCTTCAGCTAGTGTGTGTTTGTGTGTGTGTTGTATACTTACTTTCTCATTAGTTCCAGGCTTACAGTCATGCTGGACTGTGAAGGCAACTGTAATGTTGCTGTGTACTTTCTGGGTGAAAGAAATTAAATAAAATTGTGTTCAGTATACTCCCTCCTTCCCAATCTAAACTTCAAAAAATGATTGGGTACAAAAATTAAGAAAAAAACGTGATGTGGTGTAAGTGTAGATAGTTTGGTAAGAAAGAGAAAGTGGGGTTAGCAAATAGTTAATGGATAATTGTTCCGAATATGACATGTGGGGTCTACAAATAAAGAAGTATACTATTTTTATTTTATTTTTTAGATTTTGAAGTTTAATATCGGACAACCAAAATAAAAAAATAAAAAAAAAAAGTTTAAAATGGGATGGGGTGTATTGACTGTATTCATTAAAAGAATACCCTCTTCACTTAAAACAGTCACCGAGGGGTTTTTCCGTCTTAAAATAAAATTGTTATGTTAATAACAGTATAGAGGAGTTGACAATTAAATTGAGTTAATATGAATCATCACCATTGAATTAAACTTAAACGCGCGTGTTTTTACACTCTGCAGATCGGAGTCGGGAATCAGAAACAGAAAATATTCTCCCGCAACAAAAAAAAACCGCCGGCATTTCCCCCCACCCAATCACAGGGTTTTTCATTTCATTATATAAACCCTTTCCCCCAATCCCACCACCCATTTCACTATACTTTCTCCTTTCTTTCAACTCTCTCTCTCTCTCTCTCTCTCTCTCGCTGCAACTCCAAGAAATCTTTTTCTTTCCCATCAATGGATACGACATTACGAAAAATCATACTTTGTGGCGCCAAGAAAAGTGATGAAAATTCTGGAAGAAGAAAGAAGAAGATCAAAGGGACAGTTGTGTTGATGAAGAAGAATGTTCTTGACTTCAAAGATTACAAAGCTTCATTTCTTGATCGAATGTATGAACTCTTCGGCAAACACGTCTCAATCCAACTCATTAGCGCCTCTAATGGCGACCCATGTCAGTCTCTCTCTCTCTCTCTCTCTCACACACACACACACACTCACACAGAGAAAATATGAACTTGTTTTCTTGCATGAAATGGGAAGGAGAGAGAAAAGGAAGTGTTGTTATTATTATCATGGGAGTTGGGACTAATTTAATCTTTCTAGAAAATGAAGTGTGGAACATTTCTGTTTGGCTCCTGAGAAAATGTGTGATGGAAATTGAAATCTTACCTCCA
The DNA here is from genome assembly GCA_026119855.1 of Campanula takesimana. Classification (NCBI taxonomy): domain Eukaryota; kingdom Viridiplantae; phylum Streptophyta; class Magnoliopsida; order Asterales; family Campanulaceae; genus Campanula; species Campanula takesimana. The sequence continues at coordinate 743,367 of JAOWBW010001049.1, forward strand.
AGAAAATTGAAATGGTTTTTTGTTTCTTTCCCTAATTTTTATGCCATCATAATTGCTTAATTCTGAATTTTATGATACCCCATTATTGCCTCATGCTAATCTTCAAGAAAATGAAGAGCACATTTCTGTTTGTCTGCCAAGAAAATGTGGGGGAAATTGAAACCCTACACCTCCAAGAAAATTGAAACGCGGTTTTTGTTTACCCTACTGTCGAAAAGGACAATGAAAATGGCTTCATTAACTGAAAGTAATTGTTTCGTTTTTGATTTTATATGCATAATTAAAGTCTTGAGAGTTCCCACAAGTTAATTTAAGAAAGAAACAAAGTTTGATTTGAAATGGTAATATCTTAATTTAGAGGTCTTGCTGTTTATATATATGTAGCAAATGATATGAAGGGAATGCTTAGCAAACCAGCAACCTTGGAGAATTGGGGGACGAAAATGAATTGTGGAGTAACAGTAGGAGACTCCCAATTCGACGTATGGTTCGAGTGGGATGAATCAATGGGTGATCCTGGTGCATTCCTTATCAAGAACCATCACCACAGTCAATTCTACCTCAAATCGCTCACCTTAGAAAATGTTCCTCGTCTTGGCCGGGTTCATTTTGCTTGTAATTCTTGGGTCTACCCATCTCATTGTTACAGGTGGTATGATCGTATCTTCTTTTCAAACAAGGTAACTTTTGCTTTCTCAATTTGGTTATGAATCATTCGTTAGATAAGATCATGAATGTCCCTTTTGATTATTTGGCAATAATCTTTAAATGAAGATTTACGAAAGTAGCTATTGTTTGTCAGTTTATTTTAAAGTGGTTATGTCAAGACAATCCTTTGTGGAAACAAGTTCTTGGTGTTTGCTTTAACTTTTACGGATGGCTAAACTGATAAACAAGATTTCTATTAGGGGGCCTAATGTGTAGTTCAAGAACTTGATTAGTTTGACTGGTTATAAGGGTTAGTTAATAAGTATGCTAATCGAAATGTTTTGATGATTCTGGTATCAGACATACTTACCAAGTCAAACACCGGAACCATTGGTCCAGTATAGACTAGAAGAACTAAGATATCTACGTGGAGATGGGTCATCGCGCATGCTGAAGGAGTGGGACAGAGTTTACGCCTATGCTTTCTATGATGATTTGGCCATTCCAGAGAAGGGCTCTGAATTTGAAAGACCTGTGCTTGGGGGTTCCGAGGAATACCCATATCCACGTAGAGGAAGAACTAATCGACCAAGAAATAAGAGAGGTAATACACTGATCAAAACATGAAAGGGAAAAAAAAAACAGTTTTTTTTTGTTTTGAGATTTATAATTTTGCTGTGTAATGCAGATCCTGATGCAGAGAGTAGATTGGCACTACGAAAAAGTTTGAACATTTATGTTCCACGAGATGAGCAGTTCAGTCATATCAAGCTGACGGACTTCATTGCGTATGCAGTAAAATCTATACCTCAGATGATGGTGCCGGAGATCAAATCTTTATTCGACAAAACTCCTGATGAATTTGATTCTTTTGAAGATGTGATGAAAATGTATGAAGATGTGGGCCCGGGACATCGTTGGACTAGAAATAATCTCAGGGAATGCATCAAGTGGGAGATGCTCAGAGAACTTTTGCGTTCTGATGCAGGGAAGTTCCTTAAGTTCCCTACCCCAGATGTGATCAAGGGTATGTAAAGTGTAAACAAATACTCTTGCATTTCATCTTCTTGAATTAGTTTTCGAAAACCCTTTATTTGCCTATTAATTCTTCCCCCACTATCGATAGCCTTTGTTATTTATCTCCTATATATATATATATATATATATATATATATATATATATATGAACTGATTTCATGTATTTGGCACAGAGGACAAGTCTTCTTGGAAGACAGATGAAGAGTTTGGAAGAGAAATGCTTGCAGGAGTTAACCCTGTTCTTATCCGTCGACTACAAGTAAGATGCATCTTCCATAAGTCAGTATTTTCTTGATTATCTATTTTTTTTTCTATTTAAAGAACTTTTTTCTTATCATCCTGTCTTAATTACCAGGAATTTCCACCAGCTAGCAAGCTAGACCCAAGGGTGTATGGTAATCAAACCAGCTCAATAACGAGGGAGCAAATAGAAAACAACATGAATGGACTAACCGTAGATGAAGTAATTATTCTTGCTCGTATTTATTTCTATAATAGTTAAATAATTATCAAAAAGAAAAAAAGGAATAAGTAATTTATACGTGTTCAACTTTTGTGTGTATACAGGCAATAGAGAATAACAAGCTGTTCATATTAAACCATCATGATGCGTTGATGCCATTCTTGAGGAGGATTAACAGCACAAAATCAAAGGTGTATGCGAGCAGGACAGTCCTCTTGCTCCAAGAAGATGTCACACTGAAGCCTCTCGCGATTGAGTTAAGCTTACCTCATCCACGAGGAGACGAGCACGGTGCTATCAGCAGTGTCTTTACTCCAGCCCAGAATGGCATTCAAGGTTCAATTTGGCAGTTGGCCAAAGCTTATGCAGTTGTCAATGATTCTGGCTATCATCAGCTCATTAGCCACTGGTATGTTCAAACACACACACACACACACAAGTAGTACTCCCTCTGTCCCAAAATGAATTTCTGAATTTGCTCTTGATCAAGAGTTATTTTGGACATTCATTTTGGGACGGAGGCAGTATATTTTATGTTCCCATATCTGATCCAAAAAGAAAGTGGACTAAAATGTTATCAGACAAGCCCTTAATCTCAAGTCCTTTTTTGATTTGTGATGGCAGGTTAAATACCCATGCTGTAATAGAACCATTTGTGATTGCAAGCCATAGACAACTGAGTGTCGTCCATCCAATATATAAGCTTCTGCATCCTCACTTCCGTGATACCATGAAAATAAATGCATTGGCTCGACAGATCCTGTTAAATGCAGGCGGGGTTCTTGAAATGACAGTTTTTCCAGGAAAATTTTCAATGGAAATGTCGTCTTCCATCTATAAAGACTGGGTTTTTACTGATCAGGCACTCCCTACAGATCTGCTAAAGAGGTTTGCCACTGAAAAATATACTCGTAAATATATTCTTTCCATTTCTTATCCGTATCACAATATTATATTTTGATTATCTCTTTCTTGACTAATGCAGAGGAGTGGCAGTTCAAGATTTTACTGCACCCCATGGATTGAGATTGTTAATTGAAGACTACCCTTATGCAGTTGATGGGCTTGAGATTTGGTTCGCAATTGAAAGTTGGGTCCGTGAATATTGCTCTATATATTACTCCACTGATGCCACCGTCGAAAATGACAGTGAACTTAAGTCATGGTGGGATGAAATCCGGCTAGTGGGCCATGGCGACCTGCAATACGAGCCATGGTGGCCTATAATCAACGCAAAAGACTCACTTATCCAAGTATGCACCATTATCATATGGATCGCTTCAGCTCTCCACGCAGCAGTCAACTTTGGTCAATACCCTTATGCTGGCTACCTCCCTAACCGACCAACCATAAGCCGACAGCTCATGCCCGAGCCGGGCAGTCAAGAATATGGTCAACTTGAGTCAAACCCAGAAAAGGTGTTCCTGAATACGATCACGGGGCAGTTCCAGATGCTGCTTGGTGTTTCACTGATTGAAACTCTGTCGAGGCATTCGAGTGATGAGGTTTACCTTGGACAGAGAGAGGGGACGGAGTGGACATCGGACGGTGCAGCTAGACAGGTGTTTGCGAGATTTGGAGTACGCTTGATGGAGATTCAGACGAGGATATTGAATCGAAATAGCGATGAGAGATTGAAGAACAGAAATGGGCCTGTGAAGGTGCCTTATATGTTGCTGTATCCTAATACTTTGGATTACAGTAGAGATGGTGGACTTACTGGTAAGGGAATTCCCAACAGTGTGTCCATCTAATTCTTTCAGAGAAAAAAATGATCTTTTTTTTCGATTTTTTTCTTTTTTTTCTTTTACTTTCTTTTTCTTGGGATAGATTTTGAATCTTTACATATTCAATTGTAGCAGCTAAGCTGGAGTGTAGAGGAAAGTATACAAAATGTTAAAAGATTTTGAATCTTTACATATTCAATTGCACCCACCTTCTGAATTGCAACTGAGTATAAATGTGTGTTGAACAAGCATGCAAATTATAGAAATTGAGTTGACAATCCTAAATTCTCTCAAAATATTTGAATCTAAAATGGGGGAACATTTAGATTAAAATTAAGTTGTAAAAAATGTTACTCCCTCCGTCCCAAAAAAAAAAAATCCTTTTTTTAGCAAAAAATGTCCCAACATGATGATCTTTTCTTGGTGAATTTGCATAAAAACTTCTTTATAATTATAATGTTTTAGTTTTACTCTTAAATCAAATTTTAGCTTTCAAAACGACATCTCGAAGTAAAGTGAGTAACTATGGTTTTAACTTGAGTGAATTCTTACACATTTACCACTTAAATTTAATTAATAAACGAAAATGAAAAAAGTTTAAGTAGTATTCTCCCATTCCTGAAAGGGATTGCATGTGTACAAAATCTTGTAAAAATCAGTTTTTCCTAAATATTAGGAAAATTTGGTTTTTATACTTTTGAAAACCCTTTATTTGCAAGCTAAAAATACCGGTTCTAATAATATAAAAACTTTGTTCAAAAAAAAAATAATAATATAAAAACTATTGTTTTTATTTTGTTATGGAAAGTCTAATTTTTCGTATACTCGAGTATAAGGCATTAATAAATGGATTAATTGCAGCATATGCAAAGCATAATATGGCTTAATTGATTACCAATTATGTACCAAAAAGGAAGTAATGATAAAAAGTTATATTTTCATTTACCCGTTACGTTAAAAATAAAATTATCCTTTTTGAGACATTGATGGGCTATTATCTCAAAAATTCTCTTAATAGATTTTTTTGTTTTTTGGGATTTTTTAAGAAAAGGAAAAGTTCCCTTTATAGTTTTTTTTTTTTTTTTTTTTTTTTTTTGAGCAAACGAGAAAGCAATTTCATTCACAAGTTAAAAAGAGATAGCACACCACATAGACGGGAGGCTCACCCCAAAAAACAATAGCAGTTGCATTGCTTAACTTACAACAACAATATTTTCGATCCAAATCTTGAGACAATCAAATTCCACTCCAAGTAAAACTTGGACACTGCCTTAATCCGGCATTTAAGAAATCTTCTCTCTGGTAATATTTTGCGCTTAGCCCTTGATATACAGAATTCGGGTTTGACGACGAACCGTCCACCAAATATCTCAAAATCTATGAACCATCGTTGTGCAGTAAGACCAACGGCATCCACTTCATTGTGCGAAAATGCAATCGTCATCATTTCAAGACGAAAAAAAACAAACAGAAAACAAAGAAACACAGGCTCTCACAGAGGAGAGAAAACAACGGCTCTCACTATGGAGAGAAAACAACAGCTCTCACAGAAGAGAGAAATTTATTATACATCAAAAGAGAAAAACTGGAAAAATAAATCAACAACACAATTTTTGTAATCTCAACTGAGATTACAAAAATTGTGTTGTTGAATGCGTACAACAGGAATGCGCACCAAAGAAATTAAGAAAAAATTGTGTTGTTGAAGAATTGAGAAATAGAAGAAGACAAACAATTTTCCAAGGAAGAAGATGAAAGAGAATGGTTAAGTTGAGAGAGAGAAGTTGCAGAGAAGTTATTTGTTCAGAAAAATTATAGATAAAGTTCCCTTTATAGTTGAAAAAACCCAAAATAACAAAAACGTTATTTTAAAGTAACACTAATGATATGATATACTCCTTACTTTCTTATATAAAAAAAAAAATAGTTTCACCTAATAAAGTCAAGTCACAAAGAATCTTAAAAATCAAAGTCCCAAAACGGCAACTTTGCCTACATAAACCAGTGACATTTTTGTTTATTTCAGGCTCATTATCCATAAATTCTTCAAAGTGCAAACATTTCCTGGGAAAGCTTCTACAATGGAGGCTCTGCAAAAGACACTGGAAACCATTTGTGGGAAGGAAACAGAGGGTGATCAGAATAAGATGAAGAAGATAAAAGGCATCGTAATATTAATGAAGAAGAACGCTCACGATGGGAACGACTTTGTCGCCTCCTTTCTTGATCAGCTTCATGAAGTTGCAGGGAAGGGTGTCTCTATACAACTCATCAGTTCTTCCCATATCGAACCATGTCAGTCCCCCTCTCACAAAACTACACAAAAATTCACACACAGTTAAATTTTGAAAAATGTATTAGTAGTCACTAATCATGCAAATGATACAGATAAACAACTACTCCCTCCGTCCCAAAATGAAAGTCCATTTCTGTTCTTTAAGAACACCATCCGTCCCAAAATGAAAGTCCATTTCCATTCTTAAGGAACAGAAATTAACTTTCATTTTGGGACGGAGGGAGTATAAGTTGATAGAAATATCTTACTGATTTTGACAGTTCAATTTCTTTGGCATGTATATTTAGCAAATGGTTCAAGGGGGAGACTTGGTAAAGCAGCAATGGTGGAGAACTGGGCAGCCAAGATCTCTGCAAATACAGAAGGGGATATTTCGTTGGACGTATTACTCGAGTGGGATGGATCCATGGGTTTCCCGGGCGCTTTCATCATAAAAAACCATCACCACAGTCACTTTTACCTCAAAACTCTTACTTTAGAAGATGTTCCAGATCATGGCAAGGTCCATTTTGTCTGCAATTCTTGGATCTATCCAGCTCGTTATTACAAATATGATCGCGTATTCTTTTCAAACAAGGTAATACTTCATTTTCATCTGCAATAGATTTAAAAACATTTTTTGTCTGAAATAAATCACTAATAAAAAATTTACATGATAATGCTGTCAGACATATTTACCTAGTCAGACACCCGAAACATTGCGCGAATACAGAGAAGAAGAATTAAAAACTCTTCGTGGTGATGGGTTTTCGGGTATTCCCAAGGAATGGGACAGAGTTTATGACTATGATTACTACAATGATTTGGGGAGTCCAGAAAAGGGTCCTGAATATGCACGCCCCGTGCTTGGAGGATCTGCAGAGTACCCTTATCCACGAAGGTGCAGAACTGGTCGGCCCAAAAACAGAAAAGGTAAGATACTATAGCTAGATTATACGTAATACTGATCCCTCATTCCCATTCAATTCATTTACAGATTGGAAGTGCAAAATATTTCCCTATGGCCTATGATTTATGACATTTAATTACTAAACACCAATAATTCTCAGATGCTTTTCTTCTTAGTACTTCAGCAACTACAAGACTTTTTATGTTATCATATCTACAGATCCTAATACGGAGAGCAGATTGTCACTTCCAAGTGTGGACATTTATATCCCACGAGATGAGCGAATCACTGATATCAAGATTTCAGACTTCCTTAAGGCATCTGTAAAATCCCTAGCGCAGGTATTATTGCCAGAGATCAAAGATTTATTTAATAGAACTCCTAAAAAATCCATCACTTCATTCGAAGATGTGATAAAAGCGTGTGAAGATGAGCTCCTAGGAGATGGCAACGCAGGTATATACAACAAAATGTCATGCTTCTCATTTATTGTTCATTTCCTTTATAACCCCTCCAACCCCCACAACCCCCACCCCCGCCAAAAAAAAAAAAAAAAAAAAAAAAAAAACTTGACATAGTCACTGCGAAACATTTCCAATATCAAATTAGAGATTTTAATGTGGTTGGTGTAGCGAACAAATCTGCATGGAGAACAGATGAAGAGTTTGCACGGGAAATGCTTAGTGAAGACAACCCTAACGTTATCAGTCGACTCAGGGTACTGACATTAAACCTTTCTACTCTTCAAACAACTAGGTCAATAAGTATACAGAAATATTTCTTTCTCTTCCAAGTTATTTCCTCATTTTATTTATTTATTTTATGTTTTATTCACACCAGGAGTTTCCACCAGCAAGCAAGCTAGATTCAGAAGTATATGGTAATCAAACAAGCTCAATGACAAGGGAGCAACTCGAGAAAAATATGAACGGACTAACCATAGATGAAGTACTGTCCTTGTTCTTATATCATTGCTATATTGCTACACACTTTACCAACAAATAAAAAAGCAGAACCAAGTTTGTGCATAGGTTAAGTTTCATTTTCAACCAGTGTACTTCGGCCCGACTTCCATTTTAACCATTATACTTAAATTTTTACATGAAAAACACTATACCCTGGGAAATGTTTGTCTCAGCCCCAATAAGTAAACCCCGTTAGATTATAATGGATGAAAAACTTTGATAATTCACACTCCCACCTCTCCATGTATAAGTTTAGGGGGTGGAATTGTGAGTAATTAAGAATTTCCATCCATCATAATCTAACGAGGTTAACATTTTGGGGCTTGGGTGAACATTTCCAAGAGGAAGTCCGTCAAAACTACAGTGGTTGAAAATGAAACTAAATCTTTGTGCGTATATATGTACAGGCAATTGAGAAAAACAAGCTGTTCATCTTAGACTATCACGACAAGTTGATGCCATACCTGAGAAGAATTAACGCCACAGCCTCAAAGATTTATGCGAGCAGGACAGTCTTCTTTCTCCAAGAAGACGGGACCCTTAAGCCTCTCGCTATCGAATTAAGCTTACCACATCCTCTAGGAAACACCCATGGTGCAACCAGCCACGTCTTTACTCCTGCAGAAGAAGGCATCGGGAGTTCAATTTGGCAGTTGGCCAAAGCTTATGTTGTTGTCACTGATTCTGGCTACCATGAACTCATTAGTCACTGGTACGCAATTATATACATTTACAGATTTTATCTGATAAACCAATATTCATACTCCCTCCATCCCAAAATAATCTTCACATTTGATTATTCAAACTTTTTAAGGATATGAACACTTGCTTCACTAGCCATGTTGTGTTTATGCACATTTAAGCCCAAATTGTAGAAATAGAAAGAAATCTTTGGGACAATGAGAAATGACAAATGAGAAGATCATTTTGGAACAAAGGAAGTATATACATACATACATATATATATATATATATATATTTATATAGAAGAAGCAGTGAAAACTTCCCTGAAGCACACCTCCTGTTCTTAATTTGTGTGATGGCAGGTTAAGTACCCATGCGGCAATAGAACCGTTTGTGATTGCAACGAATAGACAATTGAGTGTTGTCCATCCAATTTACAAGCTTCTGTATCCTCACTTCCACGACACCATGAATATCAATGCGTTGGCTAGACAACTCTTTCTAAATGCAAATGGCGTGTATGAGACGACAATTTTTCCAGCTAAGTATACCATGGAATTCACTTCATTTGTCTACAAGAACTGGGTTTTCACGGATCAGGGACTTCCTGCAGATCTCCTAAAGAGGTGGGACATGTTTGTTTGGGTTGAATGATGTGCGTGCTGTGTTTGGACCATTCAGAGGCTTCATTCATCCCAATATTTTTACATTTTGTCACTATAATGTTTGCAAATTCATCTTATTATTTTCTTGGTTATGGGAAAATGCAGGGGAGTGGTAACTGAGGATTCAAGCGAGCCTCGGGGAATAAGACTTTTAATAGAAGACTACCCTTATGCAGTTGACGGGCTTGAAATTTGGTTTGCAATAGAAACTTGGGTTAGCGAGTACTGTTCTATCTATTACCTTACTGATGAGATGATCAAAGATGACACGGAGCTTCAATCGTGGTGGCACGAGCTGCAATCGGAAGGTCACGGTGACAAGAAAAACGAGCCATGGTGGCCTAAAATGCAGACAAAAGGAGAACTCATTCACGTGTGCACCATTGTTATATGGGTGGCATCGGCTGTTCACGCAACGGTCAGTTTTGGTCAATACCCTTATGACAGCACCCTCCCGAACCGCCCTACTGCAAGCCACCGGTTCATGCCTGAGCCGGGGTCCGCAGAGTATGAAGAGGTGGAATATGCTGAGCCTGAAAAGACAGTCAGGGGCCAAGTACAAAAACTGATTGGTACGTTGCTTGTACAAACAGTGTCGCGACATTCAACGGACGAGATTTACCTTGGTCAGAGGGATAGTCCTGATTGGACTTGTGATGGTGCAGCTATAGAGGCGTTTGAGAGATTTGGGGAAAACTTGATCGGGATTGAGAAAAGAATAGTGAAGAGGAACAAAGATGAGAGACTGAAGAACAGACGTGGACCTGGCATTTCATCGAACACCTTAGATGATGAGAGTACGGAAGGGGGGATTACATTTACAGGCAAGGGGATTCCCAACAGTATATCCATCTGATACTTGTTCAAGTATGTTTTGCTTACTTTCAACTATTTTTGTTGGGATCATGTTCCTCCCCAACAAAAATAGTTGAAAGTAAGCAACAATACTTTCTCCACCCCAAAAATAAACCAGCCATGCCGTGCTGGAGTGTGTTTTCATAGAATAATAATTCCTCCGCCTCAAAATTATAGTCTCATTTCCGCGTTTTGTTTGTCATAGAATAATGAAAGCTTCAATAAAAACTAAATATAATGTAATTTTAAAATGTTTAAAAAATCAAATCAGACTATCAATTTGAGACGGAAGGAAGGATAACCTTTTGTACCAAGAATATGTTCTCCCTAGCCATTCTTTTTTTATTGGAACAAACAAAACAAAAAAGGCATGTGTCTTTTGGTGGGAAGGGAGTACTAATTTACAGGAGATCTGTTATAAAAATAATTTCTCTTACCTCAGCATAAATACTCTCTTCGTCTCAGCATAAGTTTTCAAATTTTCATTTGCACGGAGATTAAGAAATTGTGAAAGTGATGTAATTATTGTGTGTATGAAAAATGAGGTATGACTGAGAAGGTGAGGGGTAGAGAATAGTAAAGTTGATTGGCGTTGTGAATATAAAAGTAAAGTAAGTGAGAGAATGAGTAAGAGAAATAGTAGTAAAAATTCATTGTCATATTAGAAAAAGGACATTTACTCTTGAGTCTCTTACAGACTAAAAAAAGAAAAGTGGACACTTGCTCTGGACGCTCTCGACGGAGGGACCCGGAACCGCTGCACCCCTCCACCCAATGGCTCAGATCGAAGCCACATATGCGAGCTCATCATCTGTGCGGCTAAGATGATTTCAATTTTTTGTGGGTCCCACCGACCTCGGCTACATCTCAACCGTTGGGTGGAGCTAAAATGAGGTGACTCCAATCGGAGCCATTAGGTTGAGCTAACTAGTGGGTGCAGCGGTTCGAATTCCTGGACGGAGGGAGTAACTTTGTTGCAACTTGCAAGAACAAATACAACTGCCACAGCAGTTCTGCATATATGGCATTTTTTCTTAATTTCAAAATTCAAATACAGAGAAAAACTTAATGCACATCGGAATTATAGATTTATTGGAAGCTGAAACCCTAGATGTTATTGTCTCTAGATTAGAAGACAAACAATAGAGTAATAAGAAAGCCGGAAAGTTCTTTCCTACTCTAGTTTTTTCTTGCTAATCATGAAAATAAACCGCTAAAATTTGCAATTATGCCCAAACAGTACTAAATTCACAGTTTGGGTAAGTAAATTAGGGCAGAAGACTTGCCTTTTTTGCAGCAGAAGAAGCAAAATTATCATTCTTGCACAAGAATGTGCTTTGGCATAAACTGTTGGGCCAATCCCTCCGTCCCACACACAATATGTTTAATTTAAAAAAATATATACCTCATAACTACGTGCACAAATTAAATTGCCATTTTGATTGTCTCATTGATAAGTTACACTTTTCTAAAATAGCAAAGAATCTTTACTATTAATCTCACTCATTCTCTCTCCTACTTTACTTTTACACTCACAACACCAATCAACCTACTATTCTTTACCGTACTTCACTTTTCACACTCACAACAACTACCCACTACTATTCATCTCTTAATTCCCGTGCAAAACCCATTTTGTGCACATAGTTATGGAACGGAGGGAGTATTGTTTTTAAATAATATGTCATATAGTTGTAACATTAAGATAATTGATTGAACTTCTATCAATAAAATAATTTTATGTTATATAATTTATTTAAGAAATATTATAAAATGTATTTTGGATACAACAATAGTTAGGATCAGTTAAGTTGACATTTAATTATATAAAATAATATAAAGGAAACGGCTATTATCACTGCATCTTTTGCTTCTCCATTGCACCCTTTCTATGGCAATGTGCGCGCGACTGTTTGCCTATCAAGGCACGGTTGAACACGAGGGGTCTAATGGTTTTGGACTGTTCTCACTATCGCAACAACTGAGGAAGCGTCTTCTTTCGCTTCTTTATTATACTCGTTATGGAGGGAGCGGAACAACAGGGTTTGGAGACAATCTACCACCCCCTCCGTCGATAATTGTTAAGACAGGCGGCATTGGATCTAGAAGAAGAGAAAATTTTAGGGAGAATAAGTTATAAAAATTCCGGTTTTTATAGGGGTTAAAGTTTAGGGTTTAGGGTTTAAGGGTTTGTAAACGGTAAAGATAATGTCCCACGGACTTAGAGATATCGTGGGATTATTTTGCACATATTTTGTTATTATTAGCATATATCTTTCACTGATTTCATATGTAATTATCCTAGACTTAAGGTAGAGTGATTAGAGAATATTATAGTATTATTAGAGTTATTTCATTCCATGTAATAGGCTAGTATTTTCCTATTTATACAACAACTCACGGCAACCAACGTAGGTTGGATTCCCAGTTTCTATTAGTGCTCCCCTCCTCTACTTCTCGTTTGATCTTCCTGTTCTTTCAGTCTTCTTGCTTTGTCTTTTAGTCTTAGGGTTAAATGGTTAAAAACTAGACTTTTTATAACTTATGGAGGAACTAGTTTCCCCCAAAACCAACTCCTAGAAGAATGGAAGAAGGCTAAGGCGATTATCTATCACTCGCCACCACCGACTTCCCAGATTTGTAATGCTTGGCACCCTACTCCAGTCGGTTACATTAAAATCAATATATATATATGCTTCATTCTCAAGTTTGACAGACAGGGGCTGCTGGTTTTGGTTTCGTTACCCGTTCGGACCTAGGGACGTCCATCCAGGCAAGGACCTCGGTGATGGAAGGTCTTTTTCGGGTTGCAGAAGGCGAAGCTATTGGAATGTTGCAAGACTTGATATGCGCTGAGAGTCTAAACTTGAACAATGTGGTAATTGAAACGGATGTGAAGTTTGTTTTTGATTCCCTTCGTTCAACAAATATTGATAGGTCAGTGTTTGGTTCCATAATGTTCCAATGTAAGATAGTTTTGGACAGGAACCCAAGTTTATTTGTTTCTTTAGTACGTCGAAACACGCCAATCCTTTGGCGGACGCTTTCTTTAGGGTAGCATTTCATTATGCTAACCCCACCATTTGGGCTGAGCTTCCGTCTACTGTGGATAGCCGCCTCTTAAACTCTTCTTGTTGTTGTGCTAATTGAAGTTTCCTTTGGTTTCAAAAAAAAATTATTGTTAATGATCATAATCATCCTTTAATTTATAAGGAATTAATGAAGCATTCTATAATAATTTCATAATAGATAATATGACTGCAAATTTTACTTGTACATTACATTACTTTTATAGAAATATCCACTACATGTACTAATAAAAAAATTAATTAATTATGATTTTCCTTGAAAAACTTATATCTTCTTCAATAAAGGAATATCATTCAATTGTAATTTACAGTATATTTTAATTTTCCTTTTCAACTTAATGAATGATGAAAAATCTCTCTCAATAAAATAATCTTTTCTATCAATTTTATAATTTATTTCATAAAAATTACAATACATTTATTTTTCTTGGGATAATCAAAAATAAAAATAATATGGAAGATAAAAAGAGTAATACAACTATACTATAAAAATAGGAAAATACCATAAACAGTTAGAAAGTGTTTGAACTTTGAAGAGCAATTGAGTCGAGACAATAAATCAGTATTAATAGTTGTAGTAAGAAAGTAAAAAATGTAGTGATAATAGAACCTCCTTAAAACAAAATTATAGATAAAAGTTAAATCATTTTTTTTTAAGGAAACTATCTTTATAAGGAGTGAGAGCAGTACTACTTTAACCAAAAAGCATAGGCCAATGCTAGGGGTACAAAAAAAAGTTCACAAAATGAATTGAAAGTATTTTGTTGGTTAAATCCATATTGAACCCGACACACTTTAATTAAAAAAAATTAACACATTATTTACCCAAAAGCAAAATAAAAAAAAAACTGTTGACCAAGTGCCACATGTCAAAACCAGAACAAGTGAGTCAAAACACTTATGGGTAAGGGTGAGTATCAAAAATCAGACCTCCTAATTGGCCAATCTCATATCCCCTTATCCAATCCCAATCTTTCCCACCACCCACAAAAATCAAAACCCATCTCTCTTCTCTCATTTCCGTCTTCAATTGGCCACAAAAAACCCTAAATTCCCTTCTCTCAGCTACCCATCAAGCAAAAATGGCCATGGCAACTCAATCCTCCCTCTTCACCCCAACCCTCTCCAACCCAAAATCCCCATGGAAACAATCATCCCTCTCCTCCTTCACCACCGCCAAACCCCTCAAGTCCACCGCACCTCCGTCCCGCTTCTCCATCAAAGCCGCCAACGACGAAGTAGCCACCAAAGAAACCGCCGCCCCAGTAGGCTTCTCCCCACCGGAGCTAGACCCAAACACCCCCTCCCCGATCTTCGGCGGATCCACCGGCGGGCTTTTGAGAAAAGCCCAAGTCGAAGAATTCTACGTCATCACATGGGATTCACCCAAAGAACAGATCTTCGAAATGCCCACCGGCGGTGCGGCGATTATGAGGGAAGGTCCAAATTTGTTGAAATTGGCCCGGAAAGAACAGTGTTTGGCCCTTGGAACTAGGTTGAGGTCCAAATACAAGATCAAGTACCAATTTTACAGGGTTTTCCCAAGTGGGGAGGTTCAATATTTGCACCCTAAGGATGGGGTTTACCCAGAGAAAGTGAACCCGGGTCGTGAAGGAGTGGGCCTGAACTCTAGGTCCATTGGAAAGAATGTTAGCCCAATTGAGGTTAAGTTCACTGGCAAACAACCTTATGATATTTGAGTTGTTGTGATTATTATGTGATTTGTAATTTGTATTTATATAATTTAGTTTTTAATTATTATGATGATGATGGATGGTTCAGATTGTTGTTATAATTTGTATTTTGTTTTGAAAGAAGATTGTTTTTGTTGTATATGCACATACAAATGTTAACAATGCTCCAATCTGCCATATATGTATGATTTTCTTTGTGCTATTCAAATACTCCCTCTGTCCCGAATGATAGTCCTCCTATTTTTATGGGTATTACGAAGGAACTTTGTGCAATAATTAAGGCTACTTTTAATTATTTCAATTAAAATTTTGAAATTGTTCTTGATACACCATTATAAATACTAATTTTTAGATTCACATTAATATAATTATAAGTAGCCTTTATAATTGCTCAAAGTTCCTTCGTAATAACCACGAAAATAGGGGGACTATCTTTCTGGGACGGAGGGAGTATTATTTAAGTCCCCGAAGGAGTGGCACAGCGGTAAAACCAAGCCCCACCTTCGGTGAACGCTAGGGTTCGATCCCTCTCCTCACCTCCTTCTGGCGTGGACATCGTCAAAAAATAAATAAATACTCCCTCCGTCTCAAAATAGATATCGTTTTCGAGTGTTTCACATATATTAAGAAATGTCATTAATTCATGTGAAGAAGTCCAAAATACCCCTAAAGTAATTCAACTACCTAGGTAATTAAATGGTTAGGTAAGAGATAGTTCACCATCATTATTAAGGGTATAATTGGCATAGAGCAATAAAAAAGCTTTGAGAATAGTGAAACGACATGTATTTTGAGACAAAATTTAACTCCCAAAACGACATCTATTTTGAGACGGAGGGAGTACTTATTTAATTTTTATTTTTCATTTGAAATTGAGCATAGATTATACTTGGGTAAAATTACCACCTAATCCCTCATCCTAACTGAAATTACCACCTAATCCAAGGCCATATTTTCCTTTACCATATAGTCCAAGCTAATATTTTTATTTACCAGCTAGTCCACTAAAATTATTAAATCCCGAAACTACCCTACTATATATAAAACCCTACCCCCTCCTCCCTTTCACGCAGTCACACACGCACGCCCCCACTCTCTCTCTAACACCGGCGACCCCACCCCTCCCCTAACCCCGGCGTCCCACACCTCCCCTAGCCCCGACGACCTTTCTCCTGTCACCGGCGACCCCTTTCTTCTCCGTCACCGGCGACCCTTTTCTTCTTAGTCACCGGCGGGTTTTCAAGCCCTAGCAAATCCGGCAACCCCTCTATTTTCTGCATATCTGGTTCACTTCTAGCCTCTCGTGAACGCCGGCCTCCCTTTCTTCAACTCCGACCAACAGATCTGGAACAAATCTCAAATCGAACAACTTCGGTAACCCCTTCCCTTTCCACCGTCGGCGACCTTTCCCTTCACCTGCGGCGACTCACTTCGCTCCCCTCTCCTCCGGTAAAACCCTTCTGTCTCTCTCTCTCTCTCTCTCCTCTCTCTCTCTCTCTCCCTCTCTTACTTTCTCTCCGTTCAACCCCACCTTTACCTTCGGCCTCCCTCTTCCTTTCATATCTCCGGCCGTCCGCTACACCCCAAACCTCCGCCTTTCCTCTCTCTTTACCATCTCCAGCATCTCCCCATCAGAACAAAGTATTTTTCTCTCTCTATGAACTCTTGCGATTGACCAGATCTGCATATATTTGACCGATCCTCAGCCATTTCATCTCAATGTTTCTCTGTATCTGCTGTTATTTGACAAAAAATACTTTCTCTTTGGTGTTGGCTTTGAATGTAAATGGGATTTTGTTGTTGATGGATTGATTTGGTTTGCTAAGTTCACAGTTATTGTTGGAACAAGTGCGAGCAATCAAGGAATTTTTCGGTTGTATATTATAATAACAACTGTGAATTTTTCAGTTGCATATTAGAACAATTGTAAATTTGTTTTTGGATTAACTGTGAACTTGTTCTAAGAACAACTGCGAACTTGATCTAGGAACAAAATGTGAACTTGTTCTTGAAAAAAAATCAGTGAACTTGTTTTGGGAACAATTGGGAACTTGTTTTTGAAATGACTGTGAACTTGTTCTAAGAACAACTGCGAACTGTGAACTGCATCTAGGAACAAAATGTGAACTTTTTCTTGAAAAAAAAATAAACTTGTTCTTGGAACTTGTTTTGGGAACAATTGTGAACTTGTTCTTGAAAAAACTAGTGAACTTGTTCTTGGAACAAATGTAAACTTGTTCTTGAGAAAATAGTGGATTTGTTCTTAAAAAAACTGTGAACTTGTACTGGGAACAACTGTGAACTCGTTCTTGAAAAAAACTGTGAACTTACTTATTAGTTCATAGTTGTTTGGTGGCCGGAGTTGTTTAGTTGACAACTGAGAACTTACTAATAAGTTCTCAGTTGTTATTGGAACATCTGTAAACTTGTTTTTGGAACAATTGTGAACTTGTTCTTGAAACAATTGTGAATTTGTTCTTGGAATAAATGTGAACTTGTTCTTGGAAAAAATAGTGAACTTGTTCTTGGAACTTGCTTTTAGAAACAACAGTGAATTTATTCTTGTAACAACTGTGAACTTGTTCTTGGGAAAATAGTGAACTTGTTCTGGGAACAACTGTGAACTTGTTCTTGAAAAAAACTGTAAATTGAAAAGTGTAGATTTGTTGTTAAGACTTGTGAATTTGTTCTTGGAAAAAATGTGAAGGTGTTTTTTTTTATAAAAGACGGTGAATTTTGTTTTTTTAGAAAAAATAAAATAGTTGCCGGAGGTGGTTGTCGGAAAATAGTAGCCGAAAAAGGTCGTAGGAGGTGGTCGCCGGAAAAATAATCATCGGAACAAGTTTTCAGAGGTGATCGCGGGAAAATGGTAGGTGGAGACCGGAAAATGGTTGCCGAAAAAATAGTTATCAAAAAGGTCGACGGAGGTGGTCAGCGGAAAATGACGCCGGAGGTAGCCGCCGGGAAATGGTCGCCGGAGGTGGTCGCCGGGAAATGGTCGCCGGAGGTGGTCGCCGGGAAATGGTCGCCGGAAAATGGTCGCCGGAGATGGTTGGGATGGGTGGTCAAAGGTGCTCATGGTGGATGGAGAGAGAAAGTGAAACGATGGAGGAAGTGGCATTAATGTAATTTTTCATTATTTATTAAGGGCATGAGTGTCCTTTTAATAACCCTTGGACTAGGTGGTAATATTGCAAATTCTTTGTCCTTGGTGGTAATTTTCATTAGGATGAGGGACTAAATGGTAGTTGCCCCTTATACTTGAACGATTCAATAATCAGGCATAATTGGGAAAAAAACACTTTGAATTGTCAAACGTATATTAACAGTGCTCAGATTATGAAAAGATGAGAGGTTACTGGACTGTCAAGTTGTGGATCCAAATGTCATAATACATGAGAGGTTATTATGATTCATTTGAACCTTCAACCAAAAAATAAATAAAAATCATTTGAACCTACACAATCTAGTCATTGAATTTAAGGCAAAACCTGTATTTTGGTCACTGAAATTAATCAGAGCTACACCACCGTTCAATTCATTAGGACTTTCAATTTTTTTCACTAGGATTTTGGTTTCGAAAGAAATTTTTATTTTTGCGCATCTAAGATGATCTCAATTTTCTTTTAGCTGTTTGGTCAGTACCTGGTGTACATGTGCAATTACTGATGCATAGCTTGACACGCCCCCAAGTCCCGAGATTCCCTAATAGAACCTCGAACCTGGTTGTAGATACCCCAGGAAACTACGGCTTGGCTAGAGCGGTGAATTACCTAGGATGTCTAATTGATTTTAAGAGTCGCCACCCACGTTTTAGAGGAACGCGAGAAAACCTAAGAAAATAGCTTTTTTTATTGATTACGAAACCAAAGATTCTTGAGATGAGGGGTTCGGGGGTTAGGTGACGGAGTGGGAAGTACTTAAACGCCCACTCCGCCCCGCTTACGCGGGTCTTGCTACTTTTGGTGTTCTAATACTAAAAAGAAAAGTCCTTCAATTATTAATGTAAGAAGTGCTAACAATTACAATGGAAAGAAAGGGGAAAATTAAAAGGAAATAAAAGAGAATTGTTTTTATTTATTAATTTATGCTAAAAGATTACATGTAACAATTATGCCAAACAATTACATGAAGAAATGAAATGAAAATTAAAGTGGAATTTGGAATGTTGGGATGTAACCTTGGCCAAACTTCAATAGTGAAGTGGCCTTTTGGTTGTATCCCTTTTATAGAGATTGCATACACATTAAAGATGAAAAGTGTAATAAAAAGATTTTAACAAGGAGAGAAAATAAAGATGAGATTAAAAGTTTATAAGAGAATGAACATTGTACCTTGTGCTTGAATGGGGAAGAACCAAATTGTCTATAGTGACCACTCTTTGAAAATGGATTTTATGTGTTTTAAAGTGTTTTTGATTCAAGAATTCTTCCTCTCTTTCCATGGTGGAATGAAGAGGAATTTATAGGTGTTAGGGAAGTGTTTTTTGTCACAAAGATGGCCCTTCCCCGGATCAAGCCAAGGCATAATGGCCTTGGGGGTTACAAATCAGAAAAGGAGGGAAATTTGGTCAAATCTGAGATTTTGGAAGCGGGAAGCGCGCGCTTCCCACCCCCCCTATGGGGGCAGCACGCCTCCCACAAAGGAGGGCAAAGGCGTGCGCATCCCAGCTTCAGAAAATTCATATTTTAGCCCAAATGTTAACCCCGTTCAGTTAAGCCCCAAAACTAACGGAATTAGTCCAAAAACTTAACGAACATCACGAAAGTCAACGAAAATAAATGAAACAAAGACTCAAGGTTGAATTTGCCACTTAGTCAAATCCAAGACTAACGGAGTAAGTCAGGAACTTAACAGAAAGTAATGAAAGTTAACAAAAAATAACAAAACTTAACAGAAAAGAGGAAGACAAAGAATGTGTATGCAATCGGGACATGAGAGGTCCAAGGCGGGGTGTCTACAGAGCCCCTCGGTGACATGGATTGTGAAGCAAAACGCGTCGATGAAAGAAAGACAACCGCCGAGGACATCGACAAGAGAAAACAAAGACTCAATAAAACATGAATTTGAAATTTGCGAAGGATAGGGGTGCGCTCCCTGTGTGAGTGGCTTTATTGATATAGAAAGGATATGGCGGGATCCGTTTTGCTGATGCGGGATCCGTTCGCTGATGCGGGATCCGTTTCGCTGATGCGGGATCCGTTTGCTGAAGCGGGATCCGTTTGCTGAAGCGGGATCCGTTTGCTGATGGCGGGATCCGTTTGCTGATGCGGGATCCGTTTGTTGATGCGGGATCCGTTTGCTGAAGCGGGATCCGTTTGCTGAAGCGGGATCCGTTTGCTGAAGCGGGATCCGTTTGCTGATGCGGGATCTGTTTGATGATGCGGGATCCGTTTGCTGATGCGGGATCCGTTTGCTGAAGCGGGATCCGTTTGCTGATGCGGGATCTTTTTTACTGAAGCGGGATCTGTTTTACTGATGCGGGATCTGTTTTGCTGATGCGGGATCCGTTTGCTGATGCGGGATCCGTTTGCTGATGCGGGATCCGTTTGCTGATGCGGGATCCGTTTGTTGATGCGGGATCCGTTTGCTGATGCAGGATCCATTTGCTGATGGCGGGAACCGAGGGTCCGTCTGCCTATATGTGATATTGTTGTGTTTCTTGATGGAAAGGTGGTGATTTTGCAGCTCACCATGGACCGAGTTGTTGTCATTGAACTGTAATTGTTTGACTCTATGGGATGCAGGCGTAGTTGACGGCGGATCACTTTCTGCTGGGGATGAAGTGCCTTGAGTTGCAGATGCTGTTGACCTTGTGGTGGTACCTGTTAAGTGTGTGCTTTGCAGGTATATGTGCTTGTGGAAGAAAATGCATGAAGTGTGAAGATTGAGCGAAATCGTGCTTGTGGTGTGATGTGATTTTGAAGCACTTTTGCATGAGGGAGAAGTAAAGTGATTTTGTGTGTGAAGTGATTTTTGAAAGCAAAGATTTGCTTGAGAGAGATGAATGATGTCCATACCTCCATTTACCATTATCGTTGGATGGATTCGTGATGTTGTGGTAGATGCTTTGGCGGAGAGTGTCGCTGCCTTTGATGATGAATTCGCTTTTGATGGAGTGTCCGTGGGACAGTATTCCGGGTGATGGGTTGGTCGTGCCAAAAGGCTGCCTACGTATCCCTTTAAGAGAATCAGACCAACGTAGTTCAAGGATGATGGAGAGTGCTGTGGAGGAATGCTAGGAGCAAAGAAAAAAAAAAGGAAACACATAATTTTGCGCAAGAAAAGAAAATAAAATCTTTTTTTTTTAATTAGAAAGAAAAAAATATGCACACATGTGAGAATTTTTTTTTTTTTTTTTTTAGTTCGTGGGTGAACCATTTTAACCATTGTGTGTTTGTAAAGCCAACCCAAGATCAAGTTATGTTCAATCGATGTCCGGATTGCCTTGCTTGAATTCTGTCGCCGCGGTGTCCAACGAAAATTGATGTCTAGCCCCAAGAGATTTGTCGTTTATGGGGCTTCAAAATGACTATTGATGCCGAGATGCCAAGGGGTTGCTGATTGTAAAGCCCCTCGAATGCTGAACTTTGAGTGGCTTATGAAGCCCCAAGATGAATCAACTCTTAGCCCATTCAAATAAACTGTCTTTTGTTGTCGACGTGGGCAAGCCCCAAGAGAAGATCATTGATACCAAGCTTTGAGAGATTGCTAAGCCCCAAATGTCATGGGTTTATCAAGTTTGTAGATGGCGGGATATGGAGACCTTTCGGTGTGAAGCCTCAAATTTTCTTGGAATCGGCTTAGCATTATGTTGGGAGCGGATGGCGCTATTGGGAAGAACTCTTGAAAGCGATCTCCTTCTTTCTCTTGCTTGGAGATGGATGGCCCTTTTTGTGGTTGATAACCAAATGGCGGAAGGTCCATGTTAAAAATGTAGTACGGTCTTCGGGAGATGTCTCGTGGGAGATAGTGATGTTGTTGCAGATGATAAGGTCTTGGTGTGATAAAGTCTCGAACGGTATGTTTGCTCGAGTCTTATTGAGTTGAACCGATGGCGGATCTTCGGATGCAGCCTGTGCTTTTGATCTTGGAGAAGGGGGTGCTGTATTGCAGAAACATTGGGATTGGCCGTAACTCTGCTTATAGAGTTAACATATTGGCATTGCCCGCTATAACTCAGCCGGGTGAGTCTAGCATATTGAATCTTTTTCCTTTTCTCTAAGACTTCCTTCAGAATCTCGCTGTGAGTTCTAACAAGAATCATCAAATTCATTCATATCATCGGAGCCTTTATTTAAAACCAAGAGGCCTTTTGAAGTTTGATCCCTTTCATGGAGCCATAAGACTACTCCCAAATTGCATTGCTCGGGTACCACTGCCCCAAAAGCTTGTTAATTACGAAGCCCCAATATTTCCCTTTGCTTGAATTACTGTAAAGCCGTGGCCGAAAAGATTTGTAGATTGCGAAGCCCTTTGAGTCCTTTTGGTATGAAGCTTCAAATGTTGCTGGGGACATTGAAGTGAATTGCTTCTTGCCGAGGGAGCCTTTAAGACTTGACCGTAGCCCCTAGAGTGCCATCATTGATTGCGAGAAAGGTCCATCCTTGATTGGGGGAACGAGCACGGGCACACATGACAAGAGGGCTCTTTGACATCCCTTTTGAGAGACTTTGAGGATAGTCTCAAACATCTTTCTTGAGCATAGCCCCTAGGGATTATTGATTGTCAAATGAAGCAAAAGAAGCCCTTGTTCTTGAGTCACATAGCCCCTAGGGCGTCACCATTTGTTGAGCAAAGCAAGAGTGACTCATCCTCGTGTGGGGGAACAAACACAAGGGGACATGGCGAGAGCTACTCCATTCTCGGGAGTCTTTCGGCATACTTTAGAGGGACATGCTTGTAGAAGCTTAAATTACATGTTGTTGCTTGCTGCCCAAACCAACTGACTAGCTGGGGATTATTTTGTGCAACCTCGTACCCCTTCAATGATAGGATCGTTCTCGGACGGATCTTGGTTACCACGGGCTTTCTTTCTCATGAGCCCAAAGATACATATTGCAAGAACAATCTTTCAATAACCCAAAATGACCTTTGATGGTGCCATATCTCGTCAAGCCTTTTGCGATTCCAAAGTTGGCTCGGTGGGGATTGACTTGCTGAGGAGACCCAATGTAGAACTTGTGCAGTTGTCTTCTTTAGAGGCCGGAGATCTCCATTTCTCTTTCCCTTCTCTCTCTCACTCTCTTATTATTATTATTTTTATGACGCACCATGTTTTTGCCTAGACCGCGCTTTCGGGTTTTCAATCTAGCGGGCATCTCTTTTGCGTCTTCATTTTTTTTTTACTCAATTGATGAGGAAGTGTGCATTGACTCTAGCGGAGGATGAGAGACATGTGATTTAGCGGTGAAGACCTCTTGTCACTAAAGATGAGTGACATTGACTCGACTAGGGAAGTGTCCTTAGTATTGACTTCATGTATGTATATTTTTTGAATGACTCACGAAGGCAAGTAAGTCATTAAGAGAGAAGAGAAGGAAAGCCCCAATTTGATTGCAAGAAACTGGGAGTATCGCTGAAAGATAAGAAGCCCCTAGACTCGACAAGGAACGTGAAAGCGATTCCAAATCTAGGAAAGTTGTTCAATCTTGAGGTGATTAATTCATTGGCAAATGAATCGTACAAAGATGTCATGACAAGTTTGAGAGGAAGGCCGATCACCATAACGCGCTAGGGCTAAACATATCTTCTTTCTTGCATGAGACCGGACCCGAAGGTTGCCTACGTTCCTCCAGCGTAAAGGCTCAGGTCACCGTAGTTCTTGTGGATTCTCCATTCGTCGTAATGGAATTGTTGCTTCGTCGTGATGATTGTTGATGTCGCTTCGTCCTTCGTTGGTGGAATGATGTTGATCCTTGATATGAACTTCTTTGAATGAGGGGGGATTTTTTTTTTTTTTTTTTTGTGCTCTAACTTTTGCCTAGGTTGATTCGAGGATTTCAACCTAGCGAGCCCTTTTTTTTTTTTTTTTTTTTTTTTAATCCCCTTTTGAAAACTTTGCTTCATGATTGTTGCTCCACCTTTCTTTGTCTTGATTTCATCGTTGTTGATGTCTTCGTTGTTGATGACGTCGTTGATGTTTAGCCCCTAGGCGTTCAAGCGATGGCCTTCATTCTAAAACTTGTTTAGTCATTTTTTCATCATTTTGCCAAGAATTAATTGAACAACTTGGAAGAGTGTATGAGGACAAGAACGACTTTTTATTTGATGACTCAATGGATTCGAACATTTAACATAGGACGAGAGAAAACATTAATGCACACTTAAGAGGACTTTTGACTCTTTTTTTTTTTAATATTCCTACTACTAGGTAGAGAAAGAGAAACGGAGATTGTTGTTGTCGGCCTCATTGTCGTTGTAGTGGCATGATATCTTGTTAAAGCCCATTTCAAATCTAAGCCTCTTCCTTGATGAGTTCTTGCTCTTCACCCATGGTAAATTCCCGATTGTTGATCAAATCTTGGATGACGTTTAGGAGAGCAAAGCATCCCTCGGTGAGATGGCCGCTGCATTGGTGATAGTCACACCACTTGTGATGGGCATGATTGGGACGCAATGGTTGTGGTTGCTTGTACCCTTCCAAAGGCTTGACCTTCCCACTTTCTACCAAAACTTCAAATGCTTCGGCTTGAGTCATTCCTAGGAGAGGAGTAAAAATGCGGTTGTTGGCGGCACTTTTGCGACTTTTGAGGGGCGGGCCACTTGAACATGCCTTACCGTTGACCTTTGCCTTGTTGTCGGTGAACTCTTGTAAACGGGCCTTAAGTTCAGATACTTCTTCCTTATGAATTCTCCTCTCGAGATCAAGACGGGCTTGCTATAAATCATCCTTGTGACGGGCATCCTTGACAAGTCTATCCATTTGTTCCCCAATGGCTCTTATTATGTTGAAGAGCCTTTCGTTGGACACGGAAATGTTCTCACCCTTGTTGTTGTTGCCGTTGGAAGCCATTGGACCTATTGAGAGAACACGGTCGATCTTAGGTTGGCCCCACAAACATATTTTGAGTAAAATAATTAACCCACAAACAAAGGAAAAAGACTCAACCACATAAGAAAAATGACTCTTTCTTTTTTTATTTACAAAAGTCGGAAGGACATGGTCCTTTTTGGGATTTCTAGAAAAATAGTGGAATCGTCACACTAGTATATAGACCTTCTCGTGGTCTCATATACTCGGATTCTACCACGCTTGTGACTCTTACATGTGTCAGGATTAAACTAAATTAATGTAGTAAAGCATACATGCAGGGACGGATTTTTATTTTCGTCCATAATAACCACTTGGGGATGGAGTTTTATTTCGTCCAAAACAACGAGTGACATGTATGATTTGAAGACATTAGTTTAGGGAAATCTTGGCACATGGAAACCGACTTGAGTCACGGAGTGTTAGACCCTAAATAGAATTGTGTGGTTTGTGCTCGGCTAAAGAAAGGCTTAAAGGTCACCCCCGGCATGTAGTCGTGAACTACGCCACGGGCTGAGGTTTACCGCTTCGTAAGAGTCAAGGTCGAGTGGAGCTTGAAACTTCCTAGGACGGGCCTCGACGGGTTTGAGATTGGACTTGTGCGACTCGATAGTGAGCAGTTGATAAGAATTGTGCGCGTAGTGTGAGGTCTAACAAGTGATTTTTTTTTTTAAAGGAAATAAATAAAAAAAAATAAGCACGTAATTTACAACTTTCGAATCACCCGTGTGACCGATAAAAATGAATAAAAAAAAAAGTAAAGGGGGTGTATGCAGGCCCGGTGCCCACACACTGTCAAAACTGCCCATTCGGTTCACTGTTCTGTTTATTGTTCTGTTCTGGAAAATGGCCCAGAAGCGCGCGACTCAGGGCAGTTACGTGGGAAGCGCGCGCATTGCGCCATGAATGTGGGAGGCGCGCGCATCTGGGGTACCTGTCAGAATGTCAGAAGAAATCGTGGACTCAGGGGATTGCCCTGGTCCCAAATTATGTAACCTTCCCCTGCAGAAACTTGTTAGCATAGAAATATGAAAATTGAAGGACAAGATGGAAGGTGGGCGATTCTGGTAATAAGGGTCGGATGCGCGCGCTTTAGGCCAAGAAGGCCGGAGGCGTGCGCTTCCTACCCTTTTTACCAGAATGCCCAGAAAACAGATATAAGAACACCAAAAGCAGGAAATGCAAGTGTAACCCTCTATGTCCCCAGCAAAGTCACCACTGTAGATACCCCGGGAAACCATGGCTTGGATAGAACGGTGAATTACCTAGGATGTCTAATTGATGAGTCGCCACCCAGATTTTAGAGGAACGCGAGAAAACCTAAGAAAATAGCCTTTTTTATTGATTACGAAACCAAAGATTCTTGAGATGAGGGGTTCGGGGGTTAGGTGACGGAGTGGGAAGTACTTAAACGCCCACTCCGCCCTGCTTAGCGGGTCTTGCTACTTTTGGTGTTCTAATACTAAAAAGAAAAGTCCTTCAATTATTAATGTAAGAAGTGCTAACAATTACAATGGAAGGAAAGGGGAAAATTAAAAGGAAATAAAAGAGAATTGTTTTTATTTATTAATTTATGCTAAAAGATTACATGTAACAATTATGCTAAACAATTACATGAAGAAATGAAATGAAAATTAAAGTGGAATTTGGAATGTTGGGATGTAACATTGACCAAACTTCAAAGTGAAGTAGCATTTTGGTTGTATCCCTTTTATGGAGATTGCATACACATTAAAGATGAAAAGTGTAATAAAAAAATTTTAACAAGGAGAAAAAATAAAGATGAGATTAAAAGTTTATAATAGAATGAACATTGTACCTTGTGCTTGAATGGGGAAGAACAAAATTGTCTATAGTGACCACTCTTTGAAAATGGATTTTATGTGTTTTAAAGATTTTTTGATTCCAGAATTCCTCCTCTCTTTCCATGGTGGAATAAAGAGGAATTTATAGGTGTTAGGGAATTGTTTTTGGTCACAATGATGGCACTTCCCCGGATCAAGCCAAGGCATAATGGCCTTGGGGGTTACAAATCAGAAAAGGAGGAAAATTTGGCCAAATCTGAGATTCTGGAATCGGGAAGCGCGTGCTTCCCACCCCCTATGGGAGGAGCACGCCTCCCACAAAGGAGGGCAAAGGCGTGCGCATCCCAGCTTCAGAAAATTCATATTTTAGCCCAAATGTTAACCCCGTTATGCAGTTAAGCCCCAAAACTAACGAAATTAGTCCAAAAACTTAACGAACATCACGAAAGTCAACGAAAATAAATGAAACAAAGACTCAAGGTTAAATTTGCCACTTAGTCAAATCCAAGACTAACGGAGTAAGTCAGGAACTTAACGGAAAGTAACGAAAGTTAACGAAAAGTAACAAAACTTAACAGAAAAGAGGAAGATAAAGAATGTGTATGCAATCGGGATATGAGAGGTCCAAGGCGGGGTGTCTACAGAGCCTCTCGGTGACGTGGATTGCGAAGCAAAACGCGTCGACGAAAGAAAGACAACCGCCGAGGACATCGACAAGAGAAAACAAAGACTCAATAAAACATGAATTTGAAATTTGCGAAGGATAGGGGTGTGCTCCCTGTGTGAGCGGCTTTATTGATATAGAAAGGATATGGAGGGATCCGTTTGCTGATGCGGGATCCGTTTGCTGAAGCGGGATCCGTTTGCTGATGCGGGATCCGTTTGCTGATGCGGGATCCGTTTGCTGATGCGGGATCCGTTTGCTGAAGCGGGATCCGTTTGCTGATGCGGGATCTTTTTTGCTGAAGCGGGATCTGTTTTGCTGATGCGGGATCCATTTGCTGATGCGGGATCCATTTGCTGATGGCGGGAACCGAGGCTCCGTCTGCCTATATGTGATATTGTTGTGTTGCTTGATGGAAAGGTGGTGATTTTGCAGCTCACCATGGACCGAGTTGTTGTCATTGAACTGTAATTGTTTGACTCTATGGGATGCAGGCGTAGTTGACGGCGGATCACTTTCTGATGGGGATGAAGTGCCTTGAGTTGCAGATGTTGTTGACCTTGTGGTGGTACCTGTTAAGTGTGTGCTTTGCAGGTATATGTGCTTGTGGAAGAAAATGCATGAAGTGTGAAGATTGAGCGAAATCGTGCTTGTGGTGTGATGTGATTTTGAAGCACTTTTGCATGAGGGAGAAGTAAAGTGATTTTGTGTGTGAAGTGATTTTTGAAAGCAAAGATTTGCTTGAGAGAGATGAATGATGTCCATACCTCCATTTACCATTATCGTTGGATGGATTCGTGATGTTGTGGTAGATGCTTTGGCGGAGAGTGTCGCTGCCTTTGATGATGAATTCGCTTTTGATGGAGTGTCGGTGGGACAGTATTCCGGGTGATGGGTTGGTCGTGCCAAAAGGTTGCCTACGTATCCCTTTAAGAGAATCAGACCAGCGTAGTTCAAGGATGATGGAGAGTGCTGGGGAGGAATGCTAGGAGCAAAGAAAAAAAAAGGAAACACATAATTTTGTGCAAGAAAAGAAAAAAGAAAATAATTTTTTTTTTTTTAATTAGAAAGAAAAAAATATGAACACATGGATGAAGAGCCTTTCGTTGGACACAGAAATGTTCTCACCCTTGTTGTTGTTGCCGTTTGAAGCTATTGGACCTATTGAGAGAACACGGTCGATCTTAGGTTGGCCCCACAAACATATTTTGAGTAAAATAATTAACCCACAAACAAAGGAAAAAGACTCAACCACATAAGAGAAATGATTTTTTTTTTTTTTAATTTACAAAAGTCGGAAGGACGTGTTCCTTTTTGGGGTTTCTAGAAAAATAGTGGAATCGTCACACTAGTATATAGACCTTCTCGTGGTCCCATATACTCATCGGATTCCACCACGCTTGTGACTACTACATGTGTCGGGAACTTAACGGAGTAAGTCAGGAACTTAACGAACATCACGAAAGTCAACGAAAATAAATGAAACAAAGACTCAAGGTTGACTTTGCCACTTAGTCAAATCCAAGACTCCGAATCAGAATGATCTACGGGAAGAGAACCGTGCAATGTTTCAGGGGATGTTTGAAGCGAAAATGAAAGCAATTCATGACCACGGGCCGAGAGAGGAACATGTAGCACCTCCACGTTATGGGTTGGAGCAGTTTTTGAATTTAAAGCCGAGTGAGTACGACGGTGAGCCTAATGTGAAGAAGGCCGAGCTATGGATAGAATCAATGGAGAAAATCTACGATGTTTTTGGTTGCACTGATGAGGATAGGGTTCGGTTTGCAGCTTATATGTTAGTTGGTGCTGCGGAGCATTGGTGGAAGGCACTGAAGGCCAGTTGGGATGCTACTCTTGTACCATATGCTTGGGAGTTATTTGTGAGAAAATTCAAGGAGCACTTCATCCCTCTAGTGGATCAGAACCGGAAAGAGATCGAGTTCCTCAATTTGGAGCAAGGCGTGTTGACAGTAGCACAGTACTCGGCTAAGTTCACAGAATTAGCCAGGTATTGTGACTACCTTGTGCGGACCGAGGAGCAGAAAGCAATAAGGTTTATCAGGGGTTTGAAGACAGCTATTAGGACACAGTTAATAGCCCAGAGAATTCAACTTTTTCAGGATGCGGTGGACCGTGCCTATTTGATTGAACAAGACATTGGGGAACATAAGAGGAAGACTGAGATGGTTAACCCGAGTAAGCAAGGAGGGCAGAGCAAGTCACAACCGCAACGATCGGATAACCGAGATAACTCTGGGGGACAGCCGATAGTGAGAAATCAAGGTACAAATCGGGGGACACGAAATGGAAAGATCTGCAACTATTGTCAGAGGGAAGGACACTCAGAAGACAAGTGTTGGAAGAAACAAGGGAAATGTGTGAATTGTGGTCAGTTGGGGCATTTTGTGAGATATTGTCTTAGGGGCAGATATCAACCATCCGGGAGCGACACTGGTACTGCACAAGGTCAGAAGAGAGATACTTCGGGAAACCCTAAAGGTTCAGAGTAGGGCATTTGTAATCAATCAGCACTCAACGGGCGATTCATCAGTTTCAGGAGGTATTAATTTTGTGTCGAGAGAGCGAGCGCGTGCATTTTAGGATCATTGCATTCTCATGTTTATGTGCATTTAGTTGCATTTATTTCTCTTGAGTCTTTGACTTATGTGTTATCAGTGTCTACTCCTATGGAGGAGTGTAGGATATCTGATGGAGTCTTATGTGCTCATGTTGTGCTTAAAGGTAGATATAACTTACCTGCTGAATTTGTCATATTTCTATTACAAGGTTTGATGTTATTTTGAGAAGGGAAATATTATGCTTTAGGCGATTGTTGTAGGAGGATTATTACATTCTCTGTTCTTGATTTCTAAAATCGTTTTGAGACCGTTCCTTGGGTAGAGTTATACTCATCTTTTCTTATATGGGATTTGAATATATAACTTAGGTAGGCGCCAATGGGATGTCCATACCGAATGGTTGGGTGTATGTATCGTTTGTAAAAAATTCTATTTTATTTCTGAATAGTACCTAGTATTTGGGGAGAACCTTGGGTTAAATTGAGTTGTTATGGTACAAGGTTGTAGTGCTAGTATTTAGATCAATATCCATATTGTATCGGTTGGGTTATAGGAGTTGAGGATTCAATGAGAATCTCTTGAGGAAAATTTTGGTCACTTTTAGTACATCTCCGTGAATGCATCAGAATGGATTAGTATGGGGAGGTGTACGATTTGTTATGGATGATGAGTTTGTTGTAGGAGTTATGATCATTAATGGTGATAAGCGTGTTAAGTTAGAAAGGACTAAGTACATTTTGGGAGAGTAATAATTTCTCAATCTATGTTAAAGGCATTTTGAAATTTTGGTTAGATAGTGGTTCTATGGTTCTAAATCCCTTCTTGGTGGCGTTTCCCGAATTGGATCAAGGGTATGTGAAGAAAGTTGAGTATCCATGCTTGTGCATAATTAAGGAATATCATGATTTGGTATTGGGTCAGTCGGAACGTTGCTAGCCAATTGGTTTATTATGATGATAGTACGATTGGGCCTAAGTATCATCGAGATTATAAATGTATATGTGGAAGACTAAGGTAGGTTAGCCATTGAAGATTAAGGAATTGCTAAATTTCCTTGGGGTGTGTGAGCACGGATTACCTATAAAAAGGGAGTTAAAGGAAATCCCTTGGAGATAAAATTTGGATTGTTTTACGGGCTACTGAGTGTTTGTAATTGTTTTAAGCTTTCAAGGATTGGAGTGTTATGACGATGATATTATGGCGTAGATTTAAGTGGACATTTTGTATTAAAATTTTGGGTTTATATTACACCACTGGTTTAAGGTGCTACCTAGAGCGAGAGCACTATAATGGGAATCCTTAGAGATATAGCCTTTGGTGAATATTATGGGGGTGAAAAAAAAATTTCTTTAGCCTTTCATATTTTAAAAGCTAATTAAGCTCGAGATGGTAATGCTTTGAATTTCAGGGGAATAATACTAAGTATGCGATTTACAAATGGAAGTACCATTGCAGTGTAGTTAAGGTTATGAATAAGGCGAGCTTGAGATATCTCGAGAATTATGTGTGGAAATAATTTGGATTCTTCGATTTTGAGTACGGATTTTGATTAGTAATGAAGATAATGATGAAATGATTCAGTTCGTGAGGTAGTGTTATCGTAAGCATCATTTAATGTTACCTTGTAGTGGGTTAGATTGGACAATTGAGGAATTTGAGTAATGGCAGAACTATCGTATCCGTACCTATTTGGTCTTTCGGGTAAGTAATTTAAAATTCGGGTCGAATTTTCTTTAAGGGGGAGTGAATGTCACGACCCGAAAACTAGGATCTATTTTATTAGTAATAAATAATTATTATTTATTTATTTGCTTATTTATTTATTTAAATTATTATTTAATTAATAATTTATGTGTGCATTTTGTGTGTTATAATAAATTATGACTAGCATTTTATTTGGGTCATTTGTGTTAGTGTAGTATTGTTGGGTCTAAATTGTTAGTAGGGAGTGTAAGTATTTGTGTTAGTAGATGGGGAAGGGGGCTAAGTGTAAGTTTTTGAAATAATTCTCCCTACTCCCTCTCTTCTCCCTCACCTCCCTACTCTTTCACTCTCACTTCTCATCTCTCTCTCCCAGCACACTCATCTCTCTCTCCAAAGAAAAAAGGTAAGTTTCTCTCTCCCACTTCTCTCTTCAATCTAACCATCTTCCTCTTGTTATTTCTCATTTCTTAAAACATGAAACTTGTTTAGATCGTCGTTAGGATCGTAGAGGGCTAAAAATATTCGAGTTCCGGCAACTTTGAGAAAATTCAAGTAAGTTACTTTTCCCCCATTTATGTTAAAAATGCTCATCTTTAACTCTATTGATGTTCTTGTTGATATCCATGGCTTCTTTGGTTGAGTTTAGAATTTAATTGGATTTTTAGTTAAATTGTGGTAATATGAATGTTGGGGTAGAAATCTTGATTTGGGTCATTAGATGTTGTTATTTGGGTCCCTTACTAGTTTACAAGTTGTTTTGGTGCATTATTATGCTTATTGGAAGTCTTAATTTTGAGTATTAGAGAAATGGTGAAGTTTTGGGTAAGATTGGGTTTGATTTGGTTACCTGGGTTCTTCTGCGTTTTTCTGAATTTAGGAGGTGCTCGGTCGAGCACGTCCCTTGACTCGGCCGAGCGGAGCAGACCAGAAAGTCATAATTTTGGAGCCGAGGTTGCTCGGCCGAGTCATATAGAACTGCTCGGCCGAGCACCCCTGTTTTAGGCATAAATGTTTATAACTTAAAAGTAAGCACCCGGAACAATAAGAAGTCAACCATAAGCCTATGTAAACCGTGTAAGGAGTGTGTTAGAGTTATAAAAGTGGTAAATGAGTGTTAGGTGGTTGTCATTACCCCCCTTGTGACGTTTTATGGTATTTCCTTCTTTGATCAAATTGTCTGTTTTTCGTGCAATCTTCCGGAGGCCATAACTTCTTCATCCGGACTCCGTTTTAGTCGAGTAAACTATCGTTTCAAAGATCTTCTAGAGTACTACGAGATGAGGTGGTTTATTCGGTTGGGATTTAGGTTTAGGTTGCGTTGAGTTTTCAGTAGGTGTTTTATAACACAAAACGTTTACGATCGGTCCGTTGTGATGAAGTCTGGGATAATTGTTTGTGTGGGTTGTGGATAACTCTAGTGTTTAAAATGGTTCCTTTGTGAACAAATATGTGTGGAATTTGACCAAGTATCGTTTTGTATTTGTTTGGACATCTTTTGATGTGTTGTTGGATTGGTGCACCTTTTTGGTGATTTACTTGAAATGGTTCCCTACTTTGGAATCCTTAGTTATTTATTTGAGCTAGTATTTTATTACTTAGCCCTTATTTGAAAGTCCAGCTGGTATTTTGTGTGTGTTTGGGCGATGCGAAACATTGTGATGGCACAGCCAAGTCCATTGTGATGTTGACCATTGTTTTGCCCCATTGTTACCCTCCTCCAGATTGGCCTTGGATGTGAGATGAGCTACCCCATTTGTGAGCACTTAGCTATTGGTTTTCGGGCTTTGACTGTGTGTCACTGCCCCCTTGTTATTGGTTCCGGTACCTGGAATTTCTCTTCAGCTTTCATGCTATTATGGAGATGATGATTTGTTGATTATTGAAGGTGCGCAGCGACCTTTATTTGGTTTATCGGTTTGGAAAACCTTGGCTAATATCTTTTGTTATGTGTTCATTTCCGCTGCTATCTGATATATGATAATTGCTATTTGTTATGTGATTTATTATTGATTATTGCATCATAGCATGTCATGTAGTTGCATTAGTAACTTATTGAGATTTATCTCACCCCCTTTCTTTTATCTTTGTTTTTCCTTAACCCCCCAGGAGGAAAGGATTATGATTTGTGGACCGAGGAGGACGTCGAGAGGTTTGAGATTTTGGGCAGGTTGTTATTGATCGGTTTACATTATTTAAATGTATAACCTTTTGGGGATAGTTTTACCAACAATGACGTCATTAAGATTTGTAATCTTTTGTATTTTGGTGTGAGCTTGTGGAGCTTATACTAGTAGTTTATTGTTGTTGTTAAACTTGGATTTCTAAAACTTTGTTTTAAACCTTTTGGGTATAAAAATGAAATTTTTATCTTCAGTATTTTGGTGTATTGTTGTAAGTCGACGTCCAGCTCGCAAGTTCCGGGCCCGCGGGGTCGGGGACGCGACAAAACTGACATCATATATATACTCGAGAGGAACGAGCTAAGATTGCTCACAACGAGTTCTATACCAAGAAATTTAAACCAAATGTGGTTATACATAGCGGAAAACATGCCTAGCACATAAGCTGGCATTACAAGAACTATACAAGTCTACCCAATATACTGAGTCTAAACAACTGATACCAATT
The DNA here is from genome assembly GCA_026119855.1 of Campanula takesimana. Classification (NCBI taxonomy): domain Eukaryota; kingdom Viridiplantae; phylum Streptophyta; class Magnoliopsida; order Asterales; family Campanulaceae; genus Campanula; species Campanula takesimana. The sequence goes on from JAOWBW010001049.1 coordinate 777,796, forward strand.
CGTCCTCACCAAAATTCGAGTAGGCCCCTGCTAAGTCGAGCCTCACAACGTATTACCACTTGCTTTCCTGGAGGGGGGAAACAAATAAACAAGGAACGGGGTGAGATAAATCTCAGTAAGTTACTAGATACAAGTACATAGCATGTTATCATGTAATCATGCAAATCAAGAAGATTATCAAGTAATCATGCTCAAGATGTCATCAAGTAACAAGTATACGAGAGGCTAAGCCAACTCATCAAGTAGCTAACACATAGCTAAACTATCACGTTACAAAGGATATTCCAACCTTATTCCTCCCAAGTAAACCATTGTTGTCGTTGCTTATTGCAGTTGACAAATCACGATCAATCAAGTTGCTGTTGTGCAGTACACAAGAGGACCCGGTAACCAGTGTCACTAACAAGAACAAGATTCACGAGGTGTTCACAAGTTTAGCATTCACTTTTATCAGGCGTATTGCTCTAATAAAGGAAGGTATGCCCTTACTATGGCCTGTAGTAAGGGGTCAAGCGCAGATACATAGATCCCCGATTATCACTTAGCCCCAGCACTCGCGATAAGGGTGAACCTATATATCTCTGAACAAGCAAGGACCAGCTGGACTCACACAAGAATGCACAAGTAGATGTTTACTTGAACTACAAGAGTATAGAACTAAGTCCAAAAGTATTCGACTAGCTCTTCATGAACCTGATAAATGACTATTTTATAGTCATTTAAGGTCCAAAATTATTATCTTTTTACTTTAATTTAGTAAATATATAGCTTAACTCATCTCATTTTACTTCAATACATGGATAATATGCTTGGTGGTGTAGTTTTGTGATTAATACAGGATTGTGGAGCATAATGATAGCTTTGGGCATGATTTGGAAGGAGGAAGAACAAACAAGTAAAAAGTAAAATAGCTGGACAAAGAAAATTGAAGAATAAGAGAGTTCCAGCAGGTGCTCGGCCGAGCACCTCCCTTGACTCGGCCGAGCATGAGCATCAGAAGGCAAAGTTAAAATTTTCAAAGGCTTGCTCGGCCGAGCACCCCCTGTTTCAGCAAAAAGGTGCCTTTTCAATTGGGACCTCTTCAAGAAGTTATCCGGGAAAAGTCACCTCTCTTTACCCCAAAGCCTATATAAGAAGACTTCTACATCAGATTTTATCATCCGGGAAGGATCCAGAAATTGTTGTAACATTACTCTAGTAAAATTTAGTCTCACAATATTATTATTTTACATCTTTTTTTGAGGTGTTCTTAAGGAAAGGCAATACATATTCTTACAGAATTATTTGCAGCCCTTATTTCTTTCATCAATACAAGACTAAGTTTTCTTCTTCTCTTATCTTTATATTGCTTTACTTAAATCTTGTTTATCTTGTTTTATAATGGCTTGTGAGTAATCCTCCCTTTTTCTTGGGGTTGGAAACTCAGCATCATTTGTTCATCACTGTAATTCATGTTCATCTATTTTTCTTCTCTTCATCTTAAACAATCTCTTCATATTGTACTAAAACGCCTACAACCATGATGAGCTCCATGATTTGTATGAATCTTAGTTAGTCAAGAGATGGAGCGAGAGTGGAATCTTGACTAACGGAACCATATGAATAGACTGGGTTTCATTAATCACGAGAGTAGGTTAATGGCCTAGGGGTGCTCCTTGAGTGGAAGCATGCCGATTTTCATAAAGAAAACTTAATGGATTCTTACTAATTATGGTCAGCTAGAGATAAGCCGGAATGCCCGTTTGTGACAGGGCGGGGACAACATAAACGGATTTCTCAAACAGTTAGGGCATAATTAGTATGAGAATACAAACGCTACTTGCTTGATCGTGAGAAGTAGTGTAGGCCAAGCATACCATCCTTGATTTAAAATGAAACTTTAAACTAAAAAGAGCATGATTACTTGATGAACATTTGATTGTTTGAGTCCCAATCCTAGGAAGTATTTCTTCATAAGAGTTTTCAATTCAAAATTAGAGTATTGTGCAATATATTTCTAGTTCAGTGACAAAATAATTTAACCCCCAATCACACTTTTTACTATTCTTTCATCAAAGCAAACATTTTCTAAAGTAACGTTTTCTCCGTGGGATCGACCCGTACTTGCACATTACTATACTATCAATAACCCGTGCACTTGCGGTATTTATAACTAAGCCTTCGTTTAGGGCCTAACAAGTTTTTGGCGCCGCTGCCGGGGACAACGGTTTACTTTCTGAATTTTTTTGCTTTGTGTTTTTAAGTCTTTAGTTTTAATTTATTTATTTTTATTATTTAACATCCCTTCGAAGAATTTGTATCTTTGAATTTTTTTTATTTTTTATTTTTTTTCTTCTTTAGGTACTCTCGAAGTATATGAAAAGAGCCCGGACCATACTTGAAGAGTTTGATCCGGAACCTGAAAGAACCTTTCACGAAAGGTTAAGAAGACTTAGAGAAGTGCTAGAAGGAAACATGGCACAGAACGAAGAAGGATCCCGCCACCACCGCCACCATTCTAGTCGGTACCTCTTTTTCTCCCTCTCCTCTAATTATTCTTGTCCCAATTTTTCATTTCTCCTTTTTAAAAAAAAATTTAGGGACAATGTTTCATTTAAGTGTGGGGGGGTAGTATCTGTCTTTTAATTTCTTTTCTTTTTAAATTTCTTTTCTCATTTTTAGTTTTTAGTATTTTTACTATGTTTAATTATTTCTAGCAGTTTTTATGTTTTTCTTTTCAAAAAGAAAATGTAAGGGCTATGTTCCCGATATTTCAATTAAAAAAATAAATAAATAAAAAAATAAAAAAATAAAAAAATTTGCCAATGCTCCCATTGATGAGAATGTTATCTTTATTATCATTTGCCTAAGTAAAACTTTTTCCTTCTAACTTTTACTTCTTGAAAAATTTAATAAAAATAACTTAGGATTGTATTGGATTATAAATGGAAAACTTTCAAAATTAATATAGACTTTTAAATCCTATTGAATAGAAGCATTACATTATTAATGAGTTAGTGGGCATTTAGTTTGGATACAATATACTTGTGAGACTTTTAAAACATTCTTGTATATACATATCAAAAACTTTCATTTCTACTCTTTTTCAAAGGTTTTCATCTTTTGTTATGCTTATGAATCACAAAAATTTCACTTTAATTCATCTTTCCATTTCCACTTTTAAAAGGCTAATTAATCAAACATAATCTTCTTTTGATTGTCCACTCAAATATCTAAATGAATATATCATTATAGAGTGTGACAATTTAGAAGCAAGAAACTCAATTGCCACGTCTAATTAATTAAATCTCGAACCTTATTCCACTACCATCCTTCACCTTTCATCAATTTTTGTGATTCAAAGAGCATAGCAATTTATGAATATCTTTGATAAAGAATAAAAATCATAGTTAAAGAAATGTATTTCCAAGCATGAAAAATTTATTCACAAAGCACTCTAAAAGAGTGAATATAATTCTTAATTCATACTTATGTCCCACAACTTCATTTGGTTATCTCAATATGCTCTTATTCAATGGAATTTATTCATGTTATATTAACATTCAAACTTTTCTCTTTACTTTTCAATATTATCCTACATTCTTCTTCACAAATTTCTTGAGACGGAAAATTTAGAACAAAAGGATTTTATGAGGGCAGTATTATATAACAATATTCCAAGGGAGCATTGATGACCTTCTTTATTTTTCTTACTATTGTCATTTACACCCCTCTCTTTTCAAATGTTTAAACTTGCTCGAGGACAAGCAAGATCTAAGTGTGGGGGAGTTGATAAATGACTATTTTATAGTCATTTAAGGTCCAAAAATATTATCTTTTTACTTTAATTTAGTAAATATATAGCTTAACTCATCTCATTTTACTTCAATACACGGATAATATGCTTGGTGGTGTAGTTTTGTGATTAATACAGGATTGTGGAGCATAATGATAGCTTTGGGCATGATTTGGAAGGAGGAAGAACAAACAAGTAAAAAGTAAAATAGCTGGACAAAGAAAATTGAAGAATAAGAGAGTTCCAGCAGGTGCTCGGCCGAGCACCTCCCTTGACTCGGCCGAGCATGAGCATCAGAAGGCAAAGTTAAAATTTTCAAAGGCTTGCTCGGCCGAGCACCTTCCTTGACTCGGTCGAGCACCCCCTGTTTCAGCAAAAAGGTGCCTTTTCAATTGGGACCTCTTCAAGAAGTTATCCGGGAAAAGTCACCTCTCTTTACCCCAAAGCCTATATAAGAAGACTTCTACATCAGATTTTATCATCCGGGAAGGATCCAGAAATTGTTGTAACATTACTCTAGTAAAATTTAGTCTCACAATATTATTATTTTACATCTTTTTTTTGAGGTGTTCTTAAGGAAAGGCAATACATATTCTTACAGAATTATTTGCAGCCCTTATTTCTTTCATCAATACAAGACTAAGTTTTCTTCTTCTCTTATCTTTATATTGCTTTACTTAAATCTTGTTTATCTTGTTTTATAATGGCTTGTGAGTAATCCTCCCTTTTTCTTGGGGTTGGAAACTCAGCATCATTTGTTCATCACTTTAATTCATGTTCATCTATTTTTCTTCTCTTCATCTTAAACAATCTCTTCATATTGTACTAAAACGCCTACAACCATGATGAGCTCCATGATTTGTATGAATCTTAGTTAGTCAAGAGATGGAGCGAGAGTGGAATCTTGACTAACGGAACCATATGAATAGACTGGGTTTCATTAATCACGAGAGTAGGTTAATGGCCTAGGGGTGCTCCTTGAGTGGAAGTATGCCGATTTTCATAAAGAAAACTTAATGGATTCTTACTAATTATGGTCAGCTAGAGATAAGCCGGAATGCCCGTTTGTGACAGGGCGGGGACAACATAAACGGATTTCTCAAACAGTTAGGGCATAATTAGTATGAGAATACAAACGCTACTTGCTTGATCGTGAGAAGTAGTGTAGGCCAAGCATACCATCCTTGATTTAAAATGAAACTTTAAACTAAAAAGAGCATGATTACTTGATGAACATTTGATTGTTTGAGTCCCAATCCTAGGAAGTATTTCTTCATAAGAGTTTTCAATTCAAAATTAGAGTATTGTGCAATATATTTCTAGTTCAGTGACAAAATAATTTAACCCCCCAATCACACTTTTTACTATTCTTTCATCAAAGCAAACATTTTCTAAAGTAACGTTTTCTCCGTGGGATCGACCCGTACTTGCACATTACTATACTATCAATAACCCGTGCACTTGCGGTATTTATAACTAAGCCTTCGTTTAGGGGTTAACAGAACCATGTAATTATGTGCTCACCAAATACAAGTACACGTATGCTATATTTATAAATACAAATCAGTATAACAATGGCACATAATGTGTCCACATAACACAATCAAGCCAAATTAGAGTCTATTAATAACAGACCCCAACCAAGTAGTAGGGTATGTCATACTATATCACTTTGTCATATGAAATATTTGCACGTACATATTCATATAACCTTTAACACACTAATGTGTCTATCACGATACCCTTACTTTCAAGTAGAGCCCAACATCTTAGACTCTAAGCACGTAGTCGAATAGGTCGTATTGTACCTAGTCACAATCATATCTCGCGTATATTTATCGCTAATCATCGAATACATTTTCCAACACATATTGTGTTCTATAATCATTCTCGTTGACTTAAATCGTAATAATCATAATTTTATGAATTATCTTCATATTACACTAGTCCCTATTTCTTTAGGAACCCATCTCAAGAACAAGATATCTTCTTTATACTTTATATACTTCATTGAGTATATGCACGACTAAAACCAAGTACTAGCACATTAGTGCTTGTTCATAGCCCTTTCAGTACACACGTATTAGATTCAAGTATGTCTTAGAGTTGTTCATTCTCTATCTAGTTCTATATTCCAACTCTTGGGTTATTAATACCAAGTATCAAGTAGTCAACAAGCCACATTCTATCAAGTAATTATGTGCAAGATTTGCACATACACATTAAGGATAGTTCTAACACGTTAGTGCTTGTTCATAGCACTTTCAAGTTCATTACCATACACATGTATTGGTTTCAAGTCATGTACAAGATTTTATCATCTTACATTCAAGTTCTTAATCCAATTCTTTAGATGTTCAAGACATGTACAAGAATTAATTATCTTATACTCAAGTTATTATTCCAATCTTTAGATATTCAAGTCATGTACAAGATTTAATTATCTTATACTTCAAGTTCATGTTAAGTAAAAGAGTTACATATCTTATACTTACAATTCATGATCCTATTCTTAGGATATTCAAGCTCAAGACATTGTTTTAGTGCCCCTAAGGTAAACAAACATTGGTTTCAAGACACATATAACACATTAGTGCTTGTTCATAGCACTTTCAAGACAATTAAAAGAGTTCTTACTCTTAGGCTCAAGTTCTCATTTTAATTCTATGAGTACTCATGTTCAAGACCAAGTTGTAATGCCCCAAAAGGTACATATACACTTGCTAGGACATCTTATACTAAGGCTCAATGCCTTAGGAGGGGTAAGGTTTCATTTCATTTGAGTTTAAACCACTTTTGTGAAACAGGGGACTTGGGCGGTCGCCCACTCCCCTCTGGGCGGTCGCCCAGAAGCCTGGAGCTCAAATTTTCCATTTTTCTCACAAGTCAAATTTCATCCGACCCACAAGTAGGAGTATAAATTACTAACACTCCCTAACATTCAAGAGTGCATTTTAACATGCTCAGAACACTTCTTTAGGGATACTTTAATTAATTTTACCATCCCACAAATAATAGAATAATTTCCTTTTATTCCATTTAAATATTTTACCGTCCCAAAAGTATAAATATAATTTTCTAATATACTAATATACTCATTTAGGGATACTTTTATTAATTTCACCGTCCCACAAGTATAAGTATAATTTTTCTTATATACTTGTAAAAACATTTAATCAAGTTAATATTTCACCGTCCCACGAATAGGAGTATAAATTTCTAATATACTTGCAAACCCATTTAGCATTTAGGTTCATGTTCTCTGTACCTAGTATAGAAATACTCCCTTCGTCCCAATTTAACAAGTATCACAAAACTCATTCAAATCACGAAATTAACAAGCACAAGTATCAAGAATAACACATAGACATGTTATTACAAGCAAGGGGGAGCTAGTGACTTACCTAGTCCGAAATCAAATTCACCCAAATTAATTTCTGTTTGGCAAGAAATGCTCTACTCACTGCCCTGATCATTTATGCGAAGTCGGATTTTCGAACATAGGCATAATTAAGCGAGAAGAGTCGAGAATAGGGTAAAACTTAACCCTAGCTTTTCTTTACAGATGAAACGAAAGAAATTGGGGACGAAATGCCTCAGAGAAGGAAAGGCAAACCAAGATATACATTCAACTTTCAAGAAATTGGAATTACGCCCCTCAAGTTTCACTTTTGACAAAAAGGCCTTTAAAGTTTCAATTTGAGCAATTAAGACCCTAAACTTTAATTTTCACAAATGACCCTAATGTTTTAACTTGAAAAATTAGGACCTAAACTTGCTCAATTAGTTAAATAATTAACTCAAATAAAATAGCATATAATTATGCAAGTCAAGAATTTAATAGGAATTAGGACGGGCGTTACATAGATACTTACATTCATCAAAATTCATGCTTAGGTTAAACCATGACTGCTGTGTGTCACGAAGCTATCCGTCTTAGGAGTCAAGTAAACTGTCCATTCCTTTTTGTGTTACGTTGGGAAAGTGGCGCAGCGGAACGAAAGAATAAAACTGGAACTTCACGAAGTTAAGTGATGGCGGCACGGGAAAATAAATGAAGCCAAAAATAACAAGGAAAGAAACAAAGAGATTTACGTGGTTCGGCGAAACCCGCCTTCATCCACGGAGAGAACCAATTTCACTAATTGAGAGAAATTACACCGTACAAATATAACACTCGTGTTTATCCCCAACCCGGATTATTTGTACACCCCACTCTCAATATATCCTAGTGAAATAATACCTCTCACTCCTCTATCACTCTCTCCCCCTTGAATGGACTACCTTGCATTCACCCACAATCTAGACTTCTCTCTTATTTGTGGTTTTCTTCATGCTTTCAACAATGACCCATTCTCCCTTTTTATACTTGAGAATTGACCATTCACATATCCCAAGAGACTAGATTAAATAATAAATGTACATGCTTATCCACACATACATTTATCCTCTCCATACATGTACCACCAAGAATAAATGTACTCATTATCCTTAGTGCATGTATTGATAAAACCAATGCAAGTCCATCCCACTTTGTTCTCAATGTGAAGAGCATTTCCAACAATCCCCCCTTGCGAGCACATGAGAAGCAAAGAACCATTATGGAGAGCCATAGAGATCCACCCCGTTAGTACTTAACCACTAACGAACCATTGGCATTTTCCTTGTACCAGCTACACATAAGTCCGAATCAAGATATACGATCCCACTCCACTTGATTCATTATATCACCACCAATGCTATGTGCAACTGAAAAACCAAGTCGACATTAACAGTCGGCTCCAAAGGGAAACTTCGATTCAACCCTTTTACTGCAGGATTTACCATCTCACCACCGTCTTCTTGGAAACATGTCACTTGTGAATTTGCTATACTCGCAACCGATTCACGCTTGAAGGCCTTCATTTCTTGTGCATGTCGTTTCCAACATTTCATCGAAGTTTGAGTACTAGTCATCGTACTCCCTACAAGACGATATAAACCTCCACATTCTTCTCCCTTTAGTAGGACCTTTTCGTATCCTGTAACTTTTAGAACTCCCCCTGCAATAGAACATGCATAGCCCTTGGAGTCTAACTGGCTCAAGGATATTAAATTCTTCCGCAACCTTGGGACATAAATCACACCATTTAAACTGCGCACCACTCCATTAAACATTTTGATTTTCACCGCTCCAACACCTTTGAACGCACATCGGTACCCATTAGGCAGCACCACCGAACCTGTCTTCCTTTCTTGGAACGTATCAAAATATTTCCTCTTAGAGCACACATGGTAACATGACCCCGAATCTAATATCCATTCACTTTGAGAAGAAATGTCAATGTTGGAGACTGTGAGAACATCTCCATCATCAAACACAACTGCTGAAGAACCATTATCATCACCATTGCCCTTCTTTTTCCGATTAGGACAATTCTTCTTAATGTGACCTTGTTCTTTACAATTGTAGCACCGTTTTCCACCGTCCTTGGATGTAGACCTGCTACCGCCACCAAATCCCTTGACGTCCGTCCTTCCCCTTTGATTCGCTCCACGAGAAACCAAAACTGAACCTTGGTTATCTCCACCATTTGGCCGCTTCCTCTTATCATTGGATATAAGCGTTGACTCCACATCCTCCATTTTCAATGTATCTTTACCATACAGGATTGTCATGACCAAACTATCGTACGAATCCGGAAATGAGTTAAGAAGCAACATAGCCTTGTCTTCTTCCTTAAATGTCTCATCAACTTTCCCAAGTTGATCAATGAGTCCATTGAACACATTCATGTGATCCATGAGATTTCCGCCTTCTTCCATCTTCAGCCGATACAATTCCCGCTTCAGAGTTAACTTTGTGGTCAAACTTTTACTGAGATATAACTTCTCAAGTTTTTCCCACAATCCTGGTGCAGAATCTTCATCCATAATATTATTAATAATATTATCATCAATGCAATGACGAATTGTACTTACACATCTTTCCCTGATGTCCTCTCAATCGTCGTCCGACATTTTCTCCGGCTTCCCATCCGCTCCCCTCAACGCTCTTGCGAGACCACGTTGAACTAGGATGTCCTTTACCCTTCTTTGCCAAAGAGTAAAACTTCCCGTCCCATCAAATCTTCGAACTTTAAAGCCGTTAACTTCGTCTTCCATTTAAACCCCCCAAAAAGAACCTTGGGCTCTGATACCACTTGTTGGGAAAGTGGCGCAGTGGAACGAAAGAATAACACTGGAACTTCACGAAGTTAAATGATGGCGGCACGGGAAAATAAATGAAGCCAAAAATAACAAGGAAAGAAACAAAGAGATTTACGTGGTTCGGCAAAACCTGCCTTCGTCCACGGAGACAACCAATTTCACTAATTAAGAGAAATTACACCGTACAAATATAACACTCGTGTTTATCCCCAACCCGAATTATTTGTACACCCCACTCTCAATATATCCTAGTGAAATAATACCTCTCACTCCTCTATCACTCTCTCCCCCTTGAATGGACTACCTTGCATTCACCCACAATCTAGACTTCTCTCTTATTTGTGGTTTTCTTCATGCTTTCAACAATGACCCATTCTCCCTTTTTATACTTGAGAATTGACCATTCACATATCCCAAGAGACTAGATTAAATAATAAATGTACATGCTTATCCACACATACATTTATCCTCTCCATCCATGTACCACCAAGAATAAATGTACTCATTATCCTTAGTTCATGTATTGATAAAACCAATGCAAGTCCATCCCACTTTGTTCTCAATGTGAAGAGCATTTCCAACAATCCCTCCCTTGCGAGCACATGAGAAGCAAAGAACCATTATGGAGAGCCATAGAGATCCACCCCGTTAGTACTTAACCACTAACGAACCATTGGCATTTTCCTTGTACCAGCTACACATATGTCCGAATCAAGATATACGGTCCCACTCCACTTGATTCATTATATCACCGCCAATGCTATGTGCAACTGAAAAACCAAGTCGACATTAACAGTCGGCTCCAAAGGGAAACTTCGATTCAACCCTTTTACTGCAGGATTTACCTTCTCACCACCGTCTTCTTGGAAACATGTCACTTATGAATTTGCTATACTCACAATCGATTCACGCTTGAAGGCCTTCATTTCTTGTGCACGCCGTTTCCAACATTTCATCGAAGTTTGAGTACTAGTCATCGTACTCCCTACAAGACGATATAAACCTCCACATTCTTCTCCCTTTAGTAGGACCTTTTCGTTGCCTGTAACTTTTAGAACTCCCCCTGCAATAGAACATGCATAATAGCCCTTAGAGTCTAACTGGCTCAAGGATATTAAATTCTTCCGCAACCTTGGGACATAAATCACACCATTTAAACTGCGCACCACTCCATCAAACATTTTGATTTTCACCGCTCCAACACCTTTGACCGCACATCGGTACCTATTAGGCAGCACCACCGAACATGTCTTCCTTTCTTGGAACGTATCAAAATATTTCCTCTTAGAGCACACATGGTAACATGACCCCGAATCTAATATCCATTCACTTTGAGAAGAAATGTCAATGTTGGAGACTGTGAGAACATCTCCATCATCAAACACAACTGCCGAAGAACCATCATCATCACCATTGCCCTTCTTTTTCTGATTAGGACAATTCTTCTTAATGTGACCTTGTTCTTTACAATCGTAGCACCGTTTTCCACCGTCCTTGGATGTAGACCTGCAACCGCCACCAAATCCCTTGACGTCCGTCCTTCCCCTTTGATTCACTCCACGAGAAACCAAAACCGAACCTTGGTTATCTCCACCATTTGGCCGCTTCCTGTTATCATTGGATATAAGCGTTGACTCCACATCCTCCATTTTCAATGTATCTTTACCATACAGTATTGTCATGACCAAACTATCGTACGAATCCGGAAGTGAGTTAAGAAGTAACAAAGCCTTGTCTTCTTCCTTAAATGTCTCATCAACTTTCCCAAGTTGATCAATGAGTCCATTGAACACATTCATGTGATCCATGAGATTTTCGCCTTCTTCCATCTTCAGCCGATACAATTCCCGCTTCAGATTTAACTTTGTGGTCAAACTTTTACCGAGATATAACTTCTCAAGTTTTTCCCACAATCCTGGTGCAGAATCTTCATCCATAATATTATTAATAATATTATCAGCAATGCAATGACGAATTGTACTTACACATCTTTCCCCGATGTCCTCCCAATCGTCGTCCGACATTTTCTCCGGCTTCCCATCCGCTCCCCTCAACGCTCTTGCGAGACCACGTTGAACTAGGATGTCCTTTACCCCTTTTTGCCAAAGAGTAAAACTTCCCGTCCCATCAAACCTTCGAACTTTAAAGCCGTTAACTTCGTCTTCCATTTAAACCCCCCCAAAAAGAACCTTGGGCTCTGATACCACTTGTTGGGAAAGTGGCGCAGCGGAACGAAAGAATAACACTGAAACGTCACGAAGTTAAGTGATGGCGGCACGGGAAAATAAATGAAGCAAAAAATAACAAGGAAAGAAACAAAGAGATTTACGTGGTTCGGCAAAACCCGCCTTCGTCCACGGAGAGAACCAATTTCACTAATTGAGAGAAATTACACCGTACAAATATAACACTCGTGTTTATCCCCAACCCGAATTATTTGTACACCCCACTCTCAATATATCCTAGTGAAATTATACCTCTCACTCCTCTATCACTCTCTCCCCCTTGAATGGACTACCTTGCATTCACCCACAATCTAGACTTCTCTCTTATTTGTGGTTTTCTTCATGCTTTCAACAATGACCCATTCTCCCTTTTTATACTTGAGAATTGACCATTCACATATTCCAAGACACTAGATTAAATAATAAATGTACATGCTTATCCACACATACATTTATTCTCTCCATACATGTACCACCAAGAATAAATGTACTCATTATCCTTAGTGCATGTATTGATAAAACCAATGCAAGTCCATCCCACTGTGTTCTCAATGTGAAGAGCATTTCCAACATGTTATAGCCTTAAATATTTAACATGTGAGATAAAAAAAAATGTTTTGAGGTTGGAAGGGGTGTTCACGGTCCGGTCCGGTCCGGTTTTTATCAAAATTTCACGAAACCAGGACCGAACCAATTATTCGGTTCCGTATAAAAATAGAACCAGGACCAGACCAGTACATTATAGAACCGGTTCTATTGGTCCAGTTTCATTGGTCCGGTTCCGGTCCGGTTCTAACTATTACACAGTATAGATTTTTTATTTTTTTTTTATAACAACAAACATAATACAGTTAAAACATCATTAGTTTTGCCAGCAAAAAAATTAAACTATAATGGTCACAAAAATTTAAAGTTCAAACTTCAAACCACAACAACAGAATAATTAACTTTGATCTTTTTTGTTACAAAGCATAACATCAAGCTAAAAGGAAAAATAGAGAATATGCCATGCCACAGTGAGTGTCGCTTTCCAGTTTCAAAATCAAGCTAAAAAGGAAAATAGTTGCCTGCACAAAACAAAAGAGTGTATGACTCCAAATACTAATGCATAATCAGAATTATAACATGAGTACACAGCTACAATAATGTGTAGCCTCCTATAGCATTCAAAGATTTCCATTAGCCAGTTAAAGGAATTAATGTTTTGTTTATATATTTTGGTTTAAAATTAGAAATATACTCCCTCCGTCCCAAAATGATCTTCATGTTTGACTATTCAAACTTTTTAAGGATATGACCACTTGCTTCACTAGCCATACCACTTGCTTCACTAGCCATGTTTTGTTTGTTCACTTTTAAAGCCTAGATTGTAGAAATGAGAAGAACTTTTTGAGACAATGAAACATGGAAAATGAGAAGATCATTTTGGGACGGAGGGAGTATAATATATAATAATATATATATGTAATACACATACATATACATATGATTATGATTGGTCCGGTCCGGTCCAGAACCGTGTATATATTTTTCGAAACCGGGACGGGACCAATTAACCGGTTCTATAGAAATTTGGAACCAGAACCAGACCTTTACTACTAATTCGGTCCCGTTTTTATTGGTTCGGTCCGGTTCTATTGGTCCAGTCCGGTTCCAATTTTTTTTGAACAGCCCTAGGTTGGAGTATCAGTTTACGAGGAAGCATTATGAACACAGTTGATTATGGTGCAAAATTCCTCTCACCAGTAATAAAACAATGCTAAATGCAGCAAAGGTAATTAGTGATTGCTAAAGGATACTCCATCCGTCCCAAAATGATCTTCCTGTTTGACTATTCAAACTTTTTAAAAGTATGAACACTCGCGTCAATGGCCATGTTTTGTTTATGCATTTTTAAGCTTAAATTGTAGAAATGTGAAGAACTTTTTAGGACAATGAGAAATGGCAAATGAGAAGATCATTTTGGGACTGAGGGAGGAGTATTTGGATGTTTTTGCCACCTGTGTAGTTTGATATAGATTATATGTAAGTGTTAGTTGAATGATGTTTTTTGCACTGAGAACCTTAGATTTCTAGGTTAATTCTCGTTGGCTTTGTTTTTTGTACTTAAGTTGTCTAGTCGATAATTGATTGGTGAAGATGGATTGGCATGGGTGTTGCATTGATGAATCATTGTGATCTGAGAGCACATACTCTGTTTATTATAAAGGGCAATGATAGGGGCACAAAAGAAGTTTACAAAATGATGGATACAAAGTGAGGTGACGATATTTTATTGGTTGCATCGATTGTGGACCCGACACACTCTAATAAAAAAGATCAGTAGAATCTTAATAAGTACATCATTTTGTAAGCCACATTTTGTGGCACTTATTTGTGACTTTATATTTACCCTATTATAAAACTGTTTAAAATAACATTATAAATGCAAGTCCATGTTATACAAAAGTATCATTAATTATATTTTTGTTTGTTTATTCATAGGCACATCCATCACAAGTATTTGAACAAGAAGATTGAAATATATGATGAGATGGCACTAGTTGTTGGGAAGAATATGGCTATAGGGTTTTTTGCAAAACCGTTCAGTGATATTGATTGAGCAATGCTAGGGGCACAAAATTAGGTTACAAAATCTTACTCACAAAATGAGGTGGCGATATTTTATTGGTTATATCGATAATGGATCCGCCACACTCTAATTAAAAACACCAATAAAATCATGACACCTATGATTTTGTGATTTTTTGTGCCCCTAGTGTTATTCATATTGATTTGGAAGCTAGCATAGGGAATAATACCGCTTAAGAAATTGAAGATAATGAGTTTGAAGAGGTGACAAAACCAAAAGAAGTTTCATCAATTGGGCCATCAACAAAGTCAAGGTCTCATCGTAAAAGGTCCCGAGATGATGTGGACTCATCGTATGAATTAATAGCTGGACAGCTAGGAGTAGTCGCACATGCAATCAAAAATCTTTCTGATGATAAAGTTAAATTCACAGAAAATCAGTACAAAGAGGTAATGAAAACGGAAGGTTTTGATGAAGATTTTTGGGCAATGTGTTTAACCATTTGAATGCCAACAACTCTTTAGCCCAATGATTTTATGGTCAAGAGTGCTAACCTTCGAAGGAAGTAGATCAAGAATTTCCTGAGTCAACGGTGAGAAGGTGTTAGTACCCGACCTGAAAATGAGTTTATTAGGACTTTCCCAAAAATACAAGGACTTTATAGGAATTAGAAACCTTGCAAAGACTTGTCCTGGATTCCCAAAATATCTCATTTATGGCAAAATCTATCAAAATAGGCAACTTAGGGTTACCATAAAGCAACAGTGAAACCCTAGCTTGAAAATCAAGTCAGCCTGCAGACTTGGCCAGGCGGCCAACCTTGCCACGCCTCGACCTTGGCCACGCGGCCAACATTGTCGCCGTCTTCATTCTTGGCCAGGCGGCCAACCTTGCGCCGGATGATCTGGACCATCAGATCTTCCCCTCAGTTTACTATATAAACCAATCCCATGCTATTGGTTTAGGGATCCGATTTTGAGAGCTCTAAGTACGAATTTTGGAGTTCTTAAACACAATTTTGCTCTCTAATTAGCATTCAAACCTCCAAGAAGATCAAGGTTTATTTCTTGCCAACATAGGTAAGTTTTCTAACTTATTTCTTCACGTTCTTGCATTATTTCTAATGTAGATCTTTAATATTCATGTTCTTGCATGTTTATTCATAGTTTCTTCATATGCTTCGCATGTTTATTCATATGTTCATATATGTTCTTCATATGTTCATCGTGTTCATAGATTAAAACCTTATTTATGCTATATTTAGGGTTGCGATCTTCATGTTTGCATGTTATTTCATAGCCGATGATGATCAAGGGTTCATCAACCCGAGGATGATCTAGGAACTACTTCTAAACCCTAATCTTTAGGTAATTTCCCCTTCATTATGCATGATCCCGATTCTTCTGACTATTCTAAATTCTCTGCGAACTACGCTGACCTGAGCTTCTCACATTGAGAGGAACGTAGGCAATCTTCGGATCCGGTCTAAATCACTAACACACTACTAACACATTCATCATGATAGAAAGACCGATCAATTCGGGCAATAGGAGTGATAACGTTCAATATTCTTCTCTTGTTGTAATTTGACCCCCGAACCCACTAAAAATGCTTTTTTCAATGTTTTGGCTTTAATTAAAACGGCGTGGCGACTCTCATAATTTTAATGTCGTTAAGAATATTCCCTTTGTAAATAAAAATAATCACAAGATTCTTCCCATGCGTCGCTTCATCGGAAAGGGGTATTCACAGTGGCGACTCCGCTGGGGACTGCTTTGAAACTTTTTCAAACTTAGTGGGTCTAACTTTCGTTCACATCATGATGTCTGCCATGTTCTCACATGCACCTTACACTTTGCCATGTTCTCACATTCACCTTACACTTCTGCCATGTTCACACATGCACACACCTGCCATGTTTACACATGCACACACTTGCCATGTTTACACATGCACACACCTGCCATGTTTACACATGCACACTTCTGCCATGTTCACACATGCACACACCTGCCATGTTTACACATGCACACTTCTGCCATGTTCACACATGCACACACACTTGCCATGTTTAACACATGCACACACCTGCCATGTTTACACATGCACGCACCTGCCATGTTTACACATGCACCCTACATACACTTGCCATGTTTGCACATGCACACACACTTGCCATGTTTACACATGCTCACACTTGCCATGTTTAACACATGCACACACCTGCCATGTTTACACATGCACACGCCTGCCATGTTTACACATGCACCCGCGCACTCCGTCATGTTAATACTTGTACCTTGTACCTTGTACCATATACCCTTGTTATCTTCGCTTTAGTTTTAGGGTCAAACAAAACTCTGCTATGCTCCCTTGTACATTATTCTCTCTCTCTCTCTCTCTCTCTCTCTCTCTCTCATGCATTGCATTGCATCATCCTAACATCAAAAACTTCTCTCTTTTCTCCTTAAAAAGAATTAGTTTCTTGCCACACACTACCACTAGTCCGTGTCAGCACTGCACAGGTCCCCATTACCCGGAGTATTCGATGTGCAGGAATTTGTGCGCTACTGTCGCCCTCTTTTCGAGTCACTCGTCTACTCCACTCACCGTGTACGTTCCGCGAGCGGTGGGAACCTTTTACCTAACCCGTGTCAACCCACACTAGTATAGGTAACACACCTAGGTTTTGACCGGTTGGTTTGGCTAGCTTTTCCTTAATAGTCAATTAACGCGCTGTCTATGTCGAGTCATCCCCAAGTCAATGATGAATCGAGATCTTTGAGAGAAAGTGCACAAAAAAGTGATTTCCCTATAAGGGACGTGCCATGGTGAGATGAGTGTTTATTGTCAAGATCTCCGCTCATCATTAACTTGCGTAGGATGTAACATAGACGTCACGTTAAATGCCTTTAAGGAAGGGTTAGTCGTAGGATCCGATGGTTGGTGGAAGCCGCTTGCCCTATAGGACCCTCGCCCAAATTGTCCGTTTGGGGGTGTGCAATGCAGGTGAAAAACGAGGGGTCTATAGACGTAATGATGGCCTCCACTGATCGTAGTCTCCTAACTAGTTGCGAAAAAGGGGTATCCCTTCCAACCAATTAGGATGTAAATAATGTATGTTTTTGTAAATTAAAATATACTTTGCATGAGCCTTCCCCCTCTCCTAAAGCTCCATTGCCCTTCAATCTTTCAGCAAAGCGAGTTTGGATCCGTTCGGGTGGTCGACTACAACGTGAAGCTTCTACTCCGTCCACGTTCTCAGTCTCGTCATCAGCAATGTCAACTCCCGCTTCAGCTTCAGCCTCTGTTCCTCCTGCCAGTACCGCCGAGCTCAACACCGAGGCTACTCTCAATGGTATTCCCCCGAGCCTCCAGAACTTCCTAGCCGGTCTCGAAGCCAAGATCAGGAATCTCGAGGAAAGCAATAAGATGTTGGAAGATCAGAACCAACAGTTGAAGGGTCACGTTCGACAAAAGGGGACTAAACTGGTGCCCAATGGAGAGAATTTCATTTATGTCGAAGATGAAGAGGTCAATACCAACTGTCTCCCCAACACCAATGCCACTGCCTTCCCATTCCCAAGCTACCGCAATGTTCCACCTCCTTCCCTCTACACCCAACAAGGTTTCACTACCATGAGCAAGAACAAGGCTGTCTATGAACCTTCCCCTGAACTGCTTGGTGGCTACCTCTCCGCTAGCAAACTACCCGTACCCTCGTTGCCTCTGAGTATTGGGATGGCCGCTGCTACTGCTTCCACTACTCCTCCCGTCATTCTGTCAGAAACTATCCCCGACATCTCCAATCACCCTGTGGTTATGGCCATGCAAGAGCAAATGCGAAAGTTGATTGAGACCGTAGATAAGCAAGGTGCACCGACTACCAAGACAATCAACCCTAGCCAAGTAGGGGCTCTCCCCAAGGATTTCAAGATGCCTAAGGTGGCAATGTTTCATGGTGACTCGTGTCCTAAGACTCATTTGGATAGTTATGTGTTGGCCATGAGGGCTCGTGGCTGCACCAACGAACAAATGGCTCGCGTATTTCATAGCACTTTGGATGGCGTAGCTCTGCGTTGGTTCTTGGGGCTAGAACCAAGCGAGAGGCAAACTTGGGATCAGATCAGCGCCATTTTCTGTGAGAAGTATCAAGCTAACTTGGATTGGCACGTGAATCGAACAGATCTTGAGAACACTATGCAAAAGCCCGGCGAGGCTATTTATGATTTTTACAAGAGGTGGAACCATCGGTTGTGTGAGGTCCAATACCCACCAAAGGCGAAGGAACAGAAACAGATTTTCTACAAATGCTTGCTACCGGAGATGAAAGCAGCTATAGGTAATGGTTACTTCCCTGATTTGCGGGAAATGGTTGACGCCGGAGTAAGGTACGAAGCAGGGTTCACTGGGATTGTGCCGCCAAAGGAAAGTCCAAAGACCAACAACAACAATTCCTTCGGCTACAAGGCTCCTACTGCGCCTATGCCTCCTAGGGGTGGAAAGGAGGCCGTCGGCCAAGTGAATATGGTCCAGAAAGAGGTCCCGTTAGATGTCCAAGCCGTAACAAGGAATGGGGCTCCACCGCAAAGAGAGAGGGAGCACTTTGACGATTTTGGAATGCCTATGGGGAAAGTCTTTGACGTGTTAGTCAAGAGAGGTCTTATCAAACCTTTGGAGAATTACCAGCCCGCCTACCCAAGAACTGATTTGGACGCCTCCAAGTTCTGCAAGTATCACAAGCACATCGGGCACACAACGGATGGTTGTATTCAATTGAAGCGCGTAGTACAAGGGTTAATCAATGACAAGAAGATTGAGAAGCCGAAGGGTCCTAATGTGGTGAATAACCCTCTTCCTAACAATGGGGGTGGGGTGAATATGGTGCAAACATGCGAGATTAGTATTCTAGAGCTCATGGACGCCTTTGACGAGATAGGGCTCACGATGGTGGATATCTTCATGGCATTGGTGACGCTAGAAATGCTTGAACCATTAGAAGGACACCTTCCCCGCCTTGGTTGCGATTTGTCGAAGTTTTGCCACTACCACAAGTGCACCGGTCACACTACCGAAGAATGCTTTGAACTCAAGAAGGCCGTGCAAGAGCTCATCCACAAGGGAGTCATCGAAGACCCTAGAGATTATGTAGCTAGCAATGTACTCATGGTAGAACTTAGTGAGATCACTGATCCGGCCGAGCCTGTTGTGGCGGACTGTGATGAGATGGGTTGTATTTCAATAACTAATAATAAAGAATCTTCTTGCTACTTGTTGTCTTTAGAAGAACTAGTGAGTGAAGTCGAATCTCTAGAGGAAGAGAGTCCCAAGCCCTCTCAACCTCTTTCTTGGGCCGAAATCTTCGAGGAGGCCGAAAAAACCGAAGTTTTGCTCCCTTGTCATGACTCGCCATTGTCTTTGGAGGAGCTACGTGCAGAAGTTTGTCTCCTTACGAGATCCGGTCAAGTGTAGCAATCCGACCCGAAGGGTGCAAAGAAAGTCTTTGGGAAGGAACCCGAGCAAGCCGACCTAGACAAATAAGACCATATCCTCACTCAACTCAAACAAACCCAAGCCCATATTTCACTATGGTCCCTACTCACCTCCTCCCTAGCCCATCGCCTCATGCTCGAGCAAAACCTCGCCGCCACCATGGTACCATCCACTATTACCCCGGAGGACGTCACCCACATGATTGGTAATATCCACTATGGAAACATCATCACTTTCTCGGAGCTAGACAAGCCAGTGTTCGGAGTTGATCATAATGAGCCTTTGTACATCACTGTCGAAGTAAATGGCAAGAAGATTCCCCGTGTATTCATTGACAATGGTTCTGCTATTAATATCCTGCCTTCAAGGATGATGGATGTGGTTGGCGTTTATGGTGTTGATTTACGCCCATCCAAGCAAACCATCAAAGCTTATGACTCTACGTGCCGCGCCGTGATAGGCGAAGTCACCCTGCCCATTACCATCGGAACGAAGATCCTGCCGACAGATTTCCACGTCATAGACATCCCTGCAACCTTCTCACTCCTCCTCGGCCGGCCATGGTTACATCAGTCGGGCGCTGTCCCATCTTCCTTGCACCAGTGTGTGAAGTTTCAATCTGGTAATGAAGTGACCATCATCTACAGTGATCTTGTAACTGCCCAAGGGACGGACACCAAGGGCGTTCCTGTCTTACAGATTCAGCATGGGGAAGAGAGCCGACTCTTCAATGGCTTCGAAATAGTCGCTCAAGCACAGATCTGCACCATCGACCTCACCAAAACAACGGACAAAGTGGCACCTGTTGTCAAGATACTGCGTAACATGGGTTTTATACCGGGGCTGGGGCTAGGTAAGAACTTGCAAGGCCCCACAGAATTGGTTGAAGAGATTAATCATCGAGGGTTGTTCGGTCTAGGATACACCCTTACTCTTGAAGACAAGATGGAGCACCAAAGGATAGAATTGCTTAAAAAGATGAAGCTTCCCTACAAAAAGCCCGAAATGCGGCCATACCGCCTGTCCCTGAATAGCTACTTTGTCAGAGAAGGCGAGGAGTTTTTGTGTTTTGAGTTCGCCGAGCCATGGATTGACCACACCGGGAAATTGCAGAAAGGGTTCGAGATTTTCAGAGATGTGGAATTCGATCGGTCCAACATAAAGCTAAGTTACATGGAATATGACAAAGCCACGGGCAGAGTTAGAACCATCAGGCATGAGTACTCCACCAAGGTTGCAGAAGACTTGGCAGATCAACTTGAAGCCACAACCCTTGACAAGCCAGCAATAGAAGCCGCAGAAACTCCAAGTTTGACTGAGACGTGGGACGGCCAACATCTGCTTCAACATCTGGGTAATCTGGGGCTGCACGAAGACATGGTTGCCGTCATCGGGGACGATTCTGAAGATAAGGTGGACCCAAGGACATTGGTGATACCCATGGGGGACAAGCTCAAGAATTGGTGCATCATTGGGGGACCTATAGCTACTCCGGAATTTATGATGGGAACACTGGGGCTTACTCCTTCTCCTGTCGCCACTCCTGCAGCATCTCCTGTCACTCGCCCAAAATCCCCGTCCCCAGAGTCTAGTGTTTTACATTTTGAATTTGAGTCTTCCTCTAAGTCTGATGACCTTACGTCTGAAGACTATGATCTTGTTGCAAACGCTATTTTCCCTTTTGCCATGAATGAAACCCTCGACCTTTCCGAGTATCCCTCCATAGTCACTCTTTTAACTGATAAATTGGCTAATAATCAAACTAATGATATACACTTAGTTAATAATGATTCATTAGAAGAGGCAGACACAGACACATTAAATGATGAATACATTAAAGAGATCTCAGAACAGGTTATTAATCAAAAAGAATCTCGAGCCCAAGCTGCCGATGAGGTGTTAACGTGCGTGAATTTGGGAACCGAAGGCGAGCCTGAGGAAACGCAAATTGGGAGTTTCTTCAGCGGAGCCTAAAGGGAAGCACTGATTGAGCTACTCAAAGAATATGTGGATGTGTTTGCATGGTCGTATAAGGACATGCCGGGGCTCGACAACTCGATCGTAGAGCACAGAATCCCGACAGCACCAGACGCTAAGCCAGTCAAGCAGAAGCTGCGCCGCATTAAGCCGGAATGGTCTTTGCAAGTAAAGGAGGAGATTGAGAAGCTGCTCCGTGTGGGTTTTATCAGGGTGATCGAGTATCCAACTTGGTTATCAAATCTAGTGACTGTCCAGAAATCCAACGGTAAAGTCAGAGTATGTGTGGATTTTCGGGATCTCAACAAAGCTACGCCAAAGGATGACTTCCCCTTGCCAAATATCGACATGTTGGTGGATGTGACCGCCCATTATGAGGTCAAGTCGTTTGTTGATGGGTTTGCCGGCTATAACCAAATCAAGATGGCCGAGGAGGACCAAGAAAAAACAGCTTTCACCACCCCATGGGGGACTTTTTGCTATACTGTCATGCCATTTGGGCTGAGGAACGCTGGGGCTACCTACCAACGGGCAGTTACGACTTTATTCCACGATATGATCCACAAGGAGATTGAGGTGTACGTGGATGACATGATTATACATTCAAAAGGGTCTGGGGGCCAGCACTTGATAGATCTCAGAAAATTCTTCAACAGGTTGAGAGAGCACGCCATGCATTTGAACCCGGCAAAATGTACCTTTGGAGTTCGTAGAGGGAAAGTATTGGGTTACATGGTCACCGAGAATGGGATCGAAGCCGACCCAAGGAAGATTCAAGCCATCCTGGAGATGAAGCCAGCCCGTACCGAGACGGAGATAAAAGGATTCATGGGACGCCTGCAATACATCAGTCGGTTTATCAATCAGCTGACCACCATCTGCGAACCAATTTTCAAGTTAATGAAGAAAACAGCCAGTGTGGAATGGGATCATGACTGCCAGATAGCCTTCGAAAGGATCAAACAATATTTGGTGAATACCCCAATCCTGCGCCCGCCGCATAAGGAGAAGCCGTTGCTACTATACTTAACTGTGACAGACACCGCCATCGGAGCCATGTTAGCGTAAGAAGCCAAAGATTCCCGGATTGAGAATGCAGTGTACTTTGTCAGCCGAAAGTTATAAGGTAGCGAGCTCAATTACTCCGCGCTCGAGAAGACCTGCGTAGGCCTAGTATGGGTGGTGACGAATCTCAAACACTACATGGTATCCCATCCGATCTTACTAGTCTCGAAAATGGATCCTATCAAGTACCTGTTCGATAAACCATCCCTTTCTATGAGACTCGCTAAATGGTCAGTATTCTTGGGAGAGTTCGACATTACTTATGTACCGAGGAAGGCAATCAAGGGGAGGGCAATGGCCGATCAGCTCGCAGACGCTCCGAGCACTGAGACGAGAGGACCCGACCCCGAGTTCCCGGATGATGACATTTTCGCAATTGAGGTCGCAGAACGGTGGCAATTATTATTTGACGGAGCTGCAAACAAACGGGGGAATGGAGTCGGACTCCTACTTATTGATCCCAAAGATGAGCACACGCCCATAGCCATCAAGCTAAACTTTTCAGCAACCAACAACGCCGTCGAGTATGAGGCATGTATAGCCGGATTGGAGGCCGCCCTAGAACGCAACGTGAAAGAGTTAGAAGTGTATGGAGACTCTGCTTTGATTATTAACCAAACGGCGAAGAAATGGAAAACTATTGATCCTTGCCTGCAGCGGTACCAAGGTTACATGGATGAGTTGATAGCACAGTTCAAAGAGGTTACCTTCCACTTCCTGCCGCGAGACAGAAATAGGTTCGCGGATGCTCTAGCTACATTGGCCTCCTTAGTTGAAATTCCAGAGGGAAGGTCCGTGAAACCATTCAGGGTCGGACGAAGGGAGAACCCCGCCTATTGCTGCGAAATCCAGATCGATGCCGAGGTAAACGGAGATCAATGGTACGCCCAAATCTACAAATTCCTTAAGCACGGAGAGATGTCCTTTGACGGAGATGTGAAGGCCAAGAGTCTGCAAGCACTCAAAAGGTTGGCGGGACAGTTTGTGCTGTTAGACGACACTTTGTACAAGAGGCATTACGATGGTCTGTTGCTCTTATGTGTCGACAACAAGAAAGCTGAAGCAATAATGGAAGAAGTACACAACGGGTTGTGTGGGCCCCACATGAATGCAAGGATGCTTAGACAGAAGATTACTCGGCTGGGCTATTATTGGATTACCATGGAGACAGACTGTATTCAATGGGTTCGACGGTGTCACAAGTGCCAAGTATGCTCCAACCTCAACCACATCCCCCCACACGAATTGTATAGTTCCACCACGCCTTGGCCATTCGCCACGTGGGGTATCGACATTATTGGGAAGATCTCGCCAGCCAGTAGTAATGGTCATGAATT
Source organism: Campanula takesimana (assembly GCA_026119855.1). Lineage (NCBI taxonomy): Eukaryota > Viridiplantae > Streptophyta > Magnoliopsida > Asterales > Campanulaceae > Campanula > Campanula takesimana. Next base: position 802,429 of record JAOWBW010001049.1, read on the forward strand.
CGTCCTCGTCGCGGTCGACTACTTCACAAAGTGGGTCGAAGCTCAGTCTTACAAGGTGCTGAATTCCAAGAAGGTAGCGCAGTTTATCAAAGAGAATATTATGTGTCGGTATGGGGTTCCTAACCTCATTATATCAGATAATGGCAGTCATTTCGAAGCCGAGTGTGCTCGCTTGCTTGTAGAATTCAAGATCGAACAAAAGAAATCTTACCCATACTATCCACAGACTAACGGCGCGGTTGAGGCGGCCAACAAGACGATAGAGCAGATAATTCGCAAGATGGCTTCGCAAGGACGGGATTGGCCCGAGAAGTTACCATTAGCACTTTGGGGGTACAGAACGTCAGTCCGCACCGCTACTGGAGAGACCCCTTACACTTTGACATACGGCATGGAGGCAGTGCTCCCTATTGAGTTGGAGGTGCCATCTTTGAGGGTCTTGCTCGAGAACCAAGTGAATGAGGTAGAATGGCTTCGTAGTCGCTATGATCAATTGGCAACACTAGACGAATGCAGACTGAAGGCCATGGAACACATCCGGGCCTATCAAAGGAGAACGACAAAAGCCTTCAATAAAAAGGTCAAGCCTGTTGACATAAAGGAAGGAGACTTGGTGCTCAAAGCATGCTTACCCAACAAATTTAACCCCCTAGGGAAATGGGCCCCCACTTGGGTAGGGCCATTTGTGGTACAGAAAATCTTCTCCGGAGGAGCGGTCAGAATGGCAGATTTGGATGGCAACCCGTTCAAGGAACCAGTCAACCTCAGTAAGCTCAGACGCTACTATGACTAGACTCCCCCTCTAAAAAAAAAAAATAAAAAAAATATATATATTTACTACGCAAAAAGAAGCCCGATAGACTGAAAACCCGCAAAGGGCGGTCTATGCAAAATAAGGGTGCGTACAGAGCTCGCTAGATCGAAAACCCGCAAGGGCGGTCTAGGCAAAAGTTAGAGCATTCCCCCTTCTATCTTCCCTTTCTTTAAAATCATTCTAGTCTGACTTGAGTGAACTACGGTGACCTGAGCCCCTTAGTCCTATTTGTAAAAGGGGAACGTAGGCAGCCTTTCAAAAGGTGCGGTCTAAAAAACAAATAAACATCCAAATCTTGTCACAAAGCAATAAAGATAGAAGTTGTATTTTCTGGAAGCAAAAACTTTTATTTCCATAGTCATTGCGTATTAACACTTATTTGATGAGTCTAAGCTTGACATACTTTTTGAATAAATAACCTATTCTGAAATTGAAACTAAAACAAAAGCAACTAAATTAAACTAATGTGTCTGCATGACTATGGAGAGACGCTCGGGATTACTCCTTAGTGCCATTTGTGCCCTCGGTCTCTTTCTTCTTGCTTTGCCCACGGCGAACTTTCTTCTTGCTAGGATTCTCACAAAATCTTCTTTCGAACTCGCTAACACCTTTAGCCTTGCCATTAGGAGCCTCTTCGCCTTTCCTCTTCTTTGACGCCCCCACTTCTTCTCCGCCTCCGTTAGCCACGCTCTTACTCATCCTCCTCTCATAATCCTCAGCCTCCTTAATCCTCAATGAAGAACTTGGAGCACAGGATCCCAAAATAGTGCCCCTTAGGGTCTCTAGAGTCTGTTCCGCATGCCCAAGTCTCCCCATATACCAATCCAAATACTCGTGTGGCAGGAAGGTGTTGCTAGAGCGTGTGAGGAAGGTCCTACGACTAAAGCCGGCCTCGCCCCACATCTGAGAAAGAAGGACTGAGGCACTATCATCCAACTGAAGTACCCCAAAGGGAAAATCATCTCTCTCCTCGTCCCAACCCTCCGGGATGGTCTGCACCAAACCATACTGACGAAGCACTCTAGAGGGATAGTAAAAGGTAGTCCCAGAAAGGGTTGGAACTTTGATCATGTGAAGTCCCACTTGTTTCTCCCTCACAGAGTGAATGTGCCAATGGGGCACCACCCACTGAATGTCGTCAGTCACCATTTCCGCCAAATACTTTTCCCAACCTTTGAGAGTCATGCCCTCAAACCGCTCCACCATGCCTCTAATGCGGTGCATCCTTGGGGCCACCTTCAGAGAAGCCGCCGGTTTATTCACTCGAAGCCTCTCTTGCAACCACATGGTCAAAAGCCTATCACTACCACAAGGCATCCCACCATAAGCCACGAGATGGGGAATCCCACAGAGCATCTCCCCAAGAATGGCCGGTACAATATCATAACCCAAACGAGCCAAGTACACCATACCCAAACATCCTTCACTGGCAACTCCCACCTCAGAAGGGAAAAGGATAGAGCTGAACAAGCACAGTGCAAGATGGTCCAAGGAGCGGTTAGATGTCACGTCTGCATGCATGAAGTGTTGCGGCATCCAAGAAAGGTCGACATAACCGCCCCTAGCATACCTATCAAAGTCATCCGCGGGTACGCCAAACGTCACCAACTTGTCCCTCAAGCAAACGAAGTCAAAAGGCAAGGCAACTTTACCCTTCCCTTCGTAGCCACACAATGCTGCGATGTCCTCATAAGTGGGTGTTATCTCGTTGAATGAAAAGTTGAAGACATGGAGGGTATCATTCCAAAATCTCCCACAGGCTTGCAAGAGGTGGGTATTGGAGTTCATGTGCAAAAGTGACCAAAGACACTTTATCCCATACCGTTCATCAAGCTTCCTACGACTAGAGCCAGGAAGTTTGGCAACCCACTTCTCCAAAGAGGTTATAAAGACTTTTTTCTCAAGGCTTGTGATCCTAGCCTCTTGATCCATGGCAAAGAGCAAGAAAATTGGCTAAAAGGAACTCAAAAACTGCTCAAAAGGTTGCTGGTACGTTTTTATGGCTGCAAAGGGTTCATTAAATACTGCACAACTCCCGATTCTTGCCAGGAAAAGGAAAACCGGAGGCGGCGCATAATTTGGCCACGCGGCCACATATGCCCTTGGCCCCGCGGCCGATATTGTCCTTGGCCGGGCGGCCAACTTCGTCCTAGGCCACGCGACCAACTTTGCTCCGGATCTTGCCATGGCCAGGCGGCCAACATTGTTCTGGGCCTCGCCATGGCCATGCGGCCAACTTTGCTCCATGCAGAAATCCAGTTTGTTTCTTCCCACTCCGTAACGGATCCATGCAACTACGTACCTGCCCCCTTCCATGGCTCATGCATTGTATAAAATTAGGAACATTGTAAAATAATTAGTTTCCACAAGTAGGCTCCCACAATAAAATTGCATTTTAGAACATAATATACATACATGCATTTTATACATTTGTTCTGTACATACATATCCCTCTGCTCTCTACTAGCTAACAGTGTAGGAAATAAAGGTAGACCCCGCCTAATCTGAATCTTCCTCCGTGGTGTCTCCGCGCCGCGCTAAAGCCCGAGAGCTACCGGCACCCGAACTCCGTCCCCGGACCGCTCGACCACCAATATGAGAAGAGCCCGCACCATTCGGAGACCGTTCCCGACGCTGGGGTGATGCAACGTCGTCCCTCTGACAAGTACATGAATGGTACGCCTCCCTCAGTAAGCGCATCAACACGTTCTCCCGCCGAGCTGAACGGATGTAGGCCTCCCGAGTCACCTGAAAGTGAAGCCAAGGCAATGATTACAATGCAGAAAGAAATAGGTGTGTGCAAACATGACTAATACAAAGCACAAAGCCGTACCCCAGCGTCGGGCGGAGGAATGAATGTCTCCTCAACAAGATCGGCATCAGTCGGCTCCAAGCTAAGCTCCACCTCCCGGCCGCCCCTCATCACTCTCACGCTACTCGAGCGAAGGGGCATGTCAACCAAAGGCCGACTCCGACCAACATACCGGGCCGAGCTCGATCCCTCTCCCGATAGCATCCGAGCCCGAACCTGAGGGCTGATCAGCCGTGTCCGCACGTAGCCAGCATAGTCGTCACTCCCTCTGTAATGCTCTGCCGGAGTGGGAGCCAAGAAAGTCGCCAACCTCGCGGGACGGAGCATATCCCGAGGAGGGTCATAAGGAGCCCACGGTAACGCACCAGTCCTGTGCTGACGAACCACCCTCTCCCCAAGATACATGGCCTCCCCGGTGAGACCCACAAGCAGAACCCTAGAAGCGGTCAACTCCACTACATAGGGACCCACCGAAGCCTCATTGGCCGGGCTCCATGGGTAAAATCTAACCCTGATGGGCTCAGACATCGCGAACACCCTCCTCAGATCAGCAGCATCCACTGTCTTCCTGTCCCGGTTTCTGCGGGAAGGAGCCCTGTTGCCCTTGCACCAGTACGACATGATGGGAACAACCTTGTTAACACTCATCACCAACTGAAAAGGGGCGACACCGAAGACCTCGTACACCCAAGCCTGTGCATATAATAAGAGAGGTATTTCAGACCAAAAAATAGAACATAAATCTCAACAAGTGAAAAGAAGGGTAGTCGAGAGCATACCTCAAAGGCGAACTGGAACCCGTCAAAGGCCGACGAGCTAGCCCTCGAGCAATGGTCCAAAGTCCGGTAAATCTCAGCCAAACCGGCTCCACCCCAAGAAATCCCACCGACTAAGTCCAAGTCCACAAGAGCCCCTAGCAGTGAGTACCGGCAGACAGTAGCCCCACTGGGAAACAAAATCTCTGAAAAGCTGTACCATAAGAACAGCCGGACCAAGCAATCCAAATCATATTCCCCCCTACTAAAGGCCTCAATAGCCACCTCCACCAAGCGATTCACCTTCCCGGCCTCCACTCCGTAACCCTTGACACCTCCTCCCAGGTCGGTGTCAACTCCCAGCAGAGCCTGTCTATAATCCCGCCGCTCCGCCAAGCTCTCATCAAAAAGCAAAGGGGTACCAGTTGTGAATACCCCTTTCCGATGAAGCGACGCATGGGAAGTATCTTGTGATTATTATTATTTACAAAGGGAATATTCTTAACGACATTAAAATTATGAGAGTCGCCACGCCGTTTTAATTAAAGCCAAAACATTGAAAAAAGCATGTTTAATGGGTTCGGGGGTCAAATTACAACAAGAGAAGAATATTGGACGTTATCACTCCTATTGCCCGAATGATCGGTCTTTCTATCATGATGAATGTGTTAGTAGTGTGTTAGTGATTGAGACCGGATCCGAAGATTGCCTACGTTCCTCTCAATGTGAGAAGCTCAGGTCAGCGTAGTTCGCAGAGAATTAGAATAGGCAGAAGAATCGGGATCATGCATAATGAGGGGGGAATTACCTAAAGATTAGGGTTTAGAAGTAGTTCCTAGATCATCCTCGGGTTGATGAACCCTCGATCATCATCGGCTATGAAATAACATGTAATTATGAAGATCGCAACCCTAAATATAGCATAAATAAGGTTTTAATCTATGAACACGAGGAACATGCGAAGAACATATTATGAACATATGAATGAACATGCAAAGAATATGAAGAAACTATGAATAAACATGCACGAACATGAATATAAAAGATCTACATTAAGAATAATGCAAGAACACGAAGAAAAAGTTAGAAAACTTACCTATGTTGGCAAGAAATAAACCTCGGATCTTCTTGAGTGTTTGAATGTTAATTAGAGAGAAAAATAGTGTTTAAGAACTCCAAAACTCGGACTTAGAGCTCTCAAAATCGGATCCTTAAACCAATAGCCTGGAGTGGTTTATATAGTAAACTGATGGGAGGATCTGATGGTCCAGATCATCCGGCGCAAGGTTGGCCGCCTGGCCATTGTTGATGCCGGTGACAATAGTGGCCGCGTGGCCAAGATCAACGCGGAGCAATGTTGGCCGCGTGGCCAAGGTTGCCGGCTGACTTGATTTTCAAGCTAGGGTTTCACTGTTGCTTTATGGTAACCCTAAGTTGCCTATTTTGATGGATTTTATCATAAATGAGATATTTTGGGAATCCAGGACAAGTCTTTGCAAGGTTTCTAATTCCTATAAAGTCCTTGTATATTTGGGAAAGTCCTAATAAACTCATTTTCAGATCGGGTACTAACAGTAGCCCCTCGGCGACGCTTCTTGCAAGGCAATGTGGGGTCGACGATAAAAGAAGGATCCGTCTGAAACATGAGTTTCAAAACAGATGAAAGGTAAGGGAACGGCTGAACCTTGACAGGCGACCTACGTATCCACGGGGGAATCAAGCCAAACGTAGTTCAAATTTGATTGGGAATGATTGTCCTCTGATGGGATCAACGCCTTCCGCTGGGGAAAATGCACCTGCTGGGGATGAGAGATGACCGCGTCGGTCGGGTGGCTGGACCTTTTCAGGTTTCCTACGTATCCTCTGAGGAATCAAGCCGGTCGTAGTTCAGAGATCTACTGGGGATAAAACGAGATATCGGACTCCTGCTAGGGATAATAAACCTACGGGCACTATCCTGTACGAAGAACGAATCATTCGTAAGCAATGAAGTTATTTGGACTACGCTGTCTAAATAATCCCAAGATGAAATGGTAAACGCAATCAGGATCGCCAGGGTTCCTGCCGATTGCGCTAAAGTAATAGATGTCTGATCTCTCGCGAACAGAAACGCCGAGGCTTCTGCCAACCACGATCGATCTAGGATGCGTATGTCATAGAGGCGCCGAAGTCTCTACAATCATACGAATCTCGATAATAGATGCTGGATCTTTCGCAAATAGAAACGCCGAGGCTTCTGCCAATTACGAGTGATCTAGGACGGTATGTCATAGAGGCGCCGAAGTCTCTATAACCATACGAATCCTAAAATAGATGTTGGATCTCTCGCAAATAGAAACGCCGAGGCTTCTGCCAATTACGATTGATCTAGGACGGTATGCCAATTCCGTACCCAAAGGTAACGAATATCAGTCAAAGTAGTGTTAAAGGCATTTAAAATGAATTAAAGGGAAAAGATCAGGGGCAAAAGTGGAATTTTATCTGAAGGGTCAAGGTTGGCCGCGTGGCCAAACACACTGGTTTGCAAAAGTGGCCGCGTGGCCAAGACCGCTGAGTGGTCAGATCTCCTTCACGCAGATTGCTGATCTGACGGCTGGGGTTGCAAGGGCAAAAGTGGCCGCGTGACCAAGGAGGGCAAAAGTGGCCGCGTGGCCAAGGATGCCGACGGGCTGACTCCTTGGTCACATCACCAGACACCTCCCCTCTTCTTCTTCTTTCTTCTTTCTTCTTCTTCCTTCCTCCATTGTTTAACGAATTAGAGAGAGAAAATTGGGTTTTTTAGAGGGAGAAAGCTTGGATTTTGATAATCTTGAAGACTTCGTTTCACATACTTCTCGAAGCTATGGCGGATTGGATCAATGAGGCGTTATTTAGGGATTTCCCGGGCCAAGGTGGGTATGTGATTCCACAACAAGAGCCGCAAGGAGAGGGGCACGGTAATGCTCAGGGCGGAGGTAATGTAGGGGCTGACCCAGGAGCGGGCTTTGAAGCGGCGCCCTTGATTCCACGGGGCGGTTTGAGACCACGAGCCGCGACTCGGAATTATCGCGATAATCTGCTGCGGTCTACGTTCGACCAAGATTACGATTTTTACGTCGACTCTGAGCGTCATTGGTCGATGGGGCTTCCGGAGACGCGAGAGGTAAATTTCGAATTTTTATTCCTCTCCTTCTCGCACATTTGTATGTTTTATGCACATAATATGAAATGCTGGAATAATGGAATGCTAGAATTTAAATTGCTGGAATTGTAAATTGCTAGAATGGTAACGTACCTGTGCTGTGTTTACCTGCAGAGGATTAAGGCTCGTGGGTCCACAGTGACGGTGGGCAAACTGTGGGCGTCTCTGCCGGAGGGACCGGGCGGTTTGCGTGCTCGGATCGAGGCTATGGGCTTTGGCCCATTCTTTGACAGTGTCCGCATGGTCGGGGCTACCTTGAAGGTGGCAGCGGTGATAGAGGTGTGCCGGGAGTTCTGGTGGGATACCACCCATACCTTCCATTTTAGTTGGGGAGAGATTACCATCACGCCGACGGATTTCGCGGCCATCACGGGGTTGAGGTTTACCGGTACCCCTTTGACTTTTGATGAGAGCTTGTCGGAGCGGCGGGACTATAGACAGGCTCTGCTGGGAGTTGACACCGACCTAGGAGGGGGTGTCAAGGGTTATGGAGTGGAGGCCGGAAAGGTGAATCGCTTGGTGGAGGTGGCTATTGAAGCCTTTAGTAGGGGGGAATATGATTTGGATTGTTTGGTCCGGCTGTTTTTATGGTACAGTTTCTCAGAGATTTTGTTTCCCAGTGGGGCTACTGTTTGCCGGTACTCACTGCTAGGGGCTTTTGTGGACTTGGACTTAGTCGGTGGGATTTCTTGGGGTGGAGCCGGTTTGGCTGAGATTTACCGGGCTTTGGACCATTGCTCGAGGGCTAGCTCGTCGGCCTTTGACGGGTTCCAGTTCGCCTTTGAGGTGTGCTCTTGACTACCCTTATTTTCACTTTTTGAGATTTCTGTTCTATCTTTTGGTCTGAAATATCTCTCTTATTACATGCACAGGCTTGGGTTTACGAGATCTTTGGTGTCGCCCCTTTTCAGTTGGTGATGAGTGTTAACAAGGTTGTTCCCATCATGTCGTATTGGTGCAAGGGCAACAGGGCTCCTTCCCGCAGACACCGGGACAGGAAGACAGTGGATGCTGCTGATCTGAGGAGGGTGTTCGCGATGTCTGAGCCCATCGGGGTTAGATTTTACCCATGGAGTCCGGCCAATGAGGCTTCGGTGGGTCCCTTTGTGGTGGATTTGACCGCTTCGAGGGTTCTGCTTGTGGGTCTCACCGGGGAGGCCATGTATCTTGGGGAGAGGGTGGTTCGTCAGCACAGGGCTGGTGCGTTACCGTGGGCTCCTTATGACCCTCCTCGGGATATGCTCCGTCCCGCGAGGCTGGCGACTTTCTTGGCTCCCACTCCGGCAGAGCATTACAGGGGGAGTGACGACTATGACGGTTACGTGCGGACACGGCTGATCAGCCCTCAGGTTCGGGCTAGGATGTTGTCTGGAGAGGGGTCGAGCTCGGCCCGTTATGTTGGTCGGAGTCGGCCTTTGGTTGACATGCCCCTTCGCTCGAGTAGCGTGAGAGTGATGAGGGGCGGCCGGGAGATGGAGCTTAGCTTGGAGCCGACTGATGCCGATCTTGTTGAGGATACATTCATTCCTCCGCCCGACGCTGGGGTACGGCTTTGTGCTTTATGTCAGTCATGTTCGCACACACTTATTTCTTTCTGCGTTGTAATCATTGCCTTGGTTTCACTTACAGGTGACTCGGGAGGCCTATATCCATTCAGCTCGGCGGGAGAACGTGTTGATGCGCTTACTGAGGGAGGCGTACTATTCATGTACTTGTCAGAGGGACGACGTTGCGTCACCCCAGCGTCGGGAACGATCTCCGAATGGTGCGGGCTCTTCTCATATTGGTGGTCGAGCGGTCCGGGGACGGAGTTCGGGTGCCGGTAGCTCTCGGGCTTTAGCGCGGCGTGGAGACACCACGGAGGAGGATTCTGATTAGGCGGGGTCCATCTTCATTTCCTACACTGTTAGCTAGTAGAGAGAGGGATATGTATGTACAGGACAAATGTATAAAATGCATGTATGTATAATATGTTCTAAAATGCAATTTTATTGTGGGAGCCTACTTGTGCAAACTAGTTATTTTACAAATGTTCCTAATTTTATACAATGCATGAGCCATGGAAGGGGGCAGGTACGTAGTTGCATGGATCCGTCACGAAGTGGGAAGAAACAAACAGGATTTCTGCATGGAGCAAGGTTGGCCGCATGGCCATGGCGGGGCTAGAACAAAGTTGGCCGCCTGGCCATGGCAAGATCCGGGGCAAAGTTGGCCGCGTGGCCTAGGACGAAATTGGCCGCCCGGCCAAAGGCAATATCGGCCGCGGGGCCAGGGGCAATGTTGGCCGCGTGGCCACATCATGCGCCGCCTCCGGTTTTCCTTTTCCTGGCAAGAATCGGGAGTTGTGCACTATTTAATGAACCCTTTGCAGCCATACAAACGTACCAGCAACCTTTTGAGCAGTTTTTTGAGTTCCTTTTTAGCCAATTTTCTTGCTCTTTGCCATGGATCAAGAGGCTAGAATCACAAGTCTTGAGAAGAAAGTCTTTATAACTTCTTTGGAGAAGTGGTTTGCCAAACTTCCTGGTTCGAGTCGTAGGAAACTTGATGAACGGTATGGGATAAAGTGTCTTTGGTCACTTTTGCACATGAACTCCAATACCCACCTCTTGCAAGCTTGTGGTAAATTTTGGAATGATACCCTCCATGTCTTCAACTTTTCATTCAACGAGATAACACCCACTTATGAAGATATCGCAGCCTTATGTGGCTACGAAGGGAAGGGTAAAGTTGCCTTGCCTTTTGACTTCGTTTGCTTGAGGGACAAGTTGGTGACCTTTGGCGTACCCGCGGATGACTTTGATAGGTATGCTAGGGGCGGTTATGTCGACCTTTCTTGGATGCCACAACACTTCATGCATGCAGACGTGACCTCTAACCGCTCCTTGGACCATCTTGCACTGTGCTTGTTCAGCTCTATCCTTTTCCCTTCTGAGGTGGGATTTGCCAGTGAAGGATGTTTGGGCATGGTGAACTTGGCTCGTTTGGGTTATGATATTGTACCGGCCATTCTTGGGGAGATGCTCTGTGGGATTCCCCATCTCGCGGCTTATGGTGGGATGCCTTGTGGTAGTGATAGGCTTTTGACCATGTGGTTGCAAGAGCGGCTTCGAGTGAATAAACCGGCGGCTTCTCTGAAGGTGGCCCCATGGATGCACCGCATTAGAGGCATGGTGGAGCGGTTTGAGGGCATGACTCTCAAAGGTTGGGAAAAGTATTTGGCGGAAATGGTGACTGACGACATTCAGTGGGTGGTGCCCCATTGGCACATTCACTCTGTGAGGGAGAAACAAGTGGGACTTCACATGATCAAAGTTCCGACCCTTTCTGGAACTACTTTTTACTATCCCTTTAGAGTGCTTCGTCAGTATGGTTTGGTGCAGACCATCCCGGAGGGTTGGGACGAGGAGAGAGATGATTTTCCCTTTGGGGTACTTCAGTTGGATGATAGTGCCTCAGTCCTTCTTTCTCAGATGTGGGGCGAGGCTGGCTTTAGTCGTAGGACCTTCCTCACGCGCTCTAGCAACACCTTCCTGCCACGCGAGTATTTGGACTGGTATATGGGGAGACTTGGGCATGCGGAGCAGACTTTAGAGACCCTAAGGGGCACTATCTTGGGATCCTGTGCTCCAAGTTCTTCATTGAGAATTAAGGAGGCTGAGGCTTATGAGAGGAGGATGAGTAAGAGCGTGGCTAACGGAGGAGGAGAAGAAGTGGGGGCGTCAAAGAAGAGGAAGGGCGAAGAGGTTCCTAATGGCAAGGCTAAAGGTGTTAGCGAGTTCGAAAGAAGATTTTGTGAGAATCCTAGCAAGAAGAAAGTTCGCCGTGGGCAAAGCAAGAAGAAAGGGACCGAGGGCACAAACGGCACTAAGGAGTAATCCCGAACGTCTCTCCATAGTCGTGCAGACACATTAGTTTAATTTAGTTTATTTTTGTTTTAGTTTCAATTTCAGCATAGGTTATTTATTCAACAAGTATGTCAAGCTTAGACTCATCAAATAAGTGTTAACATGCGATAACTATGGGAATAAAAGTTTTTGCTTTCAGAAAAATACAAATTCTATCTTTATTGCTTTGACAAGATTTGGATGTTTATTTGTTTTTTTTAGACCGCACCTTTTGAAAGGCTGCCTACGTTCCCCTTTTACAAATAGGACTAAGGGGCTCAGGTCACCGTAGTTCACTCCAGTCAGACTAGAATGATTTTAAAGAAAGGGAAGACAGAAGAGGGAATGCTCTAACTTTTGCCTAGACCGCCCTTGCGGGTTTTCGATCTAGCGAGCTTTGTACGCACCCTTATTTTGCATAGACCGCCCTTTGCGGGTTTTCAGTCTATCGGGCTTCTTTTTGCGTAGTAATTTTTTTTTTTTTTTTTTTTTTTTTTAAGAGGGGGAGTCTAGTCATAGTAGCGTCTGAGCTTGTTGATGTTGACTGGTTCCTTGAACGGGTTGCCATCCAAATCTTCCATCATGTCTAGTCTCGTGGCGCGCCCTGATCTTTGGTCATTGTGTCGACGCGTTGCTTCAAATCCTCTATTTCTCTTGAGATGTCTTGAATCGTTTCTGCAGCCAGGTGCGAGGGTGCCTCCGAGTCGTTCTTCGCATAAGGCTCGATTTCGCAGCAACCGAGGAGTTCTAAGTTTTCGTTTTCTCTATAGAACCAAAATCCTCTCACACTGGTGAGCATGTTTGCATCCATCAAGCCTTGGATTCTCCTTTGTAGAGCGACACAGTCGTTGGTGTCGTGGCCTTCGTCTTGGTGGTACGAGCAACTTTTGGTAGGTTCCAATGGTTGAAGGGGTGGTAATTCGGAGAGTAGTGAATGTTCTCCTAAAGGTTGCATCTTGCCCATTTGTTTAAGTTGGTCGAACAATTTTGCGAAAGGGGTCCCTATTCTTGTGCAGCGGGGGACTGAGAGGGGGTATTTTTCCAAAAATCTTTGCATTTTTTCACTGATTTCCTTTCCCTGGCGCGAGGGCCACGATTCTGTCGTTGGTGTTGGGGTCTGAAGTTCATTCCCATGTGCCGGGTGCAGGATTGGGGTATTCGCGAGGTACTCCTTGAGGCAGCATAAGGCGAGCTCGCATCTCGGACTCCATTCTTGGTCGCGGGCCCTTTCTATTTCTCTGAGTGTCGGCTCCCCCACTGTTGTAAAATGGTTGAGGTGTTGCAGTAACTTGACGAGTTCTTCCTTTTCGGCTTTGTTCTGAGGAGACTGCATTCTCAACACGGCTCGAACTCGCCGACTGATGGTCCTCCACGAGGTTGTGGAGGGGGTAGCTTCTTGGTTCTCCTCGGTTGTCTCGAACGACTTGGCCTCATAATGGGTGGTAGCGTCCGCCAACATGTCGATATTTGGCAAGGGGAAGTCATCCTTTGGCGTAGCTTTGTTGAGGTCCCGAAAATCCACACATACTCTGACTTTACCGTTGGATTTCTTGACAGTCACTAGATTTGATAACCAGGTTGGATACTCGATCACCCTGATGAAACCCACACGGAGTAGCTTCTCAATCTCTTCCTTCACTTGCAAAGACCATTCCGGCTTAATACGGCGCAGCTTCTGCTTGACTGGCTTAGCGTCTGGTGCTGTCGGGATTCTATGCTCTACGATTGAGTTGTCGAGCCCCGGCATGTCTTTATAAGACCATGCAAACACATCCACATATTCTTTGAGTAGCTCAATCAGTGCTTCCCTTTCGGTTCCGCTGAAGAAGCTTCCAATCTGCGTTTCCTTAGGCTCGACTTCGGTCCCCAAATTCACGCATGTTAACACCTCATCGGCAGCTTGGGCTCGAGATTCTTTTTGATTAATAACCTGTTCTGAGATTTCTTTAATGTATTCGTCATTTAATGTGTCTGTGTCTGCCTCTTCTAATGAATCATTATTAACTAAGTGTATATCGTTAGTTTGATTATTAGCTAATTTATCAGTTAAAAGAGTGACCATGGAGGGATACTCGGAAAGGTCGAGGGTTTCATTGATGGCAAAAGGGAAAATAGTGTTTACAACAAGATCATAGTCTTCGGACGTAAGGTCGTTAGACTGAGAGGAAGACTCAAATTCAAAATGTAAAACACTAGACTCTGGGGACGGGGATTTTGGGCGAGTGACAGGAGATGCTGCGGGAGTGGCGACAGGAGAAGGAGTAAGCCCCAGTGTTCCCATCATAAATTCCGGAGTAGCTATAGGTCCCCCAATGATGCACCAATTCTTGAGCTTGTCCCCCATGGGTACCACCAATGTCCTTGGGTCCACCTTATCTTCAGAATCGTCCCCGATGACGGCAACCATGTCTTCGTGCAGTCCCAGATTACCCAGATGTTGAAGCAGATATTGGCCGTCCCACGTCTCAGTCAAACTTGGAGTTTCTGCGGCTTCTATTACTGGCTTGTCAAGGGTTGCGGCTTCAAGTTGATCTGCCAAGTCATCTGCAACCTTGGTGGAGTACTCATGCCTGATGGTTCTAACTCTGCCCGTGGCTTTGTCATATTCCATGTAAGTCAGCTTCACATTGGACCGATCGAATTCCACATCTCTGAAAATCTCGAACCCTTTCTGCAATTTCCCTGTGTGGTCAATCCATGGCTCGGCGAACTCAAAACACGAAAACTCCTCGCCTTCCCTGACAAAGTAGCTATTCAGGGACAGGCGGTATGGCCGCATTTCAGGCTTTTTGTAGGGAAGCTTCATCTTTTTAAGCAATTCTATCCTTTGTTGCTCCATCTTGTCTTCAAGAGTAAGGGTGTATCCTAGACCGAACAAACCTCGATGATTAACCTCTTCAACCAATTCTGTGGGGCCTTGCAAGTTCTTACCTAGCCCCAGCCCCGGTATAAAACCCATGTTACGCAGTATCTTGACAACAGGTGCCACTTTGTCCGTTGTTTTGGTGAGGTCGATGGTGCAGATCTGTGCTTGAGCGACTATTTCGAAGCCATTGAAGAGTCGGCTCTCTTCCCCATGCTGAATCTGTAAGACAGGAACGCCCTTGGTGTCCGTCCCTTGGGCAGTTACGAGATCACTGTAGATGATGGTCACTTCATTACCAGACTGAAACTTCACACACTGGTGCAGGGAAGATGGGACAGCGCCCGACTGATGTAACCACGGCCGGCCAAGGAGGAGTGAGAAGGTCGCGGGGATGTCTATGATGTGGAAGTCGGTCGGCAGGATCTTTGTTCCGATGGTAATGGGCAGGGTGACTTCGCCTATCACAGCGCGGCATGTAGAGTCATAAGCTTTGATGGTTTGCTTGGATGGGCGTAAATCAATACCATGAACGCCGACCACATCCATCATCCTTGAAGGCGGGATATTAATAGCAGAACCATTATCAATGAATACACGGGGAATCTTCTTGCCATTTACTTCGACAGTGATGTATAAAGGCTCATTATGATCAACTCCGAACACTGGCTTGTCTAGCTCTGAGAAAGTGATGATGTTTCCATAGTGGATATTACCAATCATGTGGGTGACGTCCTCCAGGGTAATAGTGGATGGTACCATGGTGGCGGCGAGGTTTTTCTCGAGCATGAGGCGATGGGCTAGGGAGGAGGTGAGTAGGGACCATAGCGAAATATGGGCTTGGGTTTGTTTGAGTTGAGTGAGGATAGGGTCTTCTTTGTCTAGGTCGGCTTGCTCGGGTTCCTTCCCAAAGACTTTCTTTGCACCCTTCGGGTCGGATTGGTACACTTGACCGGATCTTGTAAGGAGACAAACTTCCGCACGTAGCTCCTCCAAAGACAATGGCGAGTCATGACAAGGGGGCGAAACTTCGGTCTTTTCGGCCTCCTCGAAGATTTCGGCCCAAGAAAGAGGTTGAGAGGGCTTGGGACTCTCTTCCCCTAGAGACTCGATTTCACTTACTAGTTCTTCTAAAGACAACAAGTAGCAAGAAGATTCTTTATTATTAGTCATTGAAATACAACCCATCTCATCACAGTCCGCCACAACAGGCTCGGCCGGATCAGTGATCTCACTAAGTTCTACCATGAGTACATTGCTAGCTACGTAATCTCTAGGGTCTTCGATGACTCCCTTGTGGATGAGCTCTTGCACGGCCTTCTTGAGTTCAAAGCATTCTTCGGTAGTATGACCAGTGCACTTGTGGTAGTGGCAAAACTTCGACAAATCGCAACCGAGGCGGGGAAGGTGTCCTTCTAATGGTTCGAGCATTTCTAACGTCACCAATGCCATGAAGATATCCACCATCGTGAGCCCTATCTTGTCAAAGGCATCCATGAGCTCTAGGATACTAATCTCGCATGTTTGCACCATATTCACCCCACCCCCATTGTTAGGAAGAGGGTTATTCACCACATTAGGACCCTTTGGCTTCTCAATCTTCTTGTCATTGATCAACACTTGTACTACGCGCTTCAATTGAATACAACCATCCGTTGTGTGCCTGATGTGCTTGTGATACTTGCAGAACTTGGAGGCGTCCAAATCACTTCTTGGGTAGGCAGGTTGGTAATTCTCTAAAGGCTTGATAAGACCCTTCTTGACTAACACGTCAAAGACTTTCCCCATAGGCATACCAAAATCATCAAAATGCTCCCTCTCCCTTTGCGGCGGAGCCCCATTCCTTGTTACGGCTTGGACATCTAACGGGACTTCTTTCTGGACCATATTCACTTGGCCGACGGCCTCCTTTCCACCCCTAGGAGGCGCAGGCGCAGTAGGAGCCTTGTAGCGGAAGGAATTGTTGCTGTTGGTCTTTGGACTTTCCTTTGGCGGCACAATCCCAGTGAACCCTGCTTCGTACCTTACTCCTGCGTCAACCATTTCCCGCAAATCAGGGAAGTAACCATTACCTATAGCTGCTTTCATCTCTGGTAGCAAGCATTTGTAGAAAATCTGTTTCTGTTCCTTCGCTTTTGGTGGGTATTGGACCTCACACAACCGATGGTTCCACCTCTTGTAAAAATCATAAATAGCTTCGCCGGGCTTTTGCATAGTGTTCTCAAGGTCGGTTCGATTCACATGCCAATCCAGGTTAGCTTGATACTTCTCACAGAAAATAGCGCTGATCTGATCCCACGTTTGCCTCTCGCTTGGTTCTAGCCCCAAGAACCAACGCAGAGCTATACCATCCAAAGTGCTATGAAATACGCGAGCCATTTGTTCGTTGGTGCAGTCACGAGCCCTCATGGCCAACACATAGCTATCCAAATGAGTCTTAGGACACGAGTCACCATGAAACATTGCCACCTTAGGCATCTTGAAATCCTTGGGGAGAGCCCCCACTTGGCTAGGGTTGATTTTCTTGGTAGTCGGTGCACCTTGCTTATCTACGGTCTCAATCAACTTTCGCATTTGCTCTTGCATGGCCATAACCACATGGTGATTGGAGATGTCGGGGATAGTTTCGGACAGAATGATGGGAGGAGTAGTGGAAGCAGTAGCAGCGGCCATCCCAATACTCAGAGGCAACGAGGGTGCGGGTAGTTTGCTAGCGGAGAGGTAGCCACCAAGCAATTCAGGGGAAGGTTCATAGACAGCCTTGTTCTTGCTCATGGTAGTGAAACCTTGTTGGGCGTAGAGAGAAGGAGGTGGAACATTGCGGTAGCTTGGGAATGGGAAGGTAGTAGCATTGGTGTTGGGGGGACAGTTGGTATTGACCTCTTCATCCTCGACATAAATGAAATTCTCTCCATCGGGCACCAGTTTAGGCCCCTTTTGTTGAATGTGACCCTTCAACTGTTGGTTCTGATCTTCCAACATCTTGTTGCTTTCCTCGAGATTCCTGATCTTGGCTTCGAGACAGGTGAGGAAGTTCTGGAGGCTCGGGGGAATACCATTGAGAGTAGCCTCGGTGTTGGGCTCGGCGGTACTGGCAGGAGGAGCAGAGGCTGAAGCTGAAACGGGAGTTGACATTGCTGATGACGAGACTAAGAACGTGGATGGAGTAGAAGCTTCACGTTGTAGTCGACCACCCGAACGGATCCAAACTCGCTTTGCTAAAAGATTGAAGGGCAACGGAGCTTTTAGGAGAGGGGGAAGGCTCATGCAAAGTATATTTTAATTTACAAAAACATACATTATTTACATCCTAATTGGTTGGAAGGGGTACCCCTTTTTCGCAACTAGTTAGAAGACTACGATCAGTGGAGGCCATCATTACGTCTATAGACCCCTCGTTTTTCACCTGCATTGCACACCCCCAAACGGACAATTTGGGCGAGGGTCCTATAGGGCAAGCGGCTTCCACCAACCATCGGATCCTACGACTAACCCTTTCTTAAAGGCATTTAATGTGATGTCTATGTTGCATCCTACGCAAGTTAATGATGAGCGGAGATCTTGACAATAAACACTCATCTCACCATGGCACGTCCCTTGTAGGGAAATCACTTTTTTGTGCACTTTCTCTCAAAGATCTCAATTCATCATTGACTTGGGGATGACTCGACATAGACAGCACGTTAACTGACTATTAAGAAAAAGCGAGCCAAACCAACCGGTCAAAACCTAGGTGTGTTACCTATACTAGTGTGGGTTGACACGGGTTAGGTAAAAGGTTCCCACAGCTCGCGGAACGTACACGGTGAGTGGAGTAGACGAGTGACTCGAAAAGAGGGCGACAGTAGCGCACAAATTCCTGCACATCGAATACTCCGGGTAATGGGGACCTGTGCAGTGCTGACACGGACTAGTGGTAGTGTGTGGCAAGAAACTAATTCTTTTTAAGGAGAAAATAGAGAACTTTTTGATGTTAGGATGATGCAATGCAATGCATGAGAGAGAGAGAGAGAGAGAGAGAGAGAGAGAGAGAATAATGTACAGGGGAGCATAGCAGAGTTTTGTTTGACCTTAAAACTAAAGCGAAGATAACAAGGGTACATGGTACAAGGTACAAGGTACAAGTATTAACATGGCGGAGTGCGCGGGTGCATGTGTAAACATGGCAGGCGTGTGCATGTGTAAACATGGCAGGTGTGTGCATGTGTTAAACATGGCAAGGTGTGTGCATGCGCAAACATGGCAAGTGTGTGCATGTGTAAACATGGCAAGGGTATGTAGGGTGCATGTGTAAACATGGCAAGTGTGTGCATGTGTAAACATGGCAAGTATGTGTAGGGTGCATGTGTGAACATGGCAAGTGTGTGCATGTGTAAACATGGCAGGTGTGCATGTGTAAACATGGTAAGTGTGTGCATGTGTAAACATGGAAGGTGTGCATGTGTAAACATGGCAGGTGTGTGCATGTGTAAACATGGCAAGTATGTGTAGGGTGCATGTGTAAACATGGCAGGTGTGTGCATGTGTAAACATGGCAAGTGTGTGCATGTGAGAACATGGCAAATGTGTAAGGTGCATGTGAGAACATGGCAAAGTGTAAGGTACATGTGAGAACATGGCAAACATCATGATGTGAACGAAAGTTAGACCCACTAAGTTTGAAAAAGTTTCAAAGCATTCCCCAGCAGAGTCGCCACTGTGAATACCCCTTTCCGATGAAGCGACGCATGGGAAGTATCTTGTGATTATTATTATTTACAAAGGGAATATTCTTAACGACATTAAAATTATGAGAGTCGCCACGCCGTTTTAATTAAAGCCAAAACATTGAAAAAAGCATGTTTAATGGGTTCGGGGATCAAATTACAACAAGAGAAGAATATTGGACGTTATCACTCCTATTGCCCGAATGATCGGTCTTTCTATTATGATGAATGTGTTAGTAGTGTGTTAGTGATTGAGATCGGATCCGAAGATTGCCTACGTTCCTCTCAATGTGAGAAGCTCAGGTCAGCGTAGTTCGCAGAGAATTAGAATAGGCAGAAGAATCGGGATCATGCATAATGAGGGGGGAATTACCTAAATATTAGGGTTTAGAAGTAGTTCCTAGATCATCCTCGGGTTGATGAACCCTCGATCATCATCGGCTATGAAATAACATGTAATTATGAAGATCGCAACCCTAAATATAGCATAAATAAGGTTTTAATCTATGAACACGAGGAACATGCGAAGAACATATTATGAACATATGAATGAACATGCAAAGAATATGAAGAAACTATGAATAAACATGCACGAACATGAATATAAAAGATCTACATTAAGAATAATGCAAGAACACGAAGAAAAAGTTAGAAAACTTACCTATGTTGGCAAGAAATAAACCTCGGATCTTCTTGAGTGTTTGAATGTTAATTAGAGAGAAAAATAGTGTTTAAGAACTCCAAAACTCGGACTTAGAGCTCTCAAAATCGGATCCTTAAACCAATAGCCTGGAGTGGTTTATATAGTAAACTGATGGGAGGATCTGATGGTCCAGATCATCCGGCGCAAGGTTGGCCGCCTGGCCATTGTTGATGCCGGTGACAATAGTGGCCGCGTGGCCAAGATCAACGCGGAGCAATGTTGGCCGCGTGGCCAAGGTTGCCGGCTGACTTGATTTTCAAGCTAGGGTTTCACTGTTGCTTTATGGTAACCCTAAGTTGCCTATTTTGATGGATTTTGTCATAAATGAGATATTTTGGGAATCCAGGACAAGTTTTTGCAAGGTTTCTAATTCCTATAAAGTCCTTGTATATTTGGGAAAGTCCTAATAAACTCATTTTCAGATCGGGTACTAACACCAGTAAACCTCAACCCCGTGATGGCCGCGAAATCCGTCGGCGTGATGGTAATCTCTCCCCAACTAAAGTGGAAGGTATGGGTGGTATCCCACCAGAACTCCCGGCACACCTCTATCACCGCTGCCACCTTCAGGGTAGCCCCGACCATGCGGACACTATCAAAGAATGGGCCAAAGCCCATAGCCTCGATCCGAGCACGCAAACCGCTCGGTCCCTCCGGCAGAGACGCCCACAGTTTGCCCACAGTCACTGTGGACCCACGAGCCTTGATCCTCTGCAGGTAAACACAGCACAGGTATGTTACCATTCTAGCAATTTACAATTCCAGCAATTTAAATTCTAGCATTCCAGTATTCTAGCATTTCATATTATGTGCATAAAACATACAAATGTGCGAGAAGGAGAGGAACGAAAATTCGAAATTTACCTCTCGCGTCTCCGGAAGCCCCATCGACCAATGACACTCAGAGTCGATGTAAAAATCGTAATCTTGGTCGAACGTGAACCGCAGCAGATTATCGCGATAATTCCGAGTCGCGGCTCGTGGTCTCAAACCGCCCCGCGGAATCAAAGGCGCCGCTTCAAAGCCCGCTCCTGGGTCAGCCCCTATATTTCCTCCGCCCTGAGCATTACCGTGCCCCTCTCCTTGTGGCTCTTGTTGTGGAATCATATACCCACCTTGGCCCGGGAAATCCCTAAATAACGCCTCATTGATCCAATCTGCCATAGCTTCAAGAGATATGTGAAATGAAGGCTTCGAAATTATCAAAATCTGAGCTTTCTCTCTCTAAAAACTCAATTTTCTCACTCTAACTCGTCAATGGAAGAAGAAAGAACAAGAAAGAAGAAAAGAAGAGGAAGAGGGAGGGTTTCTGGTGATGTGACCAATAGTCAGCCTGCCGGCTACCTTGGCCACGCGGCCACTTTCGCCATTGCAACCCCAGCCGTCAGATCAGCAATCCGCGTGAAGGAGATCTGACCACTCAGCGGCCTTGGCCACGCGGCCACTTTTGCAATTCAGTGTGTTTGGCCACGCGGCCAACCTTGCCCCTTCAGATAAAATTCCACTTTTGCCCTTAATCTTTTCCCTTTAATTCATTTTAAATGCCTTTAACACTACTTTGAATGATATTCGTTACCTTTGGGTACGGAAAGCCCCTTAAAATTTCCATTCTTCACCGAATATTTGCTTAGGATTCGCATGATCGTAGAGACTTCGGCGCCTCTATGACATACCGTCCTAGATCAATCGTAATTAGCAGAAGCCTCGGCGTTTCTATTTGCGAGCGATCCAGCATCTATTTTAGGATTCATATGGTTGTAGAGACTTTGGTGCCTCTATGACATACGCATCCTAGATCGATCGTGATTGGAAGAAGCCTCGGCGTTTCTGTTCGCGAGAGATCCAACATCTATTACTTTAGCGCGATCGGCAGGAACCCTGGCGATCCTGATTGCGTTTACCATTCCATCTTGGGATTATTTAGACAACGTGGTCTTTAATTTTCCCAAATAACTTCATGGCTTACGAATGATTCGTGCTTCGTACAGGATAGTGCCCGTAGGTTTATTATCCCTAGCAGGAGTCCGATATCTCGTTTTATCCCCAGTAGCTCTGAACTACGACCGGCTTGATTCCTCGGAGGATACGTAGGAAACCTGAAAAGGTCCAGCCACCCGACCGACGCGGTCATCTATCATCCCCAGCAGGTGCATTTTCCCCAGCAGAAGACGTTGCTCCCCATCAGAGGACAGTCATTCCCAATTTCCCATCCGATTTGAACTACGGATACGTAGGTCGCCTGCCAAGGTTCAGCCGTTCCCTTACCTTTCATCTGTTTCGAAACTCATGTTTCAGACGGATCCTTCTTTTATCGTCGACCCCACATTGCCTTGCAAGAAGCGTCGCCGAGGGGCTACTGTTAGTACCCGACCTGAAAATGAGTTTATTAGGACTTTCCCAAAAATACAAGGACTTTATAGGAATTAGAAACCTTGCAAAGACTTGTCCTGGATTCCCAAAATATCTCATTTATGGCAAAATCTATCAAAATAGGCAACTTAGGGTTACCATAAAGCAACAGTGAAACCCTAGCTTGAAAATCAAGTCAGCCTGCAGACTTGGCCAGGCGGCCAACCTTGCCACGCCTCGACCTTGGCCACGCGGCCAACATTGTCGCCGTCTTCATTCTTGGCCAGGCGGCCAACCTTGCGCCGGATGATCTGGACCATCAGATCTTCCCCTCAGTTTACTATATAAACCAATCCCATGCTATTGGTTTAGGGATCCGATTTTGAGAGCTCTAAGTACGAATTTTGGAGTTCTTAAACACAATTTTGCTCTCTAATTAGCATTCAAACCTCCAAGAAGATCAAGGTTTATTTCTTGCCAACATAGGTAAGTTTTCTAACTTATTTCTTCACGTTCTTGCATTATTTCTAATGTAGATCTTTAATATTCATGTTCTTACATGTTTATTCATAGTTTCTTCATATGCTTCGCATGTTTATTCATATGTTCATATATGTTCTTCATATGTTCATCGTGTTCATAGATTAAAACCTTATTTATGCTATATTTAGGGTTGCGATCTTCATGTTTGCATGTTATTTCATAGCCGATGATGATCGAGGGTTCATCAACCCGAGGATGATCTAGGAACTACTTCTAAACCCTAATCTTTAGGTAATTTCCCCTTCATTATGCATGATCCCGATTCTTCTGACTATTCTAAATTCTCTGCGAACTACGCTGACCTGAGCTTCTCACATTGAGAGGAACGTAGGCAATCTTCGGATCCGGTCTAAATCACTAACACACTACTAACACATTCATCATGATAGAAAGACCGATCAATTCGGGCAATAGGAGTGATAACGTTCAATATTCTTCTCTTGTTGTAATTTGACCCCCGAACCCACTAAAAATGCTTTTTTCAATGTTTTGGCTTTAATTAAAACGGCGTGGCGACTCTCATAATTTTAATGTCGTTAAGAATATTCCCTTTGTAAATAAAAATAATCACAAGATTCTTCCCATGCGTCGCTTCATCGGAAAGGGGTATTCACAGAAGGATACTAGTATTATAGTATATTGAGTCACATCTAAAATTATTGTATTAGACTTCAGTGGTATTTTTTTTTACTAGACTATTGTATTAGACTTATGTGGTATTTCTACCCTTCTTTACTCAAATGAAGTATGTTTTTGTTTATTTAAGTTTACACTCTCTCTGTCTCAAAATAATGTTCTTATTTTTTGCCGTTACAATGAGTGATCTTGAGCAATAATTTTCATTTATTTTTATTAATATAATTAAATTAACTTAAAAAATCCTCAATGATAAAAAAGTGAGATCTTCGTTTTGAGACGGTGGTTTTGAGACGGACATAGTAGTATATTTGAAGCACAATTTTTGTAGCTTTATATTTTTAGTTATGTCTAAAATATGATTAATGTTGGAGTTGGTGAGTCAAGCAATTGTAATGATTTTATGTTTTAGAAGTCATTTTCATGAAATTTACCAAACACCGGAAAATGTTTTTCGAAGCATTTTCATAGGTGAATTCTATTTACAAGGCATCACTGCGTACAAGGCACGATAATGCCAAAAATACCCTTACCCGGATACGCGTGTTTCGTGTACACGCTCACGAAATAATGGGTTTATTTCGTATAGTTTTACACGAAATATTCAAAAGTAGAAGTTGTTAGTTTCGCATGATTTTACACGAAATATTGCGATGCGTTTCATCCAAGTTTACACGAAACATAACAGTGCATTTCATAAATATTTACACGAAATAAAGCCATGCTGTTCACCTAATTTGACACGAAATAAACAAGTCTGATGCATAATTCAAACATCCAAACATCCAAACAAACAAATTTCATAGAAACTGGATAAACAAGTCTGATGCATAATTCAAACATCCAAACATCCAAACAAACAAATGTCATACAAACTGGATAATTCAAAAACCAATACATGATACACACATACTATGACCTATTTCTTGCAATTCTTGCTTCGTTTGCCGCATTTGAGAGTCGATTGAATGTGTCTATCCGAGCTCTGTAGGGCATGACCAGGTTACTTGCGCTTGGATCACGTTCATTCTCCCAATATATCGCTGGTGATGGTATTGGGTAATCATTATCTGACATGTGCAGCTGCAAAAGTAATAAAATAGTTAAATATAACGAATTTAAATAAGATAGTTAAATATAACGAATTAAAGTATCATACCAATATAAAATGGTTTCCCACATGTCCCAACACAAGTGTGTCTGTGGGTGGTCCTACTCTTTGTGGTACAGTCACTGGAAGGCATGTGAAGCCACTGGTTTGCGTGTACGAGAGGAACACCACATTATACCTCGTGGCAATGATGTGCTCTAGCTCTGGGAGTATCATAAAATAATATTCAGGAGCTGGGGAGGTATACCAAGCAATGCGATCGTAGAGCTCGTCTACAGATCTCCAAGGTATAACTCTCTGATAAAGATCGCGGCGCCTATGCAGCTCAAGGCAACAATCTGTGCGTACTTGATGCCACATGTCCTCATTTTCGTATATTTGCGCTGCTACGGCTCTATAGCCACAATTTCCATCACCTCTCACATATGTGATGCCATCAATAAATGGGACAATAAAAGGCATAAATGACAAAGTATACCCAGAAGTATGTAGATTAATGAATTTGAGTTACCCATTTCCCTTTCCACGACCCCGACCCCGTCCTCGTCCTCGTCCTCGACCTCTCCCACGACTTGAAGCAGCTAGTGGTGGAAGAGACGTAGGAGTATTAGGGCTAGATGGTGTACTGTTTGGAGCTGATTTCCGATTGGGCGTGGACTTCAAACTCGATTGGGTTGATGCAATGAATGAAGATCTAGACATGCTGCTAATGGATGGTGGTGTAGCGGGGACTCCAAAATATCTGTCAGTATGCTCCCAATCTGAGAGTATTCTGGAACTGGTGGTCCGGGGTTTATTTTCCTTTGAAATATGATCTGGCTCAGAAGCATCTCTGGTTTGTGGATGTAGCCCTTCATTTATCGTTTGGAATAACTTTCTCTTCACTGGCTCAGGTGCGTTCTGTAGGTCATTCCACATAGCTTCAAAAGAATTTTTATTGATTGAAGGCTCAGTTGGACAGTAGTCTAGTTCAATGTCCAACTTCTTCCAAAAAGCATGAATCGAGGACAGCTCAATCCGGCCCCCAGAGTTTCGTATGCATGCAATCTCGTGACTACATGGAAGTCCATGTGTTCGCCTGAAGTAACACCCACAGTCTGAGGGATCCATGACATTATCCCCACTACGAGTCCGCTCTGCTTTGATGATGTCCAAGGCTACCTTTGACACTCGCCTTAATATGTCGTGATACAGATTACAGGTCTTCATATCATTTGGAATTCTGCTCTTTGATTTCTCCATACTAGCTTTGATTTTTGTTATTTGGATTTCCATGATCTCATGAGCCTTTTTGAAGATTGTGTCAAAAGTAGAAGAACCACTTCCCAAGGCCTTCTTCAACCTGCTATGCTCACTCTCAGACCTGTTCCTGGTGTGGGTTCCGAAGTGTAGTAACTTATCTGTGTGCATGGACAGAACATTCGGAGAGTATGGAGTAATCCATGTATCGCGGATGTAGCTCAATAAATCAGGATAAGCGCCGAAACGTTCACAAAACCGTTGCCAACGGGTGTTCCATTCTTCGCAAGTAGCGGCTGATATTGCTTCATTGAATTTTCTCATGAATGATTTCGCGAATTCCGGGCTACCAGTTTTAGCCAACACTCTCTTTCTAACATTGACTTCGATATGCCTTCGACACAAATGGTGTGCGGTCTCGGGAAATACTGTTTGGACAACATTAATGAAAGCCAAGTCACGATCAGTGAAGAAAACTGTTGGCATATGGGGAGGTTGAAAAAGACTGCGCAAATTCCTGAGTGCCCATGTGTAATGATCAATCTTCTCATTTTGGAGGAACGCATACGCAATTGTGAAATTCTTCCCCATGGAAGTAAATCCTAAAATCTGAAGGAATGACAGTCCATAGCAGTTGGTGTTGTAGGTGCAGTCACCTTGTATCATTTAAAGATAAATAAAGTTAGAAATGAATAAAATTGCAATTAAAAAAAATGCAGTCTGATATTTCGTGTAAGATATTACGAAATTTACCTTATATCTCGTGTTCCTTTATACGAGTTTATACCATACAACTCGTGTAAATTCTTACGACTGGGTTCACAACAACTCGTGTATTTCTACACGAAATACTTTCAGAACAGTCTGTAAAAAACAGATTCAAAAAAAATTACCTTTTACTACATATGGGAAACAGTTTAGCATATTCGATGCTAGTGGGTGAGAGAAGAATATGTCTCTGATGATGTCACTCTCATTGGCTTTCCTCATGAAGATGATATATCGATGATCGTCGAGTAATTTTATGAATTGTTGTAGTGGGGATCTCCCTTGACGTTCTTTTCCTCTAAATTTTAGGAGGGCATTGTGGACGTGTGTCTGAGTACTCACGTTCTTCTTATCCTTCTTCTTTAACATCATGAGAATGTTATTTGGACGCATTGAAGATTGACTTGTGGTACACACCTCCTCATATTCATAATTTGTCAATTTTCCGAGTGGATGACCTTCTGGATACGTTGGGAAGTCATGATTGTGAAAACCATGCTTGACAACGTAACCCCATCACCCCTTTCTTTGGCCCAAATTTCAAAATTTCACCCAATCTTCTTTGTGCTACTCAACCTCTGATTCTTTGATTTGCCAGCCCTATAATTGCCACCAAAATGACATACTATATTTGCGTAGGCTAGGATATTACCACTTGTCTTCCTCGAATCTTGTATAGAAAGGGTTATATTTTGACGGGCCGCAATATCCCGTACGTGTTTAAGAAGCTCATCCCTATTTGAAAATAATAGTGATGTGTTGAATTGATCACTGACATCCGGATATTGACCCTGCAAATTATATTAGCATCAATTTAGTTTCAAGATTGGATTTTATTCTGATGTGTATTTCAAGATTTGATTTTTATTTTGATGTGTACTTCAACATTGAATTTATATTCTTATTTTGATTACCATACGAAATAAAATCTTAAAAACTTACTTCATTGCCGCTTGGATTTTGATTCTGATGTGGAGAATTTGGTGCCCATCCTTCTTCTTCAAAGGTAAATTCTACAACATCAAGGTTAATATGATCATAATACGAACTTAGAGAACGTTGTGGAGAACGTTGTGGAGAATTGTGCGAGGAATCCATAATATGAACTTAGAGACTTGAATTCGTAGTTAATAATGAATGGTGAATGTGGCTGTTAAGAATGGGTGTTATGTAGTAGGGTTTAATATATAGAATTCAGGGTTTAAGGTTCTGGGTTTTACGTATCTCGTGTATATATACACGAGATACGTAATACATTTCGTGTATAGGTACACGAAATAATCTTTTATTGTTTAAATATACTTTAGAGACGGATGAAGAGAATGAAAAAACTCGCATCACTTTTGAAAGAACAGATAATATACATAATAAATATATATACATAATAAAGATCCAGCACATCACCAAACCATAAACAAGATATCTTAAACCATAAACAAGATATCATTGTTCCAATATACATAATAAAGATCCAAACATGACTCATCATATAAATGTGATCTCCTAACATCTCGTGGACCCGTGTGATAGTAGATCTGGCATCCTCAGGTATCCTCTCATCCGTCAGCAAGGGAAGTAGCATATCTCTGATGCCGGGTAGCGCCGCTGCAAGCCCAGGCTGAGGTGGAATGTCAACTGCGGGCTCATGTATCGGATTACTAATCCGAACATGACTCCTCACCCGAAACCATTCCATATAGTCCGGAGTCACAGGAGAAGACTCAGTCACTAATGGCCCGAGACGACGATGTGGATCGTAAGCATCCATGTCGAACTCAATCCACTATGTCCAAATATCATCCCGGTCACCATATGCCTTCTTGTAACCCTTCTGACCAGTCATCAAAATGCACATCACGTAAGGCAAGGGCTGCTGTCTGGGGATCCTCTGCTAGATCGCGAACTGCCTGGTAACCCGGTCAGGCATATACGCCTCAGTGATGTCTAAGAAGCGTATAATCCCTCTGAAGTAGGATACCGGCAGAAGCGCATCCACTCCGGTACCATAAGGAGTCCAACAAACCTATATAACTCACTTTGTTAGGCAACGTCAACAGAATACTCCCTTTGTCCCAGTGAAAGTGGCACTAGTTCCACTTTCACTGGGACGGAGGGAGTATAACAATTTATAGCAATTTAAATATAAATAACTCACCCTCTCAACAGGCATCGTGTCTAGGGTGCATCGATACATCAGCAAATGCTCCATCTCCCTCCTAGCTCTATCACTACGTGCCCATCTAAGGGCTCTCGGCTGCCCCTCCTGCCATCGCGGGTTCAAAAGTCGCCGGAAGTCAGGGAAGTACTCGTATATCCAGCCCTAAAATGTATGTAAATAAATTAGTGAATAATGTTACAACAATATACCTAGAATATGAGTGACGTCATGGAGTATTAAAGAAATATTAAATATTACCTCCAGCAGAGTCGAACAACCACCCATCTGAGCGCATCCGGATCTGGACGCCTTCCCCAACTCGCGATACAAGTAGGCCAAAGCAGCTGATCCCCAGGAGAGACGGCCCACTCTCGGCAGATCTATGCACAAGGAAAGATAGGCTGCAGGCATCTTATCCTGACTCTTATCCACGAACAACGTGCAACCCAATAGGAACAGGATATAAGTAGAAGCCCGCTGGTCATCAGTCATGGCTGAACGGGTCTGAAAGGCTAGCCGGAGGTCATGTAATGTGTAGGCCGTGCCCCTCAGACAGCCGATGCGGTGTCTCTGGATCTCGCTCAGGTCAGGCTCTGGATCCTCTATCCTAACCGGAAATCCTATACAGCCGATACCTATAAATTGAAAATTAAAAAATTAATAAATTTGATAAAATTTATGAAATTGATAAAAGTAAATAACAACAATCTACCTAGAATATGAGTGACGTCATGCATCGTGATCGTCATCTCCCCCCCCCCCCCACGGCATGTGGAACGTGTTAGTCTCAGGAGACCACCGTTCCACAAATGCCGTCAGCAGCGCCGAGCTAGTCCGGCGAATGGTGGTATCATGCAGGTGCTGGATACCCGATGCATCAACTGCAGTCAACCAAGCTCTATCATCCTCCGCCAGACTAACACGTGAGAACCTGATTATTCCAAACAAAACATTATAAATAACACAATAAAAACAAATAATAAAACTATTTATAAACAAATTAAAAAAACTATTTATAAACAAATAGCTTACCTATCCAGATGCTGATGTCTGGTATGGAACTTCACCACTGACTGACAAGTGGGGTCGCCCCAAATCTCTCGGGCTCGGTGGTGACCGAACCCGTACAACAGCTCACAAACCTCTAGGCCACCACCCGAGTCGCTCTCAATCTCCCATGGTAAAACAAGCCTCCTCCCCCCTGCGGCCCGTTCCCCCTCTACCCACCTACCGACCCTGCCTCCTGCAAGGCCTCAAAGCTGCATCCTCCTCCTCCTCCTCCTCATCACCATCATCAGATGCTCGTGCCTCCGCATCTCCCTCGGGTGCGTCTGATGCCGTCTCATCAGAATCAGAAGATGACGACTCCGTGTCTCCCTCGGGAACATAAGGGGCATCACCTGTACGCTCCTCCTGTCGTACATCCTCAATCTGTACATCCTCAGTCTCATCAAGCAAGACATTCTTGTCATGCTTCTTTTTGGTGCGCAAATATGCCTGCTCGGCCTTCCTCTTTCTATTGGACGCATTCGAACGTTCACGTCCCTACAAAAAATTTAAATAAGAGACAATAAATAAGCAACAATTCCACAAATAAACAGTGCTACAAACAATCTACAACAATAAATCATCAATCTACAATTTTTGTTTTTTTTTTCAGTTACAGATTACAATTCGTGTTGATATACACGAAATATTGAGAACAATCTCGTGTAAAAACACACGAAATGGTAGTCAACATTTCGTGTAACTCTATACGAAATACACAAAATGGTTTAGAGTTCATTTCGTGTTGTTTTACACGCATTGTTATTGTGTGTTTCGTGTGAAATCACACGAAATGGTTCTCAACATTTCGTCTGAAATCACACGAATATTGAGAATCATTTCGTGTGATTTCTCACACGTAATGGTGAGAACCAACTCGTGTGTGTTCATACGAAACACATAAATACAACTCGTGTAATACCACACGAAACCAACTAAGCATTTCCAGATTTTTGCAAACCACGAATTCGTACACAATTCAAAAAATAAACTCCAAATAAAGCAATAAAACAAAATTACTACAATGTAGGATCAAATTTAAACAACAATTACGCATTATTAGGATCGAATTTAGGCATAAAAGTCTAGTTAGGATTTTAAATTGAAAGATAGGGTTATAGGATTAGGAATTACCTGTGTACCGGCGGTAGAGGAGGCGGCGCCGGCGCCGGACTTTCCGCCGACGGTGGGTAACTTCTTCATTGTTTGCGGTTGTCGTCGAAGTGGCGGAGGAGGTGTCGGCGTCGTCTTCGTGTGCTCGTGTGCCAGAGAGATGGAGGGACGGGTTTTGTTTTTTCAAACTGAAGGAAATGGGGTATTTTTGAGTATATATATGAGGGCATATTAGTCATTTACTCATTCCTTGTAAATAGTGTGCCTTGTAAATATGTATACCCATTTTCATAAAACAAACAACTCAAAATAAGTTCATTTTAGTTTTGAGAAAATATTTTTCGTAAATTATTTTCAGGAATTCCAACTACGGAGCCTGATGGATGTGTTTTGACCCATCCAAATGATATGCTTCTATGATATATTTGATGCTCAACCTTAGGTGTTTTAACGTTTTTTTGGAGTGTTTATGAGTATAGGGAAAAGAAAAAAGATTGCCGGATTAATGGACTTTAAAGTACGAAAAGGAACAAGAAAAACGGACCAGAAAATAAAAATAAATAGATGTGACCATTGTGAAACCAATTCCATTGGATAGTACTCGAAAATAGCTTTCCAACGATAGTTGGCACGTCCAAATCGGAGTCCGTATGAAGAAGTTATGACCTCCGGAAGTTCAGCTGAAAAAGGTACAAGTCGCAATGCATAAGGTGCGACCGCACACCGAAGAACCATGCACCCGCACATACACCGGATCCAAGCCCAAAACCTCCCAGCTTCATTGGGCGGTCGTACAAGGCATTTTGGGCGGCCGCACAGTACAGGGAACTCAGAGGAATTTCCAAATTTCAAAGGACTTTTTTGTAATTTCCAAATTCCTGAGGGCTTTTCTGGTATTTCCAAAATTTGGAGGATTTTCTGGTATTTCTAAAATTTGGAGGGCTTATAATGGAAACGTCAAAAATCCCAAGGACCATAGAGGAAATTCAGATTTCAACCTTGGAGAGCCTCTTGACTTGTTTAGTTTAGATAGGATTTTATTCTTGTTTCCTAATCATTTTCTTTTCCTTATTATTTTACAACTCATTTTAAGTTTAGGTTTGTTTTTTCCTATAACTACTAGCCTAGATTAATTGTAATAGACATCCATAATTCTACCATTCCTTCATATTAATTCTATAGATTATTTCTTTGTCTATGAAGATTTAATTACTATCTATCACAAGTCTCTGTGGGATCGACACTCGCTTTCGCGAGCGTTACTACTACGGTAACTAGTGCACTTGCTTGCTAGGTATTTTATTAAAAGTGGTTTTTCTCTATCAGAGCCTAAGTATTAGAAGAAGGAATTTGGAACTGACCGCATGCCACATTAGCCCTTTTCCACAAGAATAATACTAAGGGCACAAAAAAGTCACAAAATCTTAGGTATAATGATTTTATTGGTGTTTTTAAGTAGAGTGTGGTGGGTCCATTATCGATGCAACCAATAAAATATCGTCACCTCATTTTGTGAGCTGATTTTGTGCCCCTAGCATTGCTCCATTCACAATTGTTGATATCAATTTAACTTTGTTTAACTCTTACATATACTAACTATTTCTTGTTGCTCACACACACACACAAACAAGGGGTTGTAGCTAATTAAATGAGGTCCGTTGCAGCAGGCTCATGGCAAATCCGCCTCAGAAGATTTACTATAAAATTGAAGCGTTAGCAACAGGATACTCTTTTTATTTAATCTGATTTATGCAATAATAGTAGCCAACTAGCCATCCATAAAAACAATAGAAAAGCTAATTAGGTGAAGGACATACCCAACAATATGACAACTATAAACATTTACTAAGGGCATAACAATTAACAAGAAGAGTGTGTAGTGTGTACGCATTGAAATTTTGTAATTTATACTCGCTTTGATGACACCACCACTGAATTTAATAATGTCTTTTTGACAATAATTAAACATTCGTTCACATTAGACACGACTGAATTTAATAATGTTGTCTTGGCAATAATTTAGAACTCGTTCACATCAGAAAATGAGGTTTAAAATACTTTCTTCGTGCTATAATAATACTACTTTTTGAACGAAATAATCACCGAAGATTAAGAATAAGAAAAGAGAAGAGACCTGCATATAAGAAGATTAAGAATAAGAAAAAAGAGAAGGGACGGACTGGAAGGAAGGAAGGAAGGTAGAGAAAGACGCGGCAAGAAGAGAGAGAAAACCCACACACCGTGGTATTCTTTGTTATTGACTTTTTTAAAGACTACAAGCATTATTCTATGAAATGATCAACCGTACAAAATATATCCTAATCAACTGCCTAATTAGTTTCCTATACAAAAGGTACTCTAAGGTGAATTCTAAATACAAGGCACCATTGTGTACAAGGCACAATAATGCCAAAAATGTCCTTCCCTTCTCTGCCACCATTCCCAACCCCCTTTCACAAATCAACCATCCAACACCACCGGCACCACCCTCCTCTGCCGCCGCCAGCCACCAACCATGCACCAGCTGCCACTCTCCTCTACCTACCCCACCCCCAAGCCGCCATTCATTCTTCTGTCAATTGTCCTCAAATCCGGCGACCTCAACCGCATCTCCATCTCAGGCCCACACACCATCAGAACAATAGAATCGCCCTTCAAAACCCTAGCTTCGCCATTATTACCTCCAACCCCAACCAAAACAGTTCCAATCCCCTCCTTTGCCATGATCGAACCTAGGGATGATCTAGGCGCCGCCCACAAACAAAGAATCAACCAAGAAATCCGGCCAAAAGGCCCTCAAACGAAAAACTTACAAAAAACTGCAATGCAAAATCGGACCAGAAAAAGTGCAATTCCCACTTCGTTAACTGTTGGATCGTCTTCAAACTTCTGAATCCAGTTCGCATCACCACTGCGCACATTTTCACCATTGGGATCTTCCAAATAATCACCGGAGCGGGAGATATGTCCGCCGGAAAAATCTGGCGAAAATTCTCCCAAGAATCGCCCACCAAAAAATTGGCTTTTTAAAATGAAAAAAAATGAGGGTTTGGAGTATATATATGAGGGTAGTCTAGTAATTTACTTATGCCTTGTATATAGTATGCCTTGTAAATATATACTCCCGTATTCTAATCAATCTACCTATTTACACCTAAATATAAGGACTGGTAATTACAAAGATATATACTAAAATATGCACAAGATACATGTAAATATTCTGTCCACGTTTGTTGTAATCCCAGAGGACTAGGACCCTCCGTTTTATTATTACTGCTTTAAACCCCCCCCCCCCTCAAGCGAAGCGGGGTGGCGCGGAGCTGAAGCTTGGAGGATAACAACTGAAGCGTGGAGCAACTAAACTCTTTGTAAAGATATCGGCCAGTTGGTCCGAGGGAGAGATATGATGGAGTCGTAGAAAACCCCCTTTGATGCAAGTCACGCACAAAATGTAAGTCATTCTCAATATGGCGTGTTCGAGCGTGAAAGACTGAATTCTTGGACATGTGAAGAGCCGAGATATTGTCACAGAAAAGTTAAGGCGGAGAAAGAGCAAGACCAAGCTCACGGTACAAAAAATAAAACCATCTAACTTCGTCTGCGGTGGAGGCCAATGCTCTATACTCTGCCTCACTACTCGAACGAGCAACAATATGTTGATTTTTCGCGGTCCAAGCAACGAGATTTGGTCCGATAAACACACACGCACCTATGGTTGAACGACGGTTATCGGGAGAACCGGCCCAGTCCACAAGTAAGAGAAGTGTCTAGTGATTTGAAAGGTTAACCCAAGAGTGAAAGTACCTTTTAGAAATCGAAAGATGCGTTTTACTGCTTGAAGATGAGAAGTGCGAGGATAATGCATGAATTGACACACTTGATTAACCGCGAAAGATAGATCCGGGCGAGTGAGTGTGACATATTGAATACCCCCCACCATGCTTCGATAGAGAGAAGCATCCAGAAGAGGATCGTCGTCTAAAGCTGAGAGGTGAAGGTCAGGAGATAAAGGAGTAGGAGCGAGCTTACTCAAATGCATGTTGAACTTTTGCAAAAGATCAGCGGCGTAGCGAGACTGATTAAGTTGCAAAGAGAAGAGGATCAAGATGCCTCCATACCGAGAAAGAAGCTAAGCGGGCCAAGACTTCGACTCTCAAACTTAGAACAAATAGCATCAAGAACTTGAGTAACCACGGTAGTGGTAGAACCCGTAAACAAAATGTTGTCCACATAGATGAGTAAAATGGTGACCGTACCTTTGTGGTGACGGATGAAGAGAGATGAATCCGAGTGGCTGTTGAAGAAGCCCAAGGTAAGTAAGAAATCATAAAGGCGAGTGAACCATGCTCGTGGAGATTGTTTGAGGCCATAGAGAAAACGGTGAAGTCGGCATACATAATCCGGATGAGCGGGGTCAATAAACCCCGGTGGTTGAGCCATGTAAACTTCCTCGGATAGAATGCCGTTGAGAAATGCATTACAGACGTCTAACTGCTCAATCGGCCAATCTCTAGAGGGAGCCAAGATAAAACACAACGAATGGTGGCCGGTTTGACTACGAGACTGAAAGTTTTGTCGTAGTCAACACCTTCCTGTTGGGGGTAGCCTTGAGCAACTAAGCGATCTTTGTACCCGTTCTATCGAACCATCGGCATGTCGCTTTACTTTGTAGATCCACGTACTGCCCATAATATTACGATGAGTAAGGGGAGGGACGAGTGACCATGCATGTACCCTTTTTGTGGAGAGCCTCAAGTTCATCCTTTATGTGAGATGGACTTTTTAAATATTCACATTTTCAAAGCTAAAATTTTATAGAAAAATAATTAATTAAAACAATGATCATATTTTGATAATTTTTATTATATTAAAATATTAATCAATTTTTCACTGCAAAAAAATAATTTGGTACCAAAAATTTGATACATATGATTGGAGATGATTTTTTGATACCCATGTAAATAATTTTCATGGGTATCAAAATTTGGTTTTGATACCCATAGAGTAAGGACACCATTGGAGTTGCTCTAAGAAGATATCACCAATACTCTTACGGTCTCAAAATCAATTACTACTGTTTTTAAATTTTTGTTCAAACTAATGACTTCTTTGGAAAAACTTTATAGCTAAATATCTTTTTCATTTTTTTCTCTAATTACTATATACTTACAAAATAAGAAATTTAGAATCAGTAATTTTAAACACCTTTGTTATTAAAATTTACAAAAGGTTGAATTAAATTTCTTCAAATGAAAAATTATATATTTATTTTAAGACATAAAGAGTAGTACTTATTATTTGAGTAACAAATCTAAGTTAACTTATTTATCTTAGTAAAAATCTTGTTATTGATACAATATTATAAACTCTATTAATAATAATTTTACAATATCATTAAAATAATAATACTGACATGAAATAATTAATTAAGTACGTTCGTATCAACAGGCCCGGTTTTGGGCTCGAACATTCAGTGCTACAGCCCAGGGACCCAAAATTTGGGTGGGCCATTTTTTCTCCAGCCCAATAGCCCATTATGTATATGTCGAGCAGTTGAGTTCTAGACTTCACGCAAAAGCTCAAAAAACGGAGACACAATGTGCGGCTTCACAAGGGAAAATCCGCAGACACAGACCGCGGCTTCGCAAGAAAAACTTAAACGGCATCTCCTACGCGGCTTTCCTTTCTCGCCAATCGCCATTGTTTCCTCGAGGCTCTCGGTAATTAAAATCACTACAAGAAAAATAGCTTTTCGCGATTGGCAAAAGCAGTCGCCAAAACCCCAAAAGCCATCACAGAAAGGTAACGCGGTTGAGAAAGCAATCGCTAAGGCAGTCACGCAAAGCCTAGTCGCGGAAAGTTTAGAAGATGGTAAAAGCAGTCGCCTTAGATAATAACTCTTTCGCGATTGCTTTTCCGGTCGCGTTAAGATTTAATTAATTTTATTTATTTAATTATTTAAATCACGTTTGCAATCGCAGAAGCCTAGAAAAGGAGACCGGAGATGCAATCGCAATAGCCCAACGAAGGAGACGACAAAAGCAATCACAGTAGCATAAAAGAGACGGTGATATGCCATCTCAGTAGCGTTAAAAGGAGACGGCAAATGCAATCACATTAGAGTTTAAGGGGACAGCATAGCAATCACATTACCTTATAAAAGGCCACAACTAAGGCAGTCACAAATGTAAATGTCAAAACAATATGGAATGGCTTACCAATCACGTAATCAATTAATTGAAAATGGTGAGGTGGTGTTTTATGATTGTTTTGCCATCCCATTAGATCGTGGATATTTCGTTTCAAAATATAATTGTACTAGCCTTATTACTATAATTATATACAAAACATAATCGTAAACAAACTTTAAATCAATTTAAAAGTTTACATATTGTCTGAAAATAATATTTACCATTGTTCATAAACAACATCCATCAACAGTAAAAAAATAAGCATGTCTTGCCACATTACTCAAAAAAAAAACATTCTACCATATTGGCTTAAAACCAAACAAATAGTTTAAGAGTTTAAAAGTATTCACTCCATCTAAAGCACAAACCAAAAGACGTCAGTTAACCAAACTAACTATAATCCCCATACTCCTCGTCACCCATCTCATCATCATCCAACTCATCATCACCAATCTCATCATCACCCATCTCATTATCACCAATATTTGTAGGAGAACTATCATTGCGAGTATTAGACGCACCTTCAGAACTAGAATTTGCATTGAAAATTGAAGGACGAGGAGGAGGTGGATCTCCATGTTTTGCAGCTTGAATTTCAATATACTGAAACAACCTTTGAAAGTTTGCATTTTGATTGGTCTCATACCTTTGACGTTTCCTTTCACTTTCAGCTAGTTGTTCCTTTAACTTTTTCACTTCTTGAGAGGACTGCTGCAGTGCAACTTGTGTTGCAAAATCTGATGATGAAACATGACCAGACCGTTTGCTCCATTTTTCACCGGGCCTTCCAACTAGCCTACCTTTTTTTACACCCCCAACAGCCTCTTCATATATTTTCAACTCAGGATCATCGACCCCATTCACAGGTGCTAAAGGTTCCAGTCCATTTGCCTCACGTAATCTTTTAGTAACAATTAGTCAAATTCATTTACTTCATGAAATACCACGAAAATATATTTAGGCAGGTTTTTCTAAAAAAAGATTGCACTGCTTCAAAATGTGCATTTTAGAACTCAGTTGACCAACAAGTATTTAAAATAACTGAAAATGAACAACCAAGTAATACCAGCTTGCTGCAGCAAGCAGCAGCAAACTATGTTAACTTTTCAAATAACCCAAAAACTAAAGGCTACCTAAACATAGAAACTATTGAAAAATAGCAGCAAGTAAAAATAGCAACAAACTATGTTAAACTTGGTCAACTGAGTTATAACTGTAAATATAGCAGCAAGTAATAATATTTGAATATTATAAGGGGAGGGTAGGGTTGGTGTCTTGATGATGATAGGAAGGAGGAGGCATTAATGGTGGTGGTGGTGGAGGAGGACATGATGCAATTAATATGTCATATACTATTAATTTGATAGGTTTGGGGTTTATCACTGTAAATATTTGTCTTCCTCCTTCTTAACTTATCTTTCTGCAACCACTCCTTCTCATATCTCTTTCACTATTATAAAAAAAGAAAAGAAAAAAAACACTAAAAATTTAGTAATAAGGATTTAGTTAGAATTATTAAAGTGGTTGATTTAGATTTTTAAAAATTAAATGAAAATATAAGTCAAGAGAAACTATACAGCCCAAGCCATCCCTACAAAAAAAAATCACCATTGATTCATTAGGCAATTAATATCTCAAAGTAAAGTTAATATGGACAAAACCCATTGATCTTAGAGCTACACATAACTCAAATCGTCTTTGTACCAAGTAATACCAGCAGCAGCAAGTAAAAATAGCAACAAACTATGTTAAACTTGGTCATTCAAGCAAAACTACCATTTGGTCATATTATAGAGAAACAACCAAATACACATAAAGACTTGAGATCATAAAGACTTATGCAAATTTGACAAAAACTAAATAAATTATAACTTGCGCCATATAGAAGTCACATTATCATGAAGTGGTGATTGATCTAAATAATAAAATGGTGTAGAAACTAACCGAAAAATTCTCTGCATCTTCGGTAATAAATTTCTTCTCACTGCTACCTCCTCGTTTAGTCAAGTGAGTCTCATTAAATAGTTCCCATTGAGTTGGAGCACGACCTAGAGACTTCCACTACACATTGAAATAAAAAGAAAAATTTTGTGAGTAGAAAAACAAAATTGTGACCTACAAAAATTTTATCTCGTAACAATGTTTACATCGTACCAATTTCAGCTTCCTTTCCTCGAATGTCTTATTTCCTGATGCATGGGGTATTCCTTTATTGGATGACCTATTCTTCTGGCGTAACTCACTGGCTTTCATAAACTCTTCACTCATCCAATAGTCGCATAACTCTTTCCATACCGTAGGTGATGTCCACTCAGGATGATGATTTCTAGCAGCATCAATTGTTCCATGTTTTTTCTCAGCACGTTCCTTCCACCGAAACATTAATTTTGGGTAATTGTTTGCAGCTATACGCTCCCAAACAATTCGACCCCTTGCCTCTTCTTCAGGCGATTCAAACCTGAAATACCTCTAGATAAAAAAAACATTTATTACACCCTTACAAAAAACTAGAAATGAAATA
This sequence comes from Campanula takesimana, assembly GCA_026119855.1. NCBI lineage: Eukaryota > Viridiplantae > Streptophyta > Magnoliopsida > Asterales > Campanulaceae > Campanula > Campanula takesimana. The sequence goes on from JAOWBW010001049.1 coordinate 841,826, forward strand.
CATTCAAATACACATGTTACTCCCTAAGCCCCCCCCCCCCCAAAAAAAATAAATAATAATAAATAAAAAATTACACTACCTTAATGAGTTAATACTCCATCTTAACAACTGAGAGTGATACAAATAAATTTTAAAAAATTGAAAAGTAAGGCTCCAAAAAAAGTTAAAAGCATTGAATTGGAGGGGCATTACCAGGTACTCTCCCCAAACAAGATGCAATACATCCTTCCACATGTTCCAATTTGTTCTACATTTGTTGAAGTGACTTCTGAGCACTGGAGCGATCTTTGTACGGGCTTGAATGGGTGTCAATCTGGTTGTTAATGGACATTAAACAAAATATAAAAATATATCAAAATAAGAAAACAAGTCTCCCCCGCCCCCTAAAATTGAAATTTAAGCACTAAACTTAAAAATGAATGAATTTATAAAACAAAATATAGCTTACGTGGTTGTAAGAACGGTCACAAGAATCTTTGTTTCTCCTTCTGATGGAACATCTACTCCCATTGTTATACCCCTTTTTTTATTCATTCGTTGAGGTTGTGATTCTGCGTGATCCTCATTCACATTTTCAGCATGAGGGCCTAATGTTGAGTTGAAAGGAGCCGAATGACTATTCCTTGAGTCCCTACCACGACTTGAATTAGACTCCCTACCGCCACCACTTGTATTTGTTCCACCACCACTTGATTCTGTTCCATTTATACCCCTTAAATTGTTCCTTGAATTAGACTCCCTACCACCAGTTGGTTTTGTGCTATTTTTACCTCTTTCGATTCCTGGAACTCCAATTCTTGAAACTGCAAAACAATGGAATAAATGGGAAATAACGGAGGACTTTTCTTGGAATAGGCTTACTTTTTTCTTTTATAGCAACATCAAACATTTTATACCTAGACTCACCACACACAGGACATGTTGTCAAGTCTTTATTATTTTTCCAAAACAAAACACAATCATTTTCACATGCATGTATTTTCTCACAGGGAAGACCAAGACCTTTCATCATCGCCTTACACTTATAATAAGAATCAGGCAACTTGTTATCTTCTGGCAGCATCCGTTTTATAAACAATAGTATTTGGTCGATACCTTTATTGGGTATGCCATATTCAGATTTGAAGTGTAAAATCTGACTTATTGCACTCAATGTGGTGTAAGACTTACAACCCTTCCACAATGGTTCATTTGCAGACTCAAACAAGTCATAAAACATTTTAGACTGAACATTAGGATTCTCATTAGAGGGCTCATAGTTTGGACCCGCCACTTCTATTAACATTTCATTAACCCAACTCTCATAATTTACCTCATCATCACTATTAATCTCCATCTCAATTTCTGTTTCCCCATGTCTACTCCACCTTTTATAATCAGGCACAAACCCATTTAAGAGTAGACACATACAAACAGATTCTCGTGTTTTGTAGCAGCTAAAATCACATTTGGTACATGGACATCGAATCATGCTATCCTCTACACACTCGGGGTGGGAAAATGCAAAATCCAGAAACTCTTCAACCCCTTTAATGAATATTGCACGTTTGGACTTATCATTAATATTCAAATACATCCAATCTCTATTAGACATGATTCCTGAAAATTATAACATATTTAACACGAAGATTAATGACACTAAAAATAAAATAAAATCATATTTAGTTGATTGGTTTGCTTTATCTAGCAATGATTTAAAAGCATTTGCAATAACTATAATATATATGTCCATAATATTATGTTACTAAATCTTGGAACATACTATTTTTGTATGACATATCACATAATTTCTTATACTTCAAATGTTCTGAAATTACTAATGTACAGCTAAAGGATCAGCACAACAATTAAGCACTAAGAATGAAGCACCGTGAGCTATTCAGACAACCAGCACACAGCACAGGGAAACCATTAGCTAAATGAGAAATGGAATAAGACAGCAACTCTCAATACATGGCAATTAGCTAATAGTTTCCAATTTACAATAAAATATTCTACTAGTCAAGATACACTAGAACAATAAAATATTCTACTACACAAGATATACTAGATACAAAGCAACCAGCAAATGATTTGGTAATTGCCTACATTTTAAGGCATTTACTAGTTTGCATCATTTATATAAACAACCAGACCTAGTCAATCAATATAATAAACAAAGTGCGAAAAATTATAATCTCTCCGTCTCAAAATAATTGTCTCATTTTTTTTTTCTTTTCCTCAGAAAGTTAGTTGTATTTTCAAAACGTATAATGTAACTTTAAAATTTTGAAATGTCAAGCAACATTATCATTTTGGGACAGAGGGATTATCAGATATCATAAATATCATATCATTACAAGTGTAAATTAACATGAACTGTGAGTCAGTTAACCCAAATACAAATTTAAAAGGTAAAAAACACTATCAATTTTGGGGCAGAGGGAGTATCAAATATCATATCATTACAAGGATGGTATTTGAAAATTTATCAAGAATTACGACTACCAACAAAGAAACCATATAAATAGTTATTTACTCACTCAAAAACTAATTAATAAAGTCAAAAATCCCCTGCTCCAACTTACTTGGCTCCTAAATGTTCAAGTTTAAAGAAGATGTTAAGTTGTACAGTACCTCCAAAACAGTAATAAACATCATTGTTCTAATTAACGGAGTGATACAACAATAAAAGCAAGAATTCAATTAATTTAATGATGAGAAACATAGATTCTAAAGAAAACACAAAAAATTAAATCACTCCGGATCTAGGGTTTCAAACGATTTAGAATTTAAAGCAATCAATAATCTTACTTCTTATGCCTTTGAACAAAAGGAGGGGTTCTTATATCTTCTTCTGAAGGGTGGAATCGCTGAACAAAAACAGGGTTAAGTCAGATTCGTAATAAAAACGAGAATATAGAAGGGAGAATCACCATCATGCTTGAAGAATATCGAAGCGACAGAGAGAGAGGAAGAGAATCACCGTTCAAAGAAGCAAAAATGAGCTGCGGTTGTTGTAGAAGCGGGAACGAGTTGCCGAAGAGAGGAGTCGCCGTCGAAGAGAGGAGTCGAATGGAAGGGTAGAGAAACGAGAGAAGAGTGAAGGGTTTTTTGTTTTCATCTGACTATAGAAGCCCACTATTAGGATTAGGATTTATTAATTTTTCTTTTCTTTTTTCTAGTTTTTATTCAATTGTGACTGCTAAAGCAATCCCTTTTATTAATTTAGTAATTTTTTATTTGTTTTTTAATAATTTTGAAATCGTGATTGCTAAATCCATCGTTTATGTTAAAATTGCAATCGCGTAAAGCGTTAAAGAAAATATCCCTCCTCCCGCTAAAAATTAAGGTTTGCCGCCCAGGAAAAATAAAATACGCGATTGTCTTTGAGATTGTTTAGCCATGGCATTTATATAACGAGATGGCTAAAAAAACAATCACAAACGCCATCGCAGTAGCAATCTACTGGAACGGCTTTTTTTTGCCATCACAAAAAGCCGTCACGGAAGGTCTTTTTTCTTGTAGTGAATGACTCTTCGTTAATCTCTCAATCCCACAATTTCTTTCCATATCTACGCGGCTTTCCTTTTCGTTAATTCCTTTCGACATCTTTCAATTCATCACCAATTTAGTGATTCACCATTGTTGGAGACTCGCGTGTGAGTGTCTCCGTCGGAGAATCGTGTTCCCGCTCGCCGGTTCCAAAGCAGTGAAGCCGGCTTGATTCTTGAAGGTACAGTGCATAGTAATTTAGCTTTCACCTCCCTTAATTTCATGATTTAAGAATTAGGATTCAATTTTAAATATGAAATTTTCCTTTAATTCTAATTCTAGTTTTTTTAGTTTAGAAAGGATTTTGTTCATTTATTATAAACATTCCATTGCTTTATAATATGTAGTGTGAGTTCATTTGTGGACTTATTTGTTTAAAGTTTTTAATTTGTGGTCTAATTTGTTTATTTTTAATTTTTGATTCTGCAGCCTACAAGGTTTCCGGGTCATTAGCAAACTGTGATTATTCGACTTAATGCATTTTTTTCAAGCTTTTTCAATCCATTTGGCACTTTGATATTATTTTTGAGATTTTGAAATATGCCTCCGAAAATTAGAAGATATGATCCGGGTTGTGTAAAGCGTAAGAAACAAAAAAGAGTCGCAAAATTGATTGAGTCTCAAAAAGAGGAGCGATTAATAGGTTTATTACAAAAGAACCGAAAATCTCTACCGAAAATAAAAATGTTGATAATATGCCTATTGATGATAATGTGCCTTTTGATGACTTACATGTTCAAAATGATAATTTGGGTGATTTACTTGGCGAGAATGATAATGTTGATGACGTGCCTATTGAAAATGTGGATGATGTGCCTATAGAAAATGTTGATGAGGTGCCTGATAAGAACAATATTGATGATATAAAATAACTTATACTCCCTCCGTCGCATCTGACTTAGGACAAATTGTCATTTTGGGCGTCCCACTCCACTTAGGACATCCCTAAATGGCAAGTTTATATTACTTTAATATTCAATGGGACCCATTTGTCATACTCACAACAACAATTCATTTACTATTCCACCCACTCATTCTCTCTCCTATTTACTTTTCATACTCACAACACATCATTCACTCATTCTCTTTCCTCTTAAAATAATAGTTCTCCTTAATCCCCGTGTCGGGACCAATTGTCCTAAGTCGGCCGGGACGGAGGGAGTATATAATTTATGTTTTTGTTTGTGTAATTTTTGAAATTTATAAGGCCCCATATTCGTTTTGGCACCGGGCCCCTAAATTTATTGAGACGGGCTGCGTATCAATAAAATAAAACAGAAAAGTAATTTTAGGACGGGGGATAAAAGTGTTTTTGTGACTTAGACCATTTGCAATGGTTCAACACTCAAAATTCATCCAACACTCACTTTATCTCTCCATCTCATCTTCTCTCTCCATCCACCTAATCATTCACTCCACCTCATCTTCTCTTTCCATTTCATAAAAATAAATGGGTTTTTTTTTTTTGTCCAAATCTAATGAAATTTACATCTACTTATAGAGAAAAACAAATGCTAAATTTTGGTGTATATTTTTTTATATTATTTTTTTTTTTTTTTATGATAATTGGGATACAAAAACTGGGTGAGTTTTTTTTTTCTGGCGTGGCCCACCTTCTTCCCTCCACCTATTGACCACATCCAACACCCTTCTCTCTTCAACACCCTCCTCCAATGGTTCCAACTGTTGGTCACCCTCCAACACCCTCTCCAACACCTCCATTGCAAATGGTCTTAATGATTGAATACAGTAGTTCTTTAAAGCACTGATCGAGAATTACAAGAAAAGACAAATCCTTATTTTATTTAATCACATTTTGTGCAGGAACTTTGCATACATACATGGGGAAAGTGAAAATATTTGCCATACGTACAAACAGAGTGAAATATGTTAAAAAAAAAAATTAAAAAAAATTACATAATTAAAGACACATTTATATGTACAGTTCTGTTTCTGCACACATATTAGCTCCCTGTAAGGGAAAATTAAGCCCCAACGGTGGTAGGTGAAAGGACAGAATCCAATCCGCTTCTGGTGCGCTTGATTATCTGCTCTTCTTTTGTACTAAACCACCAAATTTCCGGAATTGATTGCATTAAATTATGGACCGTCTCCACAGCATAATCTGACTCCTTGGTTTTCACCGTCTTGCCAACCTTCATACAACAAGAAATTGGTTGTTAGAAGATCCATTAGGGAATAGTCCCTCCGTTTCAAATTGATCTTCTCATTTGTCATTTCTCATTGTCTCATAAAGTTCTTCACATTTCTACATTTTAGGCTTAAATAAAGCATAGCCAGTGAAGCAAGTGTTCATATCCTTAAAAAGTTTGAATAGTCAAACGTGAAGATCATTTTGGGACGGAGGGAGTATAATTTAAAATTTCGGACAGCTTTCTAGAGATAGTTGTGTACTCCATATAATTTAAATATGTTAGTGCAGAACTGAGGTGTTGCCTCAGGTGTTGCCCTGACAGTCTAAGTGCTGTGACGAGATTCTTTGTAATTTGACATTTCTTTCTAATGTAATTTTTATACTAATGTCCTAATATTATTTTCTAGATGTTGGTCCATATTTTCAGGTATAATAAAGTTGGTTTATGGAGCTTAAAATGTGGAAGAAAAATTAATGGAGATTTATTCATAAAGGCCGAGTAAAAGATGGAATAAACATATTTAACATGTGTTAAATATGGTAAATGTGAAGAAGACCAAGTCCATTGTTAGTTGCTGATTAATTGAAGATGTACAAGGCATTGGAAGCTTGGAGTACAACACGGTGAAGCTAGGACTTGGAGATCAAGCTTGCGGTTGAGAAAATCATGGGAAGAAGACCAAGTCTTCGCACAAAAAGTGGAGAGCAAGCCCACTCACTCTCCCCACTCTTCTCACACGATCACAAACAGCCCAAGGCTGTTATTTGTGTAGCCTCCAAGTTTTGGTTGGCTATAAATAGATGCTTGGATGAAGATTGAAGATAAGCCAATTTTATACACACATCCATAGCACAAAAGACCAAAGTACTCTTGGCTCCTTTTGAGATTCTTTCTTCCATACACTCTTTTATCACTCAAATACTTCGGGTTTGAGTGAGTTTTGGTTAGGATAGAATCTTGTACTTTGTTCTTACTTTGGTTCCATAGAGAGTATATCATAGTTTGTATAGGGAACCATTTTAAACTTTGTAATTAATTTTGATTATAAGGTTTTCGCCATCTAGGCATCTCAAGTTATATTTATATAACTTGAGAAAAATATTTCTCTTGTGCTATTTATTTTCCGCTGCAAAAACACTACTATTTTTGTGTGTGTATTTTCTGTCCGTCTGGAGTGTTACCTGGGGTGTTGCTTAACACTTGAGGTAACATCTGTTCTCAGAAAGTCATTGACAAACAATTTCAATTGGCACCAGAGCCCGGTCACTTGACATACTAAATGATTCGTTCCAGATTGTCATGGCTTTCGATCCTGCTAATCCTAATCAAAAGCGTCTTCCTGTTTTAGATGGCTCGAATTATGCTTATTGGAAGATCCGCCTACGCTCGCATATCAAATCAATTGATCTTCGGGCATGGCGATCTATAACAAATGGTTACTCTCTTCCTATGTTACCTCCAGATGAAGATGGTGACGTTCAAGTCAAACCTGAATCGGAGTGGACTAACGAAGAGATTTCTCTAGCTAATTATAATGAAAAAGCACTTAATGCTATTTTTGAATGGGTTGATATGCATATTTTTAAACTTATTCAAAATAGTTCCACTGCTCAAGAGGCATGGGACACTTTACAAAGATTTTGTGAAGGTGATAGTAGTGTGCGTGATAATAAGCTTAGAACTCTTACTGGCAAATTTGAAAGATTGAGGATGGGTGAAAATGAAACAATTTCATCCTATTTTGAAAAATTGTTTGATATTGCAAATGAGTGTCAACTTTTGGGTGAACCTTTTACCAACAAACAACTTGTTTCAAAAGCTATTCGAACTCTCCCCGAGAGGTTCAATATGAAAGTTTCATCTATTGAAGAAGCTCACAATCTTTCTACAATGAACATCAATTCTTTAATGAGTATTTTGAAAATTTTTGAGTCAAATCTCCTTGAACAAAGTGAGGCTTCTAAAGGGAAAAATATTGCCTTAAATGTGCAATCCTCAGATTTTTCAAATGATAATGAAGATGAAATTTTTGAAGAATTGGATGAAAGTGCCAGTGTTGCTTTACTTGCTAGAAAATATAATGCAATGGTTAAAAAGTTTAACAATGAAAAAGTGCAGGTAAAAGCAAAAGAGAAACAAACCAAGGTGTATGATTCGATGCCAAGAAGGACGTTCCCATCTACTCAAAAGTCAGCCCCTATGCGTAGAGCATCCTCAGATCAATCAAGGTCTGATCCCAAATACATTGATTCAATTCAATGTCATGCTTGTTCGGGATGGGGTCATTACGCCAACGAGTGTGCCAACACACTACGGAAGAAGGGAAAGAACCTATGGGTATCCCTGAGTGACAATGAAGACGAGGGTTCAGTCCAGGAAGAAGAACCAGATCAAACAACCATGTATGTCACAGTCAGTGACTTGCAGACTGAACATGTTACCAGAGATGTTATGTCAACTGAGATAACACCCGAGACCACATCTGTCAGGTATAACAATTTCAGTACTGATAATAATGTTTGTTTCATGGTTTCCACTAATCTTGATACAGGAAGTTCGCAAGAGGATGAGATGAGCAAAGATGAGCTCATTGAAGACTTAAAAATCCTCTATAAGGATATGCTCAAGGAATGGAAGAAGGAGAACCAAATGGTTAAGACTTTAACCAAGAAGAACGATGGACTCAAGGCCTACTTGAACCGAATGGAAGCTCAAGCATCCCAGAAAGATGCCGAGCTAGAAAAAGTCAAGGCCAAGTTGACTCTAGCCGAAACCACCTTGAAAAAGCTCAACACCGGATCGTCCAAACTTGATGAGATCCTAAACTTGGGTAAGCCTTTGAGAGCAGGTATTGGTTTCCGAGAATCATTAGAAAGTATTACTTCTTCTTTGTCTTGTAATGAACATAACGTAAATTTTGTAAAAGGTCACGAGTTTGATCAAAATTCTTGTTCAAATGATGTTTCTGACAAAGGGAAAGTGTGTCAATACTGTCACACGACTGGACATCTTAAAAATAAATGTACAAAGCTTTCAAAGAAAGAGTCCAGTCCAGATGTGTTACCTGAAGTGTTACCCAGCACTCCAGATAACACACACTGTCAGAAAGTCAAAATATCAAAAAAGAAGTCATGGAAACCAAAAGCCAATGTGAGATGTGATGTTGTATATACTGCCTTAAAAACAAATGTTGAAGGATCATGGTATTTTGATAGTGGGTGTTCATGTAACGACCCCGAAATCCGTTTATTTATTTTATATTTTTGATAATTTTTATTTAAAATTTGGTGTGCATTTTATGTGTTGCATCATCTTATATGAGTTGCACATCTTATTTGACTATTTGAGTTAGTTAAAATGTTAGTAGTAAAGTTTATTTTGGGAGTTAATTGAGTTAGTGGGAATTTATGGGGCTTTATAGAAAATGAGAGTTTAGGGGTTCAAAGGTTTAAAATAAAAGTTGAGGGGCTAGTGTGAATCTTGGAATGGATAGTTATCCCCTCCCCTCTCCATATGCAGCACTCACACACCAATTTTCCTAAGTTTGAAAACCTCCATTGTTGTTGTTGAAGAAAAAGAATAGGTAATGTTCTTGTTCTTGTTAATTTTTCCTATTTTAATTTACTACTCCATTTCCAAATCTAAAAATATATAAATGTTCAGGGTGTTGATTAGATCATATCTACCGATCCATCTTATTTTTCTTGACATCTTTTCCGGAATATAGGTAAGTTACTAATCCCCCTTTAAATGTTAAATTGGTCATAAACATGTTTATATGCTTTATATGTTATAAAATGATGTTTTAGTATACTTTTAATATACTTGTAAATTTGGGACAGAGGGAGTAGTAAAAACTTGTACATAGCTTGTTAGTATTAGGAAGGGTATAGAAGTTGGTGTTTGTATGGTGTTTGGGCTGAATTTGTAGCCTTTGTAAGGGTTGAAAATGTTGAGGGTTGATAAGGTTAGTGTTTTGGGTTGGTGAGATGAAGGGAGTATTTTGTTTTCAGCCAAAATGAGATTTCTGGGCTGATTACACGACTCGTGTAGGGGTACACGAGTCGTGTAAGGAGAGATTCTGAAGGGGTGTTTTTCTACACGAGTCGTGTACTGTTACACGACTTGTGTAAAAGTTCTTACACGAGTCGTGTAGTGGTACACGAGTCGTGTAAGGGCCCAAAGTCTGAACTTGTGTATTTTTACGTAAAATCTTCCGGAGGTCATAACTTCTTCATCCGGACTCCGTTTTAGTCGTGTAAACTATCGTTGGAAAGATCTTCTCGAGTACTACACGATGGGTTGGTTATTGAGTGGGGTTTTGATTTTTATAGCACGTAAATACAGTAGGTGATTAGTACCAAAATGAGTATCCATGGTTCATTATGGTAGAGTTGGTCTTTTGTGATCAAGTTTGGATTAATGTGATGGTTTGGATGGTTTGTGTGATGACTTAATGTCAATATGGTGCATACTATTATGAAAATGTGTTTACTTCTCTAAGATGAGCTTGTGTGGTTCCCTACTTTGGAATCATACCCCGTTTGTTGTTTAAGCAAGTTTTCTTTGCTTCGGTTGTGTCTAAAGTCCAGCTGGTACTTTTGTGTGTGTTGGGCAGTGATAGGGATTATAATGGTCTCCGAGCCAAGTACATTATAAGGCTCCTATCATTGGTTTCCCATTTTTAACCCCCTTCCTTAGGCCAAAGGTTGGGCACTTTGGGTTATGACTTTGTGTCATTTTCCCCCCGTTGTTGTTGTTGTTGTTTGGTTCCGGAACCCGTTTCAGCTCTTCGATGCTGCTCAGTTGATGCGTCTCAGATGGCTATTGTTTGGTTTGAGAACCTTGGCTCAGTATCCACGTATGAGTGTTTATTTTCGCTTTATGTGTTGTATGATGAGTTGGTCGTTATTTCCAACCGGTATGGGACGGTTGGCGATAGGGAGCCTCTCATATTATGTGCTATGTGCTATATGATCATTTGTGGCATGGTTCCTTTATGTTTATCATATTAGCATGTAATGTAGTTGCATTTTAGTAACTTACTGAGATTTATTCTCACCCTTTATTTGTTTACTGTTTTAGATAAGAAGGAGCCCAGGGGATAGTTCACACACACAGGGAGGACGTCGAGGAGATCTTTGGGTAAGATATTTTGGGAAAGTTTGTGTAAGTAAAGGATACATTATGTAAATGTAATACCTTTTTGGGTAGTGTACCCGTGACTTGGTTTGTATCAACTCTTTTGGTAGATGTTCGTGTTGTAAATAAGTAAGTAAGTGAAGTGTGTAGCCAAGTGGCTTAGAACTTGTTTGTGAAAGTTGTTTTGTGACTAGTAGTCACGTTTAGTAAATGTTGTTTGGTTATATAAGACTTTTTATGAAAGTATATTTCGAAATTTTTTTTCCTAAAATGTTTTATGACGTCTTCCGTGCGTGTCCCGGACATGGGGCCAAGTAGGACCACGGGTCGGGGCGCGACAGTTCACGCCATATGACGGGAACAAAAATGTTTTTAAAAAACTATGAATCCGTTCAAGGGGGTAGTGTAACTTATGGTGGTGGGAGCAAGAGTAATATAATAGGTAAAGGAACTCTAAATGTGAATGGTTTTCCTGCTTTAAAAAATGTCTTGCATGTAGATGGCCTAGTAACTAATTTAATTAGTATTAGTCAACTTTGCGATGACAACATGGAAGTAAAATATAACAAGGACACTTGTGAAGTTTTTGATGGTACTAACAATTGTGTTATGACAGGTACTAGATCAAGTGATAATTGTTATCGTGTGGAAGATAAATTCGTGTGCAACACCGCACAAATTGATGTCACAAACTTATGGCATCAAAAGTTGGGACATGTTCATTTGAGGAACATTGATAAGATTGTTAAGTTAAATGCTGTTAAAGGAATTCCTAAACTAGATCTTAAAAATCCTATCCTTTGTGAAGATTGTCTTAAGGGGAAACAAACTCGTGTTGCCCATAGTGCTGCCCAACATTCCGAGCAACACTCTGGAACAACACACTGTTTTCAACTCTTACATATGGATTTAATGGGTCCAGTTGAGGTAGAGAGTTTTGGAGGAAAGAGATATTCTTATGTCATCGTTGATGATTTTTCGAGATTCACTTGGGTCTATTTTCTAAAAGAAAAATCGGAAACTTTTGAAAAATTTAAACTTTTACACTCCAAAATCAAAAACATGTTTTGTGCCTCTATCTTTAGAATCAAATCTGATCATGGGAGAGAATTTGACAATGTTTCATTTTCTACTTTTTGTGAAAGAAAAGGAATACATCACGAGTTTTCAGCTCCTAAAACACCTCAACAAAATGGGGTGGCCGAAAGGAAAAATCGTACTTTACTTGAAATGACTCGTGTGATGTTGTTTTCTAAAAAGATTTCTAAAAGATTTTGGGCCGAGGCACTTAACACGGCTTGTCACACAACTAATAGAGTTTTTCTAAGACCCGGCACCACTATGACACCTTATGAAATTCTGAATGGCAAGAAGCCAAAAGTTCATTATTTTCATGTCTTTGGGTGTGTGTGTTACATTTTGAATGACCGGGATTACTTAGCAAAGTTTGACTCTAAAAGTGATAGGGCGATATTTCTTGGATATGCGGCAAATAGTCGGGCATATAGGGTTTACAATCTTAGACTAAAAACCATCCAAGAATCTGTTAACATTGTTTTTGATGATCTCTCAAGTATTTCAGGTGAAAGTGCTCAAGAGTCTCCTCTGGTGTTGTTAGAAGATGTCATACAAACTGCAAATGACATCACAGATGTTAACACAGATGCTGAGCAGAATGTTATCATCGATGAGACAGCACCTCAGGCAGCACCTGAGTCCAGTGATTCATCCGAGTCTGATGCAGAAGTTCATGATGACGCAAGAAGGGATCCTCCACCCAGAATTCGTAGGAATCATCCTACAACTCAGGTAATTGGGGAAGTGAATGAAGGGGTCCGAACAAGAAACAAAGAACCCGTGAATTATCGGGAAATGGTAAGGTATGTGTGCATGTCAACCACATACACCAAGGTAAAACACTCTTGTTTTGTGTCATCCATAGAACCTAAAAATGTGATTGAAGCTTTAAAAGACAATTTTTGGATTCAAGCTATGCAAGACGAACTAGATCAATTTACCCGAAATAATGTATGGTTTTTAGTACCCCGTCCTATTAATACTAATGTTATTGGGACAAAATGGATTTTTAAAAACAAAACGGATGAAGAGGGTAATATTGTTCGAAATAAAGCTCGTCTTGTGGCTCAAGGCTATACACAAGTGGAAGGTATCGACTTTGACGAAACCTTCGCACCCGTGGCTAGAATTGAGTCTATAAGACTTCTCTTAGCCATAGCTTGTTATCTTCGAATCACTTTGTATCAAATGGATGTTAAAGCAGCATTTTTAAATGGATATTTAGATGAGGAAGTTTTTGTTGAACAACCTAAAGGTTTTGAAGATCCATCCCAACCAAACCATGTGTATAGACTTGATAAAGCCTTATATGGTCTAAAACAAGCTCCGCGCGCATGGTATGGTCGTTTAACTAGTTTTTTGCTTGAATATGGTTTTATTCGAGGAGAGGCGGATAGAACCTTATTCATTTTAAAACATGGAAAGGAACTTGTCATTGCTCAAATCTATGTTGATGACATAGTCTATGGCTCTACTTCAAAAATTTGTTTAAACGATTTTGTAGAGGCTATGACATCAACTTTCGAGATGAGCATGATGGGTGAACTAAACTTCTTTCTTGGCTTGCAGGTAAGACAACTACCCGATGGAATATTCGTCTCACAAAGCAAGTACGCAAAAAATCTAGTCAAGAAATTCGGCTTGGAGGGGTCAAAAAGTTCCTCGGTTCCTATGACTACTACACTTAAACTCGGCAAGGATGAAGGGGGAGAAGCAGTCGATCCTACCCTTTACCGTTCCATGATAGGTAGCCTTCTTTACCTTACCTCTAGCCGACCCGACATTATGTTTTCTGTGTGTGTCTGTGCACGATACCAATCCAACCCCAAAGTCTCTCATCTTAATTCTGTGAAAAAGATAATTAAATATGTTTCCGGAACAAGCGAATTAAGAATTTGGTATGCTAAAGATACAAATACAAATCTAGTAGGCTTTAGTGATTCGGATTGGGCGGGGGATATAGATGACAGAAAAAGTACTAGTGGGGGGTGTTTTTACTTGGGTAATAATCTAGTATCATGGTATAGTCGTAAACAAAATTGTGTGTCGCTCTCTACTGCTGAGTCTGAATACGTGGCAGCAGGGAGCTGTTGTACTCAATTAATATGGCTAAAACATATGTTAGACGACTATGGGATTGAGAGTAAAAATATGATCATGTACTGTGATAGTTTGAGTGCCATCAACATTTCCAAGAACCCTGTCCAACACTCCCGCACAAAACACATTGATATTCGTCATCATTTTTTAAGAGATATGGTTGAAAAAGGCTTAATAGCTATAGAGCATATTGATACCAAGTATCAATTAGCGGACATTTTTACAAAAGCCTTAGACCTTGAGAGATTTTCTTTCTTGAAGAACTCTCTTGGTCTTTGTAATCTCTAAAAATCTCCTGTTTTCTGGTGTTACCTCAAGTGCTACCAGCATCTGAGATAACACTTGTATATTATTGTTTTGTTTCTGTTTTAATCTGTCAATGAGTAGTATTTTCTATTCATTGATGGTGGCACATGCTGACCTTTTTGTTATGGTAGGATAACACTCTAGGTAACATTATTGATAACATTCCTTTTTAAACTCAAAAGTGACAAAGTCACTAATCTTTTTCAAAGGCAAAAAGGCTAAAAACACTTATAGTATTTCCTTAGTAGCTCGGGGCACGGCGTTCGCTGCGACGATGCACTCTTGTCAAAGGGGGATATTATCTAGTGATTTTATACTAAGTATTAGGAACATGGAGTTCGCTACTACAGTGGTTCCTACTTGAACGGTACAAATCAATAAAACATGTTTACACTTTATAAGGACTCGGGGCACGGAGCTCACTACTACGATGCTCCCTTGTAGATAAAGAAGTGTAAAATATGTTTAATTAAAGTGTTTGAAGATGAAGAACAAGCTTTTTATATCTAAATTATTAGATTTTCTTTGCCTAAAGTGTTCATATTTTGGCAAGCTTGTTTTACCTCAAAATGCTTATTATAGAAGCATATTTCTGCCTCATGTGTTCAAAAATGAGGTACATCTTGCCTTAATTGCCTTAATATAAATTCAATAAGGGATGTTTATCACGGATGTTATCTTAAGTGTTACCATCATTGCCATCAACACATTAGTGTGTGCTACATTCGTTTTTTTTTTTAATTTTAATTTTCAGAATTGTTTTTTAAATTTTCAAAGTTTGAAAGTCTTTTTATTTAAAGAAAAAGAGTTTACAATTTGAAAAAGTCTAAAACAAATCTTTTACTTTAGGTAAAATATAGTTGTAACAATTTCCCTACAATTTAGGAATCTATCTTCAAATTTTTTAGAGATCGTTACATCATTAATTTTACCATCTTTATTTTTTCGTTTTATATATTATTTAAAAAAAAATAAAAAAATAAATAAATAAATAAATAAAAAATAAAACGTTTTTTTTTAAAAACCGAATGTGCAGGGGAGTTTGTTACTTATGTGTGCTTGTAAATAGGGTGATTTAATTTAGGTTAGTTTTACATGTGAGGAAAAATAGGGGTTTAGTTAATTTAAATGATAAGAGTTAAGTTTGAATTAATTGTTTATCCCTTTTTCACATTTTTAACCTCCCTAAAAATATCTCTTCCTAATTACTCTCCTTATTTTTCTCACCAAAACTCTTTTTAACTCTCCCTCTCCTCACCGACTTCTTCAATCGGCGTCAACCCTATACCGGCGACAACCTAAAACCCTCAAACCCTTCTCCAAAAATTCTCCCAAATCCTCCATTAAAATTCAACAATGGTGAACCCAAGTCAAAACCCCAACCAACCCACACCTCTAGAAGAGTCGCCGGGTGATGCCTCGCGTGTTGCCTCGCCAATGGACATCTCACCCTTGGTCTCTCAAATCTCTAACCAAATAGCAATGTCCATTGATGAGCTTTATCACGTTGCAACCTCAGCTCGACCTCAACCCATGACGACTGCTTCTCGTCCACCAAGCTCCGCCACAAAGAGAATCAAAAGAAAAGCCCCTTCAACAGCAACCAAAATAGGCGCGGCTCCAACAGCTCGGAAGAGGACCTCCAACCGTCTAAATGCAAAGGCAATGTCAAAAGTTCCTTCCAACACTTCTGATGACCCAGTACATGTCTCCGACGAGGAAGAAGAAGAATCTCTCGGTCTCTCTTCCGATCACAACTCGGACCAGAATTTTGTTGTTCAACCAGCTGAACAAACTCAATCTGTAGAGAGCCTGGATACTTGGGTAGAAAAAGAGGAAGAAACTCTTGCTGCAGCTCAAAAGCGAGTGACAAAAGCCAAGGGGAAAAAGTGTGTTGTCTCGGGTGCTGGCAGACCTCCGAAACCATCCAAGGTAACATCTCGATCGTCAAAACCCCATAGCGCCCCGGTTACGTCTTCTGAATTATTTGGTGCTTCTGATGATATTTTGGAAACAAGTATTGATAAAAATGATGAGGCATTTCCACAACCCTTTTCTACATTCGAATTTTTCGAACGGGCCAATATGCAAAAATGGCTTGATATTTCGGGTTTAAAAATGCACCGTGAGAAGCATATTGATGAGGCTAGTCTTAAAAAGCATGGTGTTTATCAGTTCTTAAAAGATAGAAATGTTTTAAATGCCAATCTCTATACCGAGAACTATGTTGATGCCATTATTCGAAACTTTTTTGCTAATCTTCATCCCAACCTAGATAATGAAAATTCCAACCAATTCGGCAAATTCTTTCTTCGAAGTAAAGTTCTTCGAATTAACCCATCTTTGATTAATAAAGTGCTTGGTTTGCCTAACATTGATGATGATGGGGTATTAGCCGATAGGGATGATATTGCCAAAGTTTTGTCTAACAATGTTGTTACGAAATGGCCAACAAAAAGGGATGAACACTTTCTTGCCTCTTCCCTAACCTCACTTTTTTCGGTTCTACACAAATTGTGTATCTTTAATTGGCTCCCCACCAAAAATGAACAATATGTAACCCTCGAACAAGCTCGGGTTATACATAAATTGGGGTTGAACCGGAAATTGAATTTTGAGAGATTGATATTTAGACATTTAGCCACTTGGGGAAAGAAGAAATCGATCTCATATTTGCCTTATCCTTCTCTCATTTTCCAAGTGATAAAATCCCAAATTTTCAACTTATGGATTCGGACGAGTATACTCATGAGCTTGACTATTACCGAGTGGATAGTCTTTTAACTAAACAAGGAAAGGGTGGTATTAGATACACCGGTGACTTACCTTGGGATAAGTCGAAAGATATCATTTTGTCAAGTTCGTCCGTTCCATCTCGAGGTGTTGGGAAAGGTGCTACCTCAGATTGTCCGACCTTTATTCCTTCTTCTCCAAGCATGTTTGCAGGTACTAATGCTGAAATGATGGATAGTGTTTCACATCTTCTGGGCACTGATTCTCCCTCAATCCCAAAGACGACTGTCCTAGCATTTCTTGAAAAACAGAATGTGATTTTGGGGAGAATTGTTCAAGATTGGACCCTACTAAAAGACAACACAGCAAGCTTTGTTAATCTGATTTCTTCCCAATCAGGGGGAGGTACTGGTACAAGTGCTGGTACGAGTGCTGCTACAGATGCTGGTACAAGTGCTGGGGAAGATGAACAAGAAAAAGAGGACGAAGACACAGAAGAAGAGTAAAAGAGGAAAAACTTTCCTGAAGGTTGATGTTGCCATTAAATTGGGCAATGATTTTTTTCTTGGGGTTTGGTTCCAAACTATTTATTTTGTGGTTGTTGGCTTAAACAGTTTCATACTTTGGTGTTTTTTTATGGTGTTTTATTTTCGGATCTTATGTTGGTTTTTATGGTTTTTAAAACTTGGATTTACTTTGGATTTTGAAGGTACTAGTTGAAAACATTTAAGGATGTGTTTAATTAGTATTTGTTTGTAAATTCTTGTTTTCTCTCGACTCATACATTAAGGGGGAGTTTATATTGGGTGGTTGTTATATTATCTTGTTATATGGCTAACTTGTTTTGCAGGTACCAACACTTAGGTGATTGGAAAGAAATCTCAAATTAAGGGGGAGATTGTTAGTGCAGAACTGAGGTGTTGCCTCAGGTGTTGCCCTGACAGTCTAAGTGCTGTGACGAGATTCTTTGTAATTTGACATTTCTTTCTAATGTAATTTTTATACTAATGTCCTAATATTATTTTCTAGATGTTGGTCCATATTTTCAGGTATAATAAAGTTGGTTTATGGAGCTTAAAATGTGGAAGAAAAATTAATGGAGATTTATTCATAAAGGCCGAGTAAAAGATGGAATAACAAACATATTTAACATGTGTTAAATATGGTAAATGTGAAGAAGACCAAGTCCATTGTTAGTTGCTGATTAATTGAAGATGTACAAGGCATTGGAAGCTTGGAGTACAACACGGTGAAGCTAGGACTTGGAGATCAAGCTTGCGGTTGAGAAAATCATGGGAAGAAGACCAAGTCTTCGCACAAAAAGTGGAGAGCAAGCCCACTCACTCTCCCCACTCTTCTCACACGATCACAAACAGCCCAAGGCTGTTATTTGTGTAGCCTCCAAGTTTTGGTTGGCTATAAATAGATGCTTGGATGAAGATTGAAGATAAGCCAATTTTATACACACATCCATAGCACAAAAGACCAAAGTACTCTTGGCTCCTTTTGAGATTCTTTCTTCCATACACTCTTTTATCACTCAAATACTTCGGGTTTGAGTGAGTTTTGGTTAGGATAGAATCTTGTACTTTGTTCTTACTTTGGTTCCATAGAGAGTATATCATAGTTTGTATAGGGAACCATTTTAAACTTTGTAATTAATTTTGATTATAAGGTTTTCGCCATCTAGGCATCTCAAGTTATATTTATATAACTTGAGAAAAATATTTCTCTTGTGCTATTTATTTTCCGCTGCAAAAACTCTACTATTTTTGTGTGTGTATTTTCTGTCCGTCTGGAGTGTTACCTGGGGTGTTGCTTAACACTTGAGGTAACATCTGTTCTCAGAAAGTCATTGACAAACAATTTCAAAATACTTGGTATTTGACTTTTAACATACTGTCTCTAAACGGGACTATCAATTTGAATACTGAATTTCCAAAACTCATAATATAAACTTGAAATATTTGAAAAATCAAACCGGACTATCAATATGAATTAAAGGAGCATTTTTATCGCTTCTCGGGAAGGTTAATGCATTGTATGTTTGGTACATTGTCATTTGATTACAAAGTGATTTGATGATCATCAATTAATAAATATTAAGAAGGAAAGTGTACATAATGATAATAGTAAGTTTGAACTTTGACCAATAATTTATTATGACGAAAATATATTCAATACTCCCTCTGTTTCGAAATAAATGTCATAGTTAACAAGTCATTGTTTTTGAGATTTTAATTATGTTTCTTTGATTGCTCCAACCTATTCATAAAGATGGAGTAGTACTTATTTTGGGACAAACCAAAATACTCCTTATGTCCTGAATTGATCTTTTCATTTGCCATTTTTTATTGTCTCAAAAAGTTGTTCTTATTTCTACAGTTTGAGCTTAAATGTGGATAAACACAAAATGTATAATGAAACAAGTTTTTATATCCTTAAAAAGTATGAATAGTTAAATGTGAATATTATTTTGAGAAAGAGGGATTAGAAAGTAAGGAAGTACTCCCTCCGTCCCATTTGAAACTTCACAATTTTGGTGATGGCACACAAATTAAGAAAAGTGATGAATGTAAGAAGGGTTGTGAGAGGGAAGAAGTTAGTGGATATGACAAGTGGGGCCTACAATTTAAATATGTGAGGGAAAAGTTAGAGGGTATGACAAGTGGGCCCCATAATTTAAGTATGTGAAAGGAAGAAGTGAGTGAGTATGATAAATGGACCCTACATTTTTAATTATTTTAGGAAATGAGGAAGCTTTCAACTAGACACCCGTCTGGGTAAAAAGTGAATGGGACTGAGGAGGGAGTATCTTTTTTGAAGAGAAAAATATCCATTACCACCTTAACCAATCTAACTTACCAAAACAAAGTGTACAAATTGAGAATGAGGAAATGACTAATCAAACTTACCAAAACAGTACGGAGCCCCACGGCTTTACCGGCTGCAATATTCTTCACATTGTCGTCAAGGAATAACTGCAATAAAACAGAAAACCAACACGTTTCTCAATTAATCAGCCCAAACACGTCAACGGAAAAGTCAAAAACTCTTAAAATAATGAAATGCACTTAACAAACTTACCGTCCGGCGAGGATCAACCTCCGCGGCGTCGATCGCGATGTGTATTGCGTCTATTGAAGGCTTCAATACGACCGGAAACTCGTCCGGACGGCTTGAATCCGAGAGGCTTGGGTTCATCGTTTCAAAACACACAATCTGTTCAAAGCAGTCCTTGATTCCAAGGCGATCCAGCGCCTTAATCGCGTGGATTCTGTCCGAATTTGTAAATATCTGCAAATCAAAATACATTCCTTTTAAATTTCCGTTGAAATTAAGAAAGAAGAAAGGTCAAAATCAACGAAAATGCGAAAGGATTTTTACGATTTTGCGTTGTTTAATACTGAGCAATAAGGTTCGTAGTTGGGCGTCTGGCTTGATCAAATGGTACGGCAATCGTCCGTGTACGACGCTGTGATAATCGTCTGCGTCAATATTATAGCCTAATGCCTGAAATTAACAACGGAATTTAGTTAGTAATTAGAATTTTAGAAAGAGAATTTGTAATCGGAGGTTAAATTGATCGGAAGTAATTACTCTAAGGCCGGCGAGAGTGCTTCCGTAAGTCTTGAAGAGCTCAACTCGGAGAGTTGAAGCTTTCGACTGCGCAAATCCACATCTCTCTACTAGAAAATCTGTGAAACGAAACACGACAACTTTTTTAGCAAATCATCCTTAAAAGTAGGTGAAATCAGGAAAATAATACGACAAAAACTTGTGTGAGAGACGTATCACATCTTGATCTTGAGACAGATCTAGCTAAGAGAGTAAATGGTTTGCCCCTTATATGTGGGGCGAGGCAAGCTCATCACACAAGACTTCCTCAAATTATATAGATGTTCCACAGCTAAAGTTAATACACAGTTTTGTAATTACCATCGATGTTACGTTTAGTAGCTTCGCCTAATCCAAGCTTTGATGAGTACAAAGTATCATCCAAATCTGCATCATTTCAATTCAAACAAACACATAAAATTAAAACGATCGCAACTCTCTCAATGTAAATCAAAGCGCGAGAGAGAAGGAAAGAGGAATTTACCGAAGATTAGAGTGTCGAAAGGGGAAGAGGACTTGTTGCAAGAATCCATGGAGAATGAGGAAATTGAAATTGAATGCTGATATGAAAGAATGGAAAATAGGTTTTTTTTTTTTGGGAGAATGATGTTTGTGAATTGAAAGAGGCAGGGGATTTGAGTTTTGGAAAGGAGGTGGGTATATATAGGCGCCAAAACAGGGAGATATGATTGAGTTGAGAGAGATGGATGGTACTGCTGAGTCATTGACAAATTATTTTATTAATTTATCATCTAGTGTGAAAAATGAGAATCGCGTCTGGCGAGACGAGTAGAGAGAAGACCCCACACGCAAGATTTACGGACGGAAATACCCTTAAAGGGAATTTGGAGCTGCTTTGTTGGCTTGTTGCTCCTCTGCAATCTAAACTTGTAACGTGTTTTATTAGTGGATCAATAATTAAAATTAATTAAATGTAAACAAAATTTATATTAAATCAAATTGAATTAATTATAACCAACAAGAGTAGGTCTTGTGAAAAACGTGATGTTTTTTTTAAAAAACAAGCGGTCACATTTTCGTAGAGAGTGAGTCTTAGGAAAAACGCGTTTTTCCTTAAAAACAAACGGTCACATTTTCGTAAAGAGTGAGTTTTAGGAAAAACGTGTTTTTCCTTAAGCAAAGGAAAAACGTGTTTTTCAAAGACGCTGGCATTATTATTCAAAAACAAGGGGTGGCATTTTTGTAAATACTGGCAACCATGATAAATGCCCAGTGTTAATATTAGAAATAGCCAGTGATTTCATACTGGCGTTTTATAAAAATGAAACTGACACTTTTCTTAAGTGTCAGTGGTAATGTTAAAAATTGCCAGTGAGTACACTGACCATTTTTTACATTGATACTGGCAATTATTAAAAGTGTCAGTGGTAGTGTTAATAAGTGCCAGCCATTACACTGACACTTTTTAACATTGATACTGGCAATTATTAAAAGTGCCAGTGGTAGTGTTAATAAGTGACAGCCATTACACTGACACTTTTTAACATTGATACTGGCAATTATTAAAAGTGCCAGTGTTAGTGTCAATAAGTGCCAGTGTACATGTGCTGACACTTTTTTACACTATCGCTGGCACTTCCGATCAACGCCAAACAACTTCCCGTTAATTACAAAAATGCCACCGCGCCAAACTTAAAAACACGTTTTACGCTTGCTTAAGGAAAAAGCCGTTTTTTTCCCAGTTTTTCACTTTCTTAAATAACTGAGAGTATCGTAAATAGCGAGTGCTAATATTACAAAGTGCCGGTAATTCAAACTAGCGTTTATAAACATTGGAATTGATAATTTTCATAAGTACCAATTTTAGTGTTTAAAAGTGCCCAATTTTCACAACCAACAAAATATAGACGTGTTAAAGTGCCCAATTTTAGTGTTTAAGCTCCCCATATCTGAGAGACCAAACTCCGTGTGTAAATTCTTTTTGCAGTAGAGGTACACATGAAAAGTATGGGTACTATCAATAATTGAATAATGATATGAACTGAATCAATAATTGTCATTCATTATTTTTTTTTTAACCATATCCTTTCCTTTACATAAATCTTAAAAAATAGTTTTCCTTTTTTTAAAAATAAAATATTCTTCCTCAACAATAGTATGAAAATAGTTTTTTTGATCTTTAATGCTTCAAGAGTTAGTCATAATTATCAACTTTCTATCAAATTGTTTTGAATTGTAAATTGAGGGTCCTAGATTATGATTTAACAACTCAAATTCAGCCTGCTTCGATTTACAAATCTCTAGTTAAACCTACAGTTGTCAGACATATTTCAATTCTATAAAATCTAATTTTTCCACTACTCACTCTTACTTATATTTGAATTATTTCTATGGCTAAACTCATTAGTTTTAAACAACTTTTAATAAGTACTCCCTCCATCTCAGGTTAGTGTGAACTTATTTTCTTTTTCGTTCGTCTCAGATTAGTGTGAATGGCCCAAAAATAGCAAAGAATCTTTACTATTCCTCCCACTCATTCTCTCTCATACTTTACTTTTACACTCACAACATTAATCAACTTACTATTCCTCCCACTAATTCTCTCTCCTTTTTAATTTTTCATACTCACAAACACCTCATTATATTATTTATCTCTCTTACTTTTCTTAATTTGTGTCCCAAAATTTTGGTTCACACTAAATATAGAGATGGAGGGAGTATGCTACAATCAAATGGGTTCCCTTCTTCCTTTTATTCTTTCCAAATCAAAATTACTTGAAAATGTATGGAAGGATAAGGAGAAGGACCATACGGTAAGTAAACAACTTAAAAGACGTGAATACGTGTGACTGAACCTTCTCAAGACTTTCGTCCAATAGGCATGTGGAATGTGTGGAATATTTTACTTTCAAATAAATTAAATAACACGTACTAGTATATTAGATTAACTCATCCTCTAAAGCAATATTTTAAAACCTCTAACCACTATGTTGACTCCACCTAGATGTGAAACTGATGATGCAGCGGAATACAACCAAGATCAACCGTAATGGAAGATCTCGAATAAAACAGAAGGAATTAACCTTCAACAAGCCAATAATGGCTTCTAGGGTTTGAACCCACAAAGTTGCAAAGGCAAACTTTAAAATTAATAATCAAAATGTCTTCAATACAAAGTAGGAAAAGGGTATTTATACTCTAACAACTAATTAAAAACCCTAACCCTAAAAGTGTTTTAACAAAATACCAAAATACCCTAAAGTGTTTAATTAAACGTAAACGAAAACTGGGAAACAATTCTGATCGGCCAACCAGGCGGGCGCTTGGAAGTGAACGACCGGGCGCCTGGTCTTTAACAGAAACTCATCAAAACGGCAGGGAGGTAAGCGGGCGCCTGGTGTAGGCCGGGCGGGCGCTCGGTCGCCGAGTCTGCTCTACTGATGGCTTGGCGTCCTGTGCTACATCAGAAACCCAAGCTCTCAAACGCAAGAGACATGAATACTCCCTCCGTCCCACCGCACTTGAAACCTAAGAATAAGAAGTGGACACAATAACTAAGAAAAAAGAATAAAATTAGGAAAATGTACAGTAAAAATAAAGAGAGAGAATGAGTGGGAGTAATAGTAGGTTGGTTGAATGAATTGTGTGGTGGAAAAATGAAGAGAGAATGAGTGGGTGGGGTAGATTGAATATAAAATTATAAAAAGATTACCTTTTTGGCGAGTCTCAATTGAAGTGGGATGGACCAAAATAGAAATAAGTCTCAAGTGAGGTGAGACGGGGGGAGTACGTAGTAATATTGTCAAAAGGAAGTTTATATATCTCTATTGGTTTTTTAGATTAAACCTTAGACTTTACTCACTCCGTCCCAAAATACTTGCAGTTTTAGATGTACAAATTTGTCCCAAAAAGTTTGTAGTTTTGTTATTACCTAAGCATTTTTAACATTGTTTACCAAATATGTCCTTATTTTTTACTATGTAGTTGTGACTAACAAAGCATTTAATTACCTAGGTACTTGATATGTTTTAAGGGTAATTTAGTCCATTATACATGAATTGATTGCTTTTCTTAATATGTGTGAAAATCCTAAAACTACAAATATTTTGGGACGGAGTGAGTATTATGGTATTAGAGTTGGCCATCGGCACATGCGAGCCCAGAAAAACCCCACTATGTTCAAGCCCTACGTAACCCAATTATATGTCCACGCTTACACGTACGAGTCTAAAGGGGATCACGATGTTCTAGCCACATGTTATCCAATTATATGTCCACGCGTTAGCTAAAAAATTTGGTTGCACGTGAGGGGGCGTGTTGAATCAATTATCTCAAAATCATAATTCCATCCCAAAACAATTGGCAATGCGAGGAGTGGTCATGGATCTTTATATAGTCAGGCATTGGCTAGTTAATTCACGATATGTGATAAATGCTCCAACACGCCCCTTCACGCGTAGCCGAACTTTGGGCTTACGTTCGGCTACGCGTAGACATATGATTGTGTGACTTTGGGCTAGATCATCGAGGGCCGAACGTTGGGCCTGCATGTGTAAAGAGTCAACTCTGATACCATGATAAAGTCTGAGTTTCCATCCCAAAACTAATTGGCAATAGGAGGAGTGGCCATGGATCTTTATATAGTCAGGCATTGGCTAGTTAATTCCCGATATGGGATAAATGCTCCAACACGCCCCTTCACGCGTAACCGAACTTTGGGCTTACGTTCGGCTACGCGTGGACATATGATTGTGTGACTTTGGGCTAGATCATCGAGGGCCGAACGTTGGGCCTGCATGTGTAAAGAGTCAGCTCTGATACCATGATAAAGTCTGAGGTTCCATCCCAAAACTAATTGGTAATGGGAGGGGTGGTCTTGGATCTTTATATAGTCAGACATTGACTAGTTAATTCCCGATATGAGATAAATGCTCCAACATAACCAATCATTGACTATATAAAGACTCTCTGCCACTTCACTTATTGTCAATTAATTTTGAGATGAAATCTCAAATTGTATCAAATTTCAATAATTAATCTGGAGTTGGTTTTAGGAGAAACTAGTTCCTTCATAAGTTATAAAAAGTCCACTTTTTAACCCCTAACCCTTAAACCCTACACCCTAAATCCTAAACCCTAAACCTTAAACCCTAAACCTTAACCCCTATAAAAACAGGACTTTTTATAACTTATGGAGAAACTAGTTTCCCCCAAAATTTTCTCATTAATCTGCAGATACTTTATTTTTTAAAAGAAATTTTGTTATTGATATATAGTTGGTGGATGTAGCTAACTCTATTGTCAATTTCATTTAATATCTAAATGAATCATTTGGATCTGCTTAAGAACAATTCTTCAATACAACGGTCGCACAGCCGTGTGGCGGGCAAACCTGGTAACCCGACCCGCCCGGCCCGTCTTTCATCCAGCCACTGAGCGACACGTGGCGCGCTGTGAGCCACTCGCTGGTTCATTCAGTCGCGCGCTGCCACGTGTACTCCCTAAAAAAACCAAAAACTTTAAAATGCTATATCTTGGCATTTATAACTCAGAAAAATAAAATAAAAATACCGTTGTGTTCGTCTCTACGAGATGAAGAAAACTATATAGGTCATGATATGGTTTGATTTTGTTTTAAAAAAACATAATTTTTTTACACACAAAAAGTTTGAGTTGCTCATCAGCTAGGATGTAACACTCTGTTCTGGTACAAGTAACACTTTCATCTTCAAAAAGTAACACTTTCTACTGTTAAAGGTAACAGCAGTTTTACAAAAAAAAAAAATTGGTTTTGCATTTCAATTGTTACTTTCTCAATAAAAAATTGTTACATTTCAGATATAATGTTACATTTAAGAATATAAACTGTTACAATTGAGAAAAAAAAATTTACATTTATTTTTTATGAAATGTAACATTAGTTTAGTTGTCAATCCTATGTTAATTTTGGGAGAAAAAAAGTGTTACATTTGAAAAAAAGAGTGTTACATTCCTTTTAAAAGAGTGTGACATTAGTGTAGTTGTCAATCTTTATGTTATCTTTAATCTATTACAGCAAAATTGTGGTACATTTTGAAGAAAAAAAGTGTTACATTTGGAAAAAAAAAGTGTTACATTTCGTCATAATAAGTGTTACTTTTGTTGGGAGGAAAAAAAAAGTTAGAGTTGAAAAAAAAAAACGGCATTAAAAAAAAAAAAAAATTGAAAAGGTCGCCGGCCCGCCACACGCCATGCGGCGGGTGTACAGGAGACTGGCCCTCTGCTTAATTGTACGTTGGAAATATTTTTCTTATTACAAGGAACATGTAAGGAAATAATACAGCTTGAGTCAGATTCAAAAAATATCTTCAATGTATAATTTCAATCAAAAGATTCCTAATTATTTCTCTTTGTCAAGGTTATAACTGATAATCTGATATAATTTCCTTTATTGATGATGCCAGTTAGGTAGAATGGAGTCAAAAAAATTTAACCACTTTGCGTATGCTATTCTCTACCGCTAGTGTCATAGATTTATAAATTTGGATGACATTATCATGGACATCAACATTTATTAATTGTGCGCTGTTAGAGCAATAATGGTGCAAATGTAGTTAACAAAGCGGTACATGTAGTTAACAAAGCGGTACAAGAGATTTGACTAGATAGAATCCTAGCTAAGTACTTCCTCCGTCCCAGAGTAAGAGTCTCATTTTCCTTTTTGCTCCGTCCCAGAGTAAGAGTCTCATTTCTAAAATGGCAAAGAATCTTTACTATTCACCCCACTCATTCTCTCTCATATTTTACTTTTATACTCACAACACCAATCAATTCACTATTCTCTCCCACTCATTCTCTCTCCTACTTTACTTTTAGTGCCCATTTGTTTCCACTTATTTGAAGGGGCTTTTGACTTATAACTTCAATTAAGTTAAAATTAAAGTGTTTGTTTTCACTTAAATGTAAAAAGTCAATAAGTAAAGTACAACCTCATTATTGCGCTATAAAAGCAAAAGCCAAAAAGCACAAAAATTGAGCTTAATTGTGCTTTTAGAAAACACGCACAGTCGCACACTATCAGTGAGGTACCGGCTTCGATTACTCCAGTCTACGTTTAACATTTAACACAATAGTTTCTTTACACGCATGCTTTTGAAGTAGTTTTATTCTTCTTTTCTTATTATTTTATGCAATTCTATGAATTACATTTTTTCTTGCTCTTTTTATTTTTTATTTTTTCTGTTTTCTCTAAGTTTTATATACATTACAACACTATAAAGTTAAATTAAAAAAAATGAAAAAGGCATAATATATAAAAAAAAAAAAAAAAAAACAGGGGCATAATTACATTTAAATGTACATATAAATTTCCTTGATTAAATTTTGGAAAATCAAAGTCATTGACTATAAATGATTATTAAAAAAAATCAGGGATATAATTACATTTAAATGTACATATGAATTTGTCATTTATTTCTTAATCAATTATTTTCTTATATGTTAGTGAAATATTCAAATTATACCTTGTAATATTTTAATAGTTTTAAAGCAGCCAAAATCAGCTATTTCAGAACAGCCAAAACAAACAGTTGCTAATTAATCAGCCATTTGTAATAAGTCATCAGCCATAAGTTATAAGTTTCAGCCATCAGCTATAAGTCATCATCCATCAACTAAGACAAACGAGCTTTTACACTCACAACATTTACATCACATCCAATATTTATTAATAAGCGTGCAAATTGGGAGTGTGACTCTTACTCCGGGACGGAGGGAGTATAATTTATATAAAAAACTTGTATCAATAAACAGATTCAAATGGGCCAATAATGAAGAAAAAAAGAAGGATAAAAAAATTCAAATATAAGCTCTCTCTTTTTTTTTGTTTATTGTTTGGTGCAAAGAGGAGCTCTTTATAAGAAACAATTATGATACACTTAACATCCTAATTTAACATTACCAAATGCTTAGGTTAGATTGCAAATGACCGGTCTGAAAGAAATTATGCGGCTAGGACTGTTCTGGGAATTGACCAACTGTGTGAACAACTGTGTATTCAAACGTGCTAACAGTTGTCCAGACAGTTGTCTTAACAGTTATCAGATTTGCAGCGGAAATAAATAACTTAATAACAATTAAAACTTCAGCAAGAAAACTTGCTGGAAAACTTTCATATATTAAAAGCGATTTGCAGAGTACAAACCGAATGAAAGAAAATAAAAATATCAAAAGAACAAACTTATTCTAGAATTCTAGAACAAACTAAAACACAAAACACTTAGAGTTCTTTTCGGAAGAACACTAAGAAAACACAAGGACTCTCTAAACCTTTTCTCTCTGAAATTATGATCTGGAATCCGTAAAAGAGAGAGGAGATGCCGACTGGCTTTAATAAGTCTTCTTGGCCGCCACTCCAATCCAAGAGATCTTCAAGCAACCAATCAAACTTTCCTTATGAGAGTCCACCTAAAAATAAACACCTAAAATACAAAATACTAACCAAAGATAAACATTAGTAGGTTAGTCAAGTAAATCAAAATAATAATAATTATCCTAGAATAAACTATTCTTAAATAATTACAACTAATTCCTAAAATAAATAAACTCTAAATATATACATTAATTAAATAAAATATTCACAAAGATATACACTAAAATCAGAATCACAAAGATTAAAATATAATAGAGTATTTTTATACTCTTCAATCTCCCCCTATCTTTGTGGTTCTGATCAAAATATTCAAAAACAATAATCTCCCCCTGAATTTGTACATTGGATACTACTCCCCTTAAATATAACTTTTAGAATACATCCTTCTCCCCCTGAATATGACGACCACATCTTTCTCCCCCTTTTTGAGAAGAACCAACAAACTCAACGAACGGAAAAAAAATATGAATATCTTCCAGTCCCCCTAAGTTTGAATCTCCCCAACCCAAAAACCTCTAAGAGCATCATAAATCTCAACTCACATCGCATCAAACCATAACAGACCAGAGAGTTCTGCAGAATTACCAGATGACTTACCAGTTGACTGTACAATTGACTATACAGTTGACTGTCCAGTTGTCCGCACAGTTGCACGAACAAGTTGCTTAGCACCAGCTGGATGCTTAACAACAAAAATACCTGAGCTTGATCAGAGCTGTGGCAAACAATCATTTTGTGTCACACACAATCACTTAGAGTTTCTCCATAATTCTCGGATTTATCTGCAAAAATGTTAGAGAGAGCGCATTTGCAGAATAGGGACAAGATGAGATGAGAGAAATGAAGCTAGAAAGCATGAGGAAGAAGATATACTAAACCATAATTTACAACCAATTCGACATGGAGGAAATATTAAGGGAGGACAATTATTCTTCCTAAGAACTCGGAGAGGCCAAGGAGTCGGGAGAACCGAAAGACGTTGAAGTACCCATTTGAATTCCAAAACAAACAAGGATTTTGATTTTAAAATTAAAACTTTTTCCATGTTTTGTGATAAATTGTCCATCCCAGAATTAGAATATGCCAAAATCAACTGAATCCATTTATCCACAATGTACCATAATTTCCACCAACTACACAATAAAACTTGAACATCACGCCATTAGATTATTGTTAATCACATGAAAAGCATCAATCTTTAACACATAAGAACAATAATTCAATTTGCTGATGTGAATACGAAGGGAAAAAAAACTTAGAAAAATTATGTCTAAACACACAAGTGAAGATTGTCTCAATTTTGGTGTGACATAGTATGATCAACTCAGTCCATGACTCGGTTTCAACACACAAGAATTCAATGAGATTTTCCTTCAATCATGAAGCCTCTAGAACACTCCCATTGAAGGCTTATGACTTATGAATCAGTTACGGGAGAAGCTATTCACTCTCTCAATACAGTGTTACACTGATTCCCAAGTTATGTATTGAAACACTTCAGCTTTTTGCTTAAATGGGTAGTAACTTCAAAGATTGGAGGCAGCTTGTTTTCCCCGCAACCTTAGATTAAGTGCCCACTTCATGATAAACAACACGGAGGAATTAACAGGATAATTTTATTATCAAGTTAAGAAGGATCTCACATTCAAGGGTCAAAACTCAGAGTCAAGGAACTTAGTTAACCAAGTGATCACAAGAGACAATCGTGCAAGGAATGAATGCATTTTTTTTTTTTTTTTTTTTGTGACTGTAATATACAATTATACAGATGCAGTGTAACGACCCCAAAATTCGTTTTATTTATTTTAATATTTATTTTATATTTTGAGAAATTTAATTTAAAATTATGTGTGCATTTTATGTGTTGCATCATATTATAAAATTTGCACATCTTATTTGATTTTTGGTGTTAGTTAGTTGTTAGTAGCAATTTAGTTAGCAAGAAATAATTGAGTTAGTGAAAGTTTGTGGGCCAAAATGTAACTATAATGTTCAAGGGTTTATTTGTTCATAATGAAAGTAGAAGGGCCTAGGAGAATGACTATATATAGGATTTAGGCATTCTTATCCCTCCCATCTTCCTCCTGCGCATGACACTCACCATTTCTTTACCAAAAATCCCAATCTTTCCTCCATTGTTGGCTAAGGTAAGTTTGTTCTTGTTTATTTTATTTCTTTTAATTTATTACACCATTTTCAAATCTAATTATATATAAATGATCAGGGAGTTGAGTAGATTCTTTCTACCGATCAATATTATTTTTTTTGACATCTTTTTTCGGAAAATAGGTAAGTTACTAATTCCCCTTTAATTGTTAAAATGGTCATGAATATGTTCTATATGCTATATATGTTGAAAGAATAATGTTTTGAATGTTTTTGTATACTTGTAAATTTGGGACAAAGGGAGTAGTATGAAAATGGTATTGTTGGGTGTTAGTATTGTTCTTAGGCTGGGTTTTAGCCTTTGTGTAAGTTGAAAATATTAGTGTTGCAAGTAATTTTGGGTTGTGAAATGAAAGGAGTAAACTTTGGTTAAGTTTTGGTCTGCCAGGTGATGTGGGCGGCCGCCCAAAATTGGGCGTGCGGCCGCACATCTATCTGAAGGGTTTTCTTCTTGGAACAGAGCATTTTGGGCGGCCGCACAGCCCTGTTTGGGCGACCGCCCAGTTATCTGAAAAAGTTTAGAGTTTTCAAACTAAGGGGTTTAGAGGTCAATCTTGGTCTAGTTTTTTTGTAGTGTCCTAAAGTAGTTAGATGATTGTTATGGATCACTAAAGTGGTAGAATTGGTTCCTTTGTGGACACAAGTGTTGTGAAATGTGAGTAATGGATTTAGTGCACATTGTTGAACACTTTGTAATGTGTTGAATTGTTCATCTTTTTGATGTGTTTGACATGGTTCCCTACATTGGAATCATTGTCCCTGATTGTTGTTTAAGCAAGTATTTCTATATGGTGCTTGCGTGTAAAGTCCAGCTGGTACTTTTGTGTGTGTTGGGCACCGAGCCAAGTACATTATAAGGCTCCTATCATTGGTTTCCCATTTTTAACCCCCTTCCTTAGGCCAAAGGTTGGGCACTTTGGGTTATGACTTTGTGTCATTTTCCCCGTTGTTGTTGTTGTTGTTTGGTTCCGGAACCCGTTTCAGCTCTTTGATGCTGCTCAGTTGATGCCTCTCCGATGGCTATTGTTTGGTTTGAGAACCTTGGCTCAGTATCCATGTATGAGTGTTCATTTCCGCTTTATATGTTGCATGATGAGTTGGTCGTTATTTCCAACCGGTATGGGACGGTTGGCGATAGGGAGCCTCTCATATTATGTGCTATATGATCATTTGTGGCATTGTTCCTTTATGTTTACCATATTAGCATGTAATGTAGTTGCATTTTAGTAACTTACTGAGATTTATTCTCACCCTTTATTTGATTACCGTTTTAGATAAGAAGGAGCCCAGGGGATAGTTCACACACACTGGGAGGACGTCGAGGATATCTTTGGGTAAGACATTTTGGGAAAGGTTGTGTAAGTAAAGGATACATTATGTAAATGTAATACCTTTTGGGTAGTATACTCGTGACTTGGTTTGTATCATCTCTTTTAGTAGATGTTTGTGTTTGTAATTAAGTAAGTAAAGTTAGTAGTTGTAGCCAAGTGGCTTAGTACTTGTTTTGTGAAAGGTTGTTTTGTGACTTGAAGTCATGTTTTAGTATCGAGTTGGTTGTGTGAACCCTTTTTATAGAAAGTATATTTCGAAAAATTTTCTTAAGAATGTTTTATGACGTCTTCCGTGCGTGTCCCAAACGTGGGGCCAAGTAGGACCACGGGTCGGGGCGCGACATGCAGTCCGTTGTCTGCACACTTGTGCAGTCAACTGGTATCACACAGTCCGAGATAAAATCTCTCGAAATCCAAAACCTTGGTAAAGATATCAGCAAGTTGATCCGTTGTGCTTACATGTTCAAGAGTAATGATTTTTTGTTCAACGAGATCTCTAATAAAATGATGCCCAATATCTATGTGCTTTGTTCGGGAATGTTGTACCGGATTCTTGGCAAAATTCTGAGCAATTAAACTATCACAAAATACAGTAAAGGTTTTACTTTTAAGATCATAATCCTTTATTATCTGGTTCATCTTCAACAATTGAGTACAACAAGTAACATCTCCCATACATTCAGCATTAGATGACCTATGAACCAAGAACCTAACATCTTTGCTTTCAAATTTTATCACTTCCTCTTGCATGTCATTGATCCAATTATTACCATTTAAGGTTTCTGACACACTATCATGCTTAAACTTAGCAACAAAGCAACAAGAGCTTACCTGAGGGTACGCGGATTTCATGCATACCAAACCGACTAATTCCCGGTAATTTATTTGTTTCCCTCTTGTTTTTATTCCTTCATCCACTCCCCCAATGACCTTGGAAGTTGGATGGTCTCCCTGTATGCTTGCAGCAGCATCGTTGTCTCTTCTTACCTGATCTTCAGCGATTTCAGAATCCGAACCAGAACCAGCTGCCGTCTGACCATCTGACATGGCAGTTGACTGTTCATCTTGACTGTCAGTTGTCCTCAAAGTTGGCGCATCTGCAGGTTCTGTTGCATTCGTTGGTTCAGATTCATCATTAATCAGCCCATACTCCCAGGTGCAACCTGAAACATCATCCTCAGCAGTTTTGACATTAAGATCAGTAGCATTATCAAAAATTGGGTTAAAACATGAATGATTTTCAACCAACTTGTAACAATGAT
Source organism: Campanula takesimana (assembly GCA_026119855.1). Lineage (NCBI taxonomy): Eukaryota > Viridiplantae > Streptophyta > Magnoliopsida > Asterales > Campanulaceae > Campanula > Campanula takesimana. The sequence continues at coordinate 875,622 of JAOWBW010001049.1, forward strand.
CAGAGGATCGAATGCTAGAAAGAACACACACACTTTTGTTATCAAAAATTTCACATTTGTACTTGTCAAACTTAACAAATAAGTCATCATCACACAGTTGACTGATACTTATCAAATTTTCTTTCAACCCGTCTACATGTAAGACATTGTGCAAATTTGGCAAGCCGTCAACACACAACATACCTTTACCAATGACCTTTCCCTTAGCACCTCCACCAAAATTGACATTTCCTCCTTTGAAGACTTCATAATCTATGAGATGCTCAAGAGAATCGGTCATATGACGAGAACAGCCGCTATCAAAGTACCAAGCTCTTTCCACACTAATTTTGAAGGAGGTAAACACCACTTGACACTGTAAAGTGTCCTTTCTTACCCAAGTCTTTTCGACCTGCTGCTGCCTGGGCGGTTGACAGGGCAACTGATTGTCAGATTGTGCCCACAGTTGTCTTGTCAAGTGGCTGCTGTTCTTCTCCAAGCCAAGTTCCTGTTTCAGCTTGTAACAAAATGGACGTATATGTCCAGGGGCAAAACAATGGTGACACACGTATCTCCTTTTTCTATTTCTTCTGTTTTTGTGAGGAGACACGTGATTAACATTAAATCTCTTATTGTTTTTCGAAGTGCCCTCACCTTCCTTAACAAATACTGGATCTCCATAGCCTAAACCTGATTTTCCTTGGTTCCCCATGTTTAGAACCTCTTCCAATTTAGCCTTGCCATTGTTAAGTTTATTGAGTGTAATGGTTTCTTTTTCAAGATTGCTTTTATATTTCTCACACTCATTGTCTTTTTTGGTAAGCATGACTTCTAACCTAGCTATGGAGTCCTTTTGAGTATCACTTTCACTTGACAACCTCTCATTCTCAGACTTTAATTTCAGATTATCAGAGGTGAGTTTTTCATTTACCTTCTTGAACTCCTTGAGTTGATCCATTCGTTTGGACCATTCTGCAAACAACTCAACGTATGTATTATGGAGGTCCTCATACGTGGCACTATCCTCTTCTTCATGTGAGGATTCTTCAGATTCACCTGCAGAAGTGGAGTTAAAACAGGTATACACATTAGTTCCATTTGAGCTGACAACTGTGCTGACAGTTGACTGTTCATCTTCACTATCAGATTCACTGTCAGATTCACTGTCAGAAAGGGAGGATTGTGATGATCGTAAAAATGACAGGTTTGCTGTCTGATCGTCATCATCTGAATCACTTAAGGTTGCAGAAAAACTCATCCCTCTCTTTTTGAGTGTGTTAGCACACTCATTGGCATAGTGTCTGAATCCTAAACACGCTCTACATTGAACGGACTCAATAGATCTTTTGTTTTCAGAAGAAAATTTGTTCTTACTTGTTTCTTTCTTAAATGATTCAATCTTAGGGGAAGAAGCAATATCCTTATTGGAAAACCTTTGTTGACGTTTTTTGTTCAACATTTTGTTGAATTTTTGAGTGAACAATTCACATTCATCTTCCTCTAAGTTTGAGTCATCAATATTCTTTGATAATTCAACAAAATCATTGGACACAGTAAGAGCACTAGCAAGAGCAATTGAATTTACTTTGCTAGTTTGTTTCACTTTAAGGTTCAATTCAAACGTAGTTAGAATACCTAGAACCTTTTCAAGACTCACGGTCCGAGTATCACAAGTTTCTTCAATGACAGAGATTTTGATGTTAAATTTTTCCGGGAGAGTTCTTAAAACTTTACTAACCAACCTTGCATTGGAGATGGATTCTCCTAATGCAAATGATTCATTTGAAATATCCATTAATCTAGCAGAATATTCTTGAATAGTTTCATTATCTCCCATTCTTAAATTTTCAAACTCTGTCATCAATCTCCTTAATTTTGTTTGTTTGACACTATCAGACCCTTCACAATGAAGTTGTAAAATATCCCAAGCATTTTTTGCCACTGTATGGTTTGAGAAAAACCGATACAAATTAAAATCAACGTGATCAGAAATGGGGGCCATTGCCTTTGCATTGAAATTTGCAAGGGCAATTTCCTCCGCATTCCAATCTTGCTCGGGTTTTGGAATAAAAACTTTTTCTTTCTTTTCTTCGTCAGACACAGAAGCTTTAGCTTTTGGATCAGCCACTTCCATGGTAGGGGATTTATATCCCACTAGAATGCTGACCCAAGCACGATGATCTATGTTTTTTATGTACATAGTCATCTTTGCCTTCCAAATGGTATAGTTTGAACCATCTAGAGTAGGCGGCTTATTACGAGTATGAGTACAGTCCATAATGACCACTTTCAAAGATCGATCTCAATATGTCGAGACCAGGCTCTGGTGCCAATTGAAAGAAATTATGCGGCTAGGACTGTTCTGGGAATTGACCAACTGTGTGAACAACTGTGTATTCAAACGTGCTAACAGTTGTCTAGACAGTTGTCTTAACAGTTATCAGATTTGCAGCGGAAATAAATAACTTAATAACAATTAAAACTCCAGCAAGAAAACTTGCTGGAAAACTTTCATATATTAAAAGCGATTTGCAGAGTACAAACCGAATGAAAGAAAATAAAAATATCAAAAGAACAAACTTATTCTAGAATTCTAGAACAAACTAAAACACAAAACACTTAGAGTTCTTTTCGGAAGAACACTAAGAAAACACAAGGACTCTCTAAACCTTTTCTCTCTGAAATTATGATCTGGAATCCGTAAAAGAGAGAGGAGATGCCGACTAGCTTTTATAAGTTTTCTTGGCCACCACTCCAATCCAAGAGATCTTCAAGCAACCAATCAAACTTTCCTTATGAGAGTCCACCTAAAAATAAACACCTAAAATACAAAATACTAACCAAAGATAAACATTAATAGGTTAGTCAAGTAAATCAAAATAATAATAATTATCCTAGAATAAACTATTCCTAAATAATTACAACTAATTCCTAAAATAAATAAACTCTAAATATATACATTAATTAAATAAAATATTCACAAAGATATACACTAAAATCAGAATCACAAAGATTAAAATATAATAGAGTATTTTTATACTCTTCACAGTCTAATTAAATTGGCCAAAAGTTTTCAAGTTTGAGATAGAAAATGCAGTTGTATTGGTGCAAGGAATCCATTGCTCTCTCTTATTTTTATAATTAAAATACTTTCTCAGTCTCATTTGAAATAGAATTTATAAACTCAACAGGTGATTAATGATTAAGAAACACTATTATTTTATTGGCAAAACCGATTAAAAATATAATTGTTGACAGTACGAATGAGAGAGAAAGTGGATAAAAAATAATAAGTGTTAGGATGTCCAATTTCGATTTTTTGAATGGAACTACCTAAATGACAAAATGCCATATTTTGAGTGGGACTGAGGGAGTAGATTATTGAGATTAATTGAATGGTTTATGAGTCTCACATCTTACTCCCTCTGTGACGCAGCACAGAAACGATAAGTTTCGTGATTTAGCGCACTAATCACAAGATCTCATCCAGCGATGAAACCTCAAACACAAAACCTTGGAATCCACCAAGAAAGAGAAATAAATCTCCAAGAACAAAAGTTCAATTGATAATAAAAGTTGTTTTTCTAATACAATGAAAGAGAGTATTTATACTACTAACAAGTAACAAACCCTAGTTCTAATAAAATACCTAAACTATACAAATAATACCAAAACTAACCCTAATTCTGCGCGTAAAACAGTCAAAAACGTAAACTGGTACTATTGTGCCCGGCAAGCGAGCGGGCGCTTGCTATCACCCAGGCGGCCGCTCGCAGTGAACAGAAACAATCAGCCGTGTTTAACCAATTCCAGGCGGGCGCTTGAACTCTAGCGGGCGGGCGCCTGGTGGTTCGGCCTGGCCTATGCGCCCTATGCGCTGCTGCACTGAAGTGGTCTTGGTCCGGGCGGATTGCTCGTCTGGTCTCCTACATCAGTCACCTCTTCTTCAAAAGATCTCGTCCCCGAGTTCATCTCCGAAGTTTGAAAATTTCCGTCCCACTTGAATAAGTATTTTGAATAGATCCGCTCCTTAAGCACAATTTGACGCAGAACGAAATTTTCAAAAAAAATAATCAAACCTTCAAAAAAAATTTCTCGAACTGTTGCCTTTGAAACGGGATCTTCAACCACGGACAGAAAATTATTACTAATTTTCTCTGCTTTGAAATCTTTATTAACTATCTGTAGACCCTGATTCGCGGATTTAACTACAACGAAATCTTTTCCGTTTGAATCTGCACCTCCCCCTTCGAAATCTTCATTCCTTATTTGTAGGTCTTGATCCGCGGACTTGATTGCAACTAAATCTTCGTCGTTTGGATCTAGATATTTCTCTTCAACTGGATCGATGCGGTGAAGACTTTCCCCGCAATGTTCTTCTTTATCACAAATTTTGGTATTCTGCAACAATACCTCGAACTGAACTCGACGTTCTTCTTCAGCACATTCAAAAACATCAGATCTGCGCGCTTCCAGTTTCTGAATTTTTGCAGTATAATGATCGGCTTTGTCAGCAAAAATTTGGGCTTCCGTCCTATGTCGCTGCCTAAGTACTCGTTCTCTTGCTGCTCGATTCAGATATCTGATTGATTTATATTTCTGCACGCGTCGATCATGTCTGTCCGCTTCGTCGAGTTCTTCGTCTTCTAACGCTAGGAAATATTGTTCCTTTTGTCGAGCACGATCTAATCGATGATCGATTTCATGAATAACCTCGTCATCAGATCTGGAACTGGAAATCCCTTCATCCCGATTTTCTGTCCCTTGAGGAGATCGTCTTGGATCAACCCTGTCTCTCTCACCATGACAGTTTTGATATTGTTGAGCGGCAACCAACGCTGCAATCTGCGTTGCCAAGGAATTGATAGCGGTGGTTACACCATCGATACCAGCCTTTATTGCCTGATCCCCCATTATACTTCAGTATGATGCAAAAGACAGGATATGGCCCGCTCTGATGCCAACTGACGCAGGACGGAAGCGATAAGTTTCGTGATTTAGCGCACTAATCACAAGATCTCATCCAGCGATGAAACCTCAAACACAAAACCTTGGAATCCACTAAGAAAGATAAATAAATCTCCAAGAACAAAAGGTCAATTGATAATAAAAGTTGTTTTTCTAATACAATGAAAGAGAGTATTTATACTACTAACAACTAACAAACCCTAGTTCTAATAAAATACCTAAACTAAACAAATAATACCAAAACTAACCCTAATTCTGCGCGTAAAATAGTCAAAAACGTAAATTGGTACTATTGTGCCCGGCAAGCGAGCGGGCGCTTGCTATCACCCAGGCGGCCGCTCGCAGTGAACAGAAACAATCAACCGTGTTGAACCAATTCCAGGCGGGCGCTTGAACTCTAGCGGGCGGGCGCCTGGTGGTTCGGCCTGGCCTATGCGCTCCTATGCGCTGCTGCACTGAAGTGGTCTTGGTCCGGGCGGATTGCTCGTCTGGTCTCCTACATCACTCTGTCTCGGAAAGTTAGTCCCTCTTTTTTTTTTTTTGTTAATACGAATGAACTTTGGGTAGTAATTTAGGGTACTTTTAATTATTTTAATGAGAATCTAAAACTTGGCATTGATAATATTTATATTGGTGTATCAATAACAAATTGTAAGTTTTCATTAAGACAGTTAAAAGTATTAGAAATTATTACTTAAAGTTCATTCGTAAGAACAACAGAAAAAAAAAGATTTACTTTCTAGGACAGAAAATGTATAATTAATTTTAACCGCACAACTTAGCACAACTTAACATGTGACAGTACAGTTGAATTTCAGGTGGTTAGCTGAACTCCATCACACTACAACAACAGGTATCAGTTGCTTATCCTTTTTTTAAATTGGATGGAGAAATCAATAATGGGTTTAAGAGGATAGCGTTAATACTATATTGGTGGATGTTGATGTGGAATACTGTACTCCCTCCGTCTCAATTCAAGAGTAAAAAAACTTTTTGGTTCAATAATTAAAGAAAAGGTGATGTGTTGTGAGTGTTGATAGTTAGATAGGAGAGAAAAAGTGGGGTAGAGAAGAGTTAGTGGATAATTGTTGTGAGTATGACATGTAGAACCCACTTTCCATTTTTGGCTTTTGGCTCTTAAGTTGAGACGCCTTTTTGAAAAATTTGACTCTTAAATTGGGACGGAGGGAGTGTACAGAAGTTGTCTCATCAGGTTACAATTACAACAGAGGACACAACCAAATAGTATGAAGATTGGACAGGAGCATAATTAATAATTGGTGTGTAAGTATTTCCCAAACAGAATTAAATATGGATGATGCATAAAAACACTTGGGTGACATTGTTAATTAAGCTAATTGGTGGTGCTGATGAGGTGCCATGACCTCTTACATGGCCCCAATACTAAAGTTTGTGTTGTGTCTATATCACTCATCACATTGAGCTCATTTTATGTGGGATTGATAGGGAAAGATGTCACCCATCACATTTTTTAATTTAGAGCTAATGTGTTCTCTTTATCTCTCTCTTTTTTTAATTGTAAATTTTAATAGTTTAATTACTCTTTTTGTTCTAAAATAAATATCATAGTTGACAAGTTAATGTTTTTAAGTTTTTGGTTGTGTTTTCTTGATTGTCCCAATCCATTCATAAGGGCAAATGAAAACTAAGAATTTTGTTCCGGGACAGAGGAAGTACAACTCTAATTCTAATGTATCTGGTAGATTTTAAACTCTTGACTTTTACTCCGTATATTATCTGAACCAATGTTAATTGGCCAGGGCCGGCGATGAGGCTGTTCATCCGGGGCAAGGGCCAGCGATGAGGCTGTTCATCTGGGGCAACGGAACAGGGCCCTCAAAAAGCGAAGGGCCCCAAATAATTTTTCCAGCCCATTATTATGCATATGTGTTTTCTTTTCTCCTCTTTGTTTTCATCTTGCCGTACACAACCAACGCATTAATCAGTATTGCCTCCTCGGTTTTTGTCTCCGGTCTCTCCATTAATTCACTCATCCGACAATTAAAAAAATCTCTCCGTTCTAAATCGATCCATTACCATTCCGTTGTCACTTGTAATCTCAGACTTTAAATCTCCCCAATTCGGCAACCTCCCTTATTCTCGCCAATACCATCGTCAGACGATCATCGCCATCTTAGGACGATCCTGCTCCTTACCGGTCTCCAAGGATGTGATTCACGATTCATGAGGCTGCGGTGAAGGTAACGAATTTAACTCACCTCTCATATTTTCGTGATTTAAGAATTAGGGATTTAATTTTAGATTTGAAATTCAACTTGAAGTCCTAGGTCTTGTGTTTTTAACTGAATCCAACTAGTTCCTAATTTGATTTTTTAGGTTCTTAATTGTTGTGGTTGTTTCCGAGTTTAGCAAAGATTGTGTTCATTTTATGATTAATATATTTCTTTATTTTGTTAGTCTATGGTATGATTTTGTTTTTTGTTTTATTTTAAATCTTTTGTCTGATATTTTTGAAGCAATTCTTCGTCTGATTCAAAAGCCTAAAGTTATTGAAGCAATTCTCAGTTTAGAATTCTTCGTCTGATTCAAAAGCCTAAAGTTATTGAAGCAATTCTCAGTTTAGCAAATATTGTATTCATTTTATGATTAATATTTTTTTACTGTGCTTAACTTTGCAATCAGTTCATATTATGATCAAAATTCTATTATACTTCTATGTTTTCTAATAAATTTTTAAAATTTAAAAGGCCTAATATTCATGTTTGGTACGGGGCTCCTAAAATTATCGACGGGCCTGTAATTGGCACACGACGAATTTTATTGATGTGTGATAAGTGACTGCATTGTCCACCTCGGCAAAACTCTTTGTATAATGTTATTTGCGTGGTCATAAAATTACTCAAAAAAAATTACATAAGATCAGCATCAGAGTCATACTCCTATATGCACTTGTAAAAAAAAAAATTACCTTTCTAAAAGACAAATACTTATTTTTATTTCCATTCATTAAAATATATATATATATATAAGTCAAGCTTCTTCTATGGTATTACTAGTTATAGTAATGATGTAGGTATATATGATATACTAACTCTGTCCAAAGATGAATGTTAAAAAGAAAACTAAAATTACTTTTAGTTAAAAGTCAAAGTCTCAAATGCGGCGGCCGCACCACGTGCGGCGGGTATGCCGCTGGTCGGCCCGCCCGCTCCATGATAAACCCGCCCAGCTCCAGCTCCTTCCCCCTCCCCATTGTGACACGTGTCCTTTTTAAAAAAAAAAAACCCATTAACTTTAAAAAGTTATATCTTGAGATTTATAAGTCAGAAAAAAAATAAATTAAAAAATACCGTTGTGTTCATCTCGACGAGACGAATAAAACTACATAGGTCATGATATGGTTTGATTTTATTTTTTTTTTAAAAAAAAACATTTTTTTACACACAAAAAAGTTTGTGTTGATTGTCAGCTAAGATGTAACACTCTATTCTAATAAAAGTAACAGTTTCATATTCAAAAAGTAACACTTTTTACAGTCATATGTAACAGCAATTTTACAAAAAAAAAAAATTGGGTTTGCATTTCAATTGTTACTTTCTCAATAAAAAATTATTACATTTCAGATATAATGTTACATTTAAGAATATAAACTGTTACAATTGAGAAAAAAAATGTTACATTCATTTTTTATAAAATGTAACATTAGTTTAGTTTGTCAATCTTATGTTAATTTTGAAAAAAAAGTGTTACATTTGAAAAAAAGAGTGTTACATTCCTTTATAAAAAGTGTGACATTAGTTTAGTTGTCAATTTTTATGCTATCTTTAATCTATTGCAGCAAAAATGTAGTACATTTTTTTTTAAAAAAAAATGTTACATTTGAAAGAAAAAAGTGTTACATTTCGTTATAATAAGTGTTACTTTTGTTGGGAGGAAAAAAAGTTTTGGGTGACAAAAAAAAAAGGGGCTGACCTGGCACCGTCGCACGCTGTGCGGCGGTTGTACAGGAGACACCCTCTAGTTAAAAATAGTTTTTAAAAGTTTTAGACATTTATCTTCGAAAACAACAAATTTTTAAAAAGTTTAAAATATTTATTTTGACACGGGCTAGAGGTAGAAATAAAAAGTAAATGTTTCTTTTGGCTTTGGGAAAGTTTGAAAACTACTCCGTAGCATAGGCTATGCCATAAGCCCAACCGATCTGGACTCTAGAGTTGAGACTTGATAGTGGAGCATGAGACTCGAATATTAGTATCCACCATTCGGTCCATTCTGCTGGACCAGTTTTCTGATAGTTTCATTAAATTTAAAATACTCTTTCTGCCCGCTCGAAATAGGATTTTGGTAGTTTTTTTTTTTTTTTTTTTATATTTTGAACAAGTATTTTAACCAAAAAGTAATTATCTTAATGTAAATTTAAGAATAGTTATTGAAAGTATTTTTAATCATAATACAATAACAATTTTTATATTTTTATTAGGATCATTATTTTTCTTCAAATGACTTGGTCAAAGTATAGTCAAGTTTACCAAAATCCTATTTCAAATGGGACCGATGGAGTATATTTTGTAATCTCTTTTATATAAAATCTTACTTTTGTATAATTTAATATTAAAGATTTATATATATCTTGTAATCTCTTTTTTAAATATTTAGTTTTGCAAGTATATTTTACGGACGAAGTGTTTGTTTTTTTCAAAAGAAGACATTCATTTTAGGAAAAAAATAAATTGAAAATGGACATTCATTTAAGGACGGTGGGAGTATATTTTTAATGACTTATTAATATTAAGTTACATTTTTATGAGAATAATTAATATTTATGTAAAAAAATTATAATGTACTGTAACACTTATTGTGACTGATCAGGGAGAAAATTCTTATTATAATTATTTTCATTTTATTTCCTTAGCCCTTACTATTTAAATTTTATTATTGTTTATATAAGATTTTTTTTTTATGATGTCCTTAGTATTCAAATTAAGTATTTTATGGAGAAAATTGTGGGAGTTATTAGAAGTAAAAAGAAAACTGTTTAAATAGATTGATTAATCTATTTTAGCTTGGACTTCAAATCAGATGATGCATGCAACATATCATTAGCAGAAGCACACAATGGATGATTATTACCATTTCCAATTCCTTTATTACTTTTTTTTTTTGACTAATTACATAATCAAAAAAAAAAAAAAAAAAAAAAGACACCCAAGTCCAAAATTAAGGTGGAAGCGCATTAATATAAAATAAACAAAAGAAAAACAATCAAAAAAGAGAACTTAAATTTGTATCAACATTGAGGCTTAATTATATGTCTCTCTATGACTCTATGTGCATTTGATAGGGGCTCCCAATATATTTCATTCATATCGACTTCAAGATTGATTTTGTTTATTAGCACAACCATGGCCATAGCAAAACCTCTCCGCCCCCTCTGCGTAAACATGTGTTTCGTTATCCAATCTGCAACACGCTCATTTACAACCGTACGATTAGTATATAGTCAAGAATTCATAAATGAGAGATGGAAGCGGATGGACTTACGATTTTCGGACAACTTTGCTAAAGGTAGTGGCTGATGTGAATGTTATACCATCAAGATATCCATTCTCCCCATTCATTCTTTCCTTCATTCTCAGGTCCAACTCGTCAGAGCTCAGCGTAAGCGGCTCATCTGATGCCTATCATATTTTTTTTTCACAATTTATTACTGTAAAGTGTAGATACTCATCATTAATGATAAATAAATAAAAATACTGAAATTAATTAAGTTAATTCTTATAGCTAGCAAAGTTGAGCAGGGACTAATAAGTTGATGTACCATGACCCATCCCCAAATGTCAGAAAAGGAAGGAACGTGAGCTGAATATGGCACCACATCTGCAAATCCAAAGAAATGGGAGAAAATTTAACCAACAAAGAGTGGCGGAGCCAATAAATTTTTAAAAAGAGGGCGAAATCATTTTCACTAACTAAAAAAGGGGGTAAAATAAATTTTACTAGTACATTTTATTTTCTTTACACAAATGTGGACAAGTGTCAATAAACTGCAAAATTCTCAAAACATTAGCACTAGTAATAAGAAGATTTTTTCAGTCAAAAGGGAGCAATTGCCCCATTAACCTCTATGTGACTCCGCTGTTGGGATTGGAGTCCTAAACTACGAGGAAGCAAAGGGGAGAAGAAGTCTAAGTCATGGGGAGTTGGTAGAGGTCAAGAGGAGTTCAAGGAGGAGGAAACAAGCTGCTACAGAGGGCTGAGGGGGGTCACCGAGCATGACAAAACGGGGAGGGACAATCTGGTGGACCGGGCGCTCGCCCGCCTGACGGGACAGACCCAGTTTTTGTCATTATTTCCTATTTTGATGCAATCTCTTCCAAACGACTTAAAGCTTCCTTGTACACCTTTATAAGCATAAATTCGTCCATAATATTGTGTGTTTGATAGGAGAAAGTTAGGATATCAAAAGGAGCCACAAAATAGTGTCTAGGAGGGGGCCGGGGGCCTAGGAGAGCCATTGAGGACGATCATACAACCCGGCCATGACCGTATTGTTTGTGTGTTCTTGGGGAGGTGAGATAATATGTATGAGAGATTGGTCATGGAGTGTAGCCATGCTACATCTATGTGAGTACATGTGCTGAAGTTGTAATCCTTCATATATTATTATAATAATATCATGGCTAAGTGCCCCCAGATGTAGTCGATGAACTGGGTTATCAAACATCGGTATTTATGTTCTTTCATATTACTTTATTCAAGTATTGAATTGCTTTCTCCATATTGATGACTGCTAGTATGGGCTAGTGGATGCGGAGATCCCCTCAATTCCCCAACATCCGCATGTGAGACAGACCGCGTAAAATCTCAAGAAAGAGTAGAATATTTATATATATATATATATATATATATATATATATATATATTATAGGATGGAGGGAATATATATTAGGGTGAAACTTACATTTAAAAACTTGTCTTAGAGTGTTATAGATGCAAGAAAAGACTTCTGTGTGGCTTAAAACACCAGCTGCTCCTGCCTGCAATTCTCAATAAAAAACTTGCATTAAAAAATTTCGTTTTCGTGTTACATCTTACGATCATAATCTACAACACGCGCACAAACACTCAAAGACGCGAATTTAATTTACCTGTGTGACAAAAATGCCACCTTGATTAAGTCTTGGTTTAACAGTAAGTTGATAGAAGCTTTTGGTATAGAGTTGGTAACATGGACCTCCTTCAAGGGGCTCTGTCAAGTCTCCTATTATCACATCGTATTTTTCGTCTCTTTTTTCAAGCTCAGCTCTGTTAATTGTTATGCAAGCAACCCCATAAACCGTCGTTAATTATGAATTAATCATTTAATTAGATGTTTTGGTTGTAGATAAATAAGGAAAATGATTCATTTGTAAACCTGGCATCATTGATAATGAGCTCCAATCTTGGATCACTGAAAGCTTCTTTGTTTACCACCAAGTATGATTTGCAAAAATCCACCACTTCCTGTTCATATATAGAACTCACATGATTAACTAAAACATTTTTGAGGTGATCGAGCCGATTAAATGGGAATATTCCTTCTGTCCTTAAAAGAATGTCCAAAATTCATTTAATAGGACGTTCTGAAAAATGTCTATTGTTTGTTTATGCAATTAAATTGCAATGACTAGTGAAATATTGTTTTATTTTATTTTTTGGAAAAAGAACACTGAAGGGAAAAGGTATTTATTTATTTTTAATCAAAGAGGACACTTCATTTCGGGTTTTTTTTAAAAAAAATGGACATTTATTTAGGACGAAGTGAGTAATAAATTTAACAAAAATTAAAAGAAAATCAAAAGGGTGTTGAATAAAAATTTGTAAGAAGTGAAAATTGGAAGTTGAAGTATATCACCTGATCAATGTCACACATGACAACCTTGTCCACAGTCGTGTGTCTAAGTATTTCTCTTGCAGTAGAGCCTTCGCCTCCCCCCATAATAAATATGGTCTTGGGACTGAAATTTCAATATGAACAACTAATTAAATACCAAAATTTTACTCCCTCCGTCCTAAAATACATGTAGTATAAGGGGTTGAAATTTGTCTCAAAATGTTTGTAGTTTTGCTTTTATCTAGACATCTTTGACATACCAAAGAGCTCTAGCTCAAGCAATATCCAGTGTTAGCTTCCTATATGGAGGTCACGAGTTCGAATCCCGTTAGGGACATTTCCTTCATGGCCATTTGATGTAGCTTAAGGGCAATTTCTCTATCATTAATAAAAAAAAAAAAAACCAAATTTAAAAAAAAAAAAAAAAACATCTTTGACATTGTTTGTCAAATATACCCTTATTTATGATGGTAGTTGTCATTGTAAAAGTATTTAATTGTCTTGGTATTCGAAATATTTCAAGGGTAATTTAGTCCATTAGACATGCATTGATTGCTTTTCTTAATTTATGTGAAAATCCTAGAACTACAAGTATTTTGGGACGGGGAAAGTAATAAATTAAATGATTGTACTGTTTGGGGTGAAAAATCTCACAGCACTATATCTACATCCTGGAAATAACGACCTGAAGTTACATCTTACATCTTGACTCTACATGTTGACATCCTGAAGTTACATTTTACATCTTGACTCTACATGTTGACATCCTGAAGTTACATCTTCCGTCTTGACTTTACATGTTGACTTTACATCCTGATGTGACATCCTGAGTTGACGACCAGACGACCTGACATCTTGAGGGGCAATTTTATTGTTCCTACTTTATAGGGCTGTTATTAATTCACACATGGGATAAATGGAGCACTCAAAGACCAAGTCAAAACGCACATGGGACTTGTCAACATACGATCAAAGAAGCCGTGACACAAACAAAGACTCAGTCAAGGAGATTTCAAATTCAATTACGATGGAATGGGATAACACTCAACAAACTCCCCGATAATCTTGGATAAATGGGCTAGTTTGTGGCTCCTTCTTCCAATATAAATAGGACACACCATTTGTAAATGCACACACTTTTCACTGACTCCCTACTGTAACTCTCTTTGTCTCTCAATACTCTCTCTTGTACTCACACTCCGATATTAATTAATAAAATTGTTTGGTACAGATGTAGGTTTCCAAAACCTTCCGATGTTTTATGCAGGAGAGTAGTTGCTCAAAGGCTTTCCTCGTTACATCCTGCGTTAACATCTTGAACTCTGACCTACATCTTGAATTCTGAAATCTATATTCTATTTGTACCCTACTTCTTTTTATTTGTCCAATTGTCAAAAATTGGCCAAAACAATTTGGCGCCGTCCGTGGGAACTTTGGTCTTTTAGATTGTTAAGAGATTCAAGATGAACAATTCAACAACCTGTCAGATTACATCTGGAATTTTAGTTGCAAGTTGGGGCAGATCAGCAATGAGGGCACCTGAAATCCTTTTGGACATCGCTTCCAACTTGACTGCCATGCTGCATGACGTGAGGAATCAGATTCAACTGCAGAATGATACTTCTACTATGCTGATGAATCAAGTCTCCAGGTTGCAGCGTGAGGTGACTACTCTGCAAGGTGGAACATCGGCGGCACAGCAAACCAGCTTCCCTAGCACTTCCAGTCTATTGCTCCAAATGTGCCCTCTGACCCATTCTCTCCATACCAACCTAGAAGGCTTGCTTTTGGAAGTGATGCTGCAGGATCATCTGGATTTAGTGGATTCACACCAGCTGCCAACCTGGCCACCAATAGCACGATCATCCATCCTGAAACTGTTACTCCAACTTCAACAACATTTGTTACGCCAACTACGGTGGCAGCAGGGAGTCTTAACCCGCAGTTTGATTTTAATTATCTCAATAATTATCAATTCGCTGCTGCTAACAATGATGCAGGTAACCTACTTCGCAGACAAATGCAGGAGCTAAAGGAACTAGTTATGAGTGTGCCAGGGTTGACTCTGCCACACAACCAGGCTTCTCTAATATGTTACAATGAGTCCCGCTTCACTCCAGTCATAGCCAACGTGGTCATACCAAAGAAGTTCAGTCCACCCCACATGAAGCAGTATGATGGGACAACTGATCCAGCGGAGCATGTTGCATTATATCAGGAAAAGATGGATGTAGTCCATATTCCATCCCAGTACAAGGAAGCTTGCTTTTGCAGGGGTTTTGGTTCAACTCTTACAGGGGCAGCTTTGAGATGGCTAATCAACCAGCCTTTGGGTTCTATCGGATTATATGCTCAACTTATCAACATGTTTACTAATCAGTTTTCATGCAACAGGGTGTTTGAGAAGCTAACAAGTGATCTTCACAGGGTAGTCCAGCAACCTGATGAACTTCTTAAGTATTACCTGAGCAGGTTCAACAGGGAAGCAGTAGACATCCCCAACTTTGACACTGCTACAACAATTGATGCCTTCAGGATGGGACTTAAGAAGGACTCGTCATATTATGATGACTTAATCATGACACCATAAAAAAGGCTGGATGAAATCAGAACTAGAGCATCTAGATTCATCAGGTTGGAAGAAGATACGCTCATGCAGGATTACTAATCAATAGGTCGGAAAGGGGGCATGTTGGATGTCAACTATAGATGGTATCAGAATTCCTAGAAGTTAGAATGCAGTGCATCTCAAGCTGTGCTTCATGTAAGTTATAGCTTGTCCACTTAATTCAGAAAATCAGGTATGCATTTACATTGCTTTATTTCAATTATGTTGTTTCAATTTGATTTATCTTTATCAAACGCCTACTGACTTAAGCATCGGATGGGTGTTAGCCAAGCTAACACCCAACCCTAACATGTTTCTGCTTTGCGAGGAAACTCAAAGACTCAATTCAGGTCAAGATGTTTACATGTTGATCCAAGTTTTCCAGATGTCACATGTTGAACCAAGATGTTACATGTTGATCAAAATATTCAAAGATGTTCACATGAGTCAGAATTCAAGGCCAACAGGCAAAATCAAAGTACAATTCCATCCAAGGTATAAGGTTTTACACCTTTCAAAGGTTTAAAAGTTTTACACCTTTCATATGTGTTTAAGGTTTCTACACCTTCGCCCGTGCACACGATTTTTATGTTTTAGTTAAGTTATAGGTGGGCCAATGTGTCATGTACATATTGATTACCCTCTTGCACTTAATTACAATTATGATCTCAAGTTGAAATCACAGGTTGTAGCATTTACATGTTACCAAACGTACTCTGGGTATAAAGATAAACATCTTTTCAATGATTCCCAACTTGTAACATCAACATGTTACCAACCGTTCCTTACATCGCTACTATTCAATGGTTCCAAAATTATTCTAAGTTGTAACATCAACATGTTACCCTTAGAATCCTAACCGTACGACCAGTCTATTATCAAAATACCAAAAAGGATCAAACACACTGATCCTAAAACGGGAAACATCCATAAAGTTTTAACCACACAAGACATGGTTCAAACAAAATTACAACCTAACATGTCCAAACAGACATGTTGCAAAAAAATAAAATTGTCTTTAAGACAATCACCAAAATATCATATTCTTCGTCTTTCTCTTTGTTTTTTTGCAGAATCAATTGCATCTTAGAGCTTACATTACCTACATCAACTGCCTCATAAATGGTAGTGGACATCAACTGTTATGGAAATTTCTTGATTTTCTATGTTCACTCAATTCAAAAAATTTGGGGCAATTGTTTGGGGTGAAAAATCACACAGCACTATATCTACATCCTGAAAATAACGACATGAAGTTACATCTTACATCTTGACTCTACATGTTGACATCCTGAAGTTACATCTTACATCTTGACTATACATGTTGACATCCTGAAGTTACATCTTCCATCTTGACTCTACATGTTGACTTCCTGAAGTTACATCTTCCATCTTGACTTTACATGTTGACTTTACATCCTGATGTGACATCTTGAGTTGACGACCAGACGACTTGACATCTTGAGGGGCAGTTTTATTGTTCATACTTTATAGGGCTGTTATTAATTCACACATGGGATAAATGGAGCACTCAAAGACCAAGTCAAAACGCACATGGGACTTATCAACATACGATCAAAGAAGCCGTGACACAAACAAAGACTCAGTCAAGGAGATTTCAAATTCAATTACGATGGAATGGGATAACACTCAACAAACTCCCCGATAATCTTGGATAAATGGGCTAGTTTGTGGCTCCTTCTTCCAAAATAAATAGGACACACCATTTTTAAATGCACACACTTTTCACTGACTCCCTACTGTAACTCTCTTTCTCTCTCAATACTCTCTCTTGTACTCACACTCCGATATTAATAAAATTGTTTGGTACAGAGGTAGGTTTCCAAAACCTCCCGAGGTTTTATGCCGGAGAGTAGTTGCTCAAAGGTTTTCCTCGTTACATCCTGCGTTAATATCTTGAACTCTGACCTACATCTTGAATTCTGAAATCTATATTCCATTTGTATCCTACTTCTTTTTTATTTGTCCAATTGTCAAAAATTGGCCAAAACACCATTCAATTATATTAAATTTTATTTATGATAGTGTAGCAGCAAATGTTTGAGATAAGGGTATAATAGTACTTTGGGTGATGGAGAAGTGGTGGATGGACAAGTGATTCATGATAGATGAATTCATCTGCTTCTGCACTTTGCAGCTTTCCATCAATCACTAGGGCCTGTTTGGGAAATTCAAAAACCAGAGATTGTAATCAAGGATAATTTTGAAAGGTAATTTTCTCAATATTCATTTTAATAAAATTATTATGGATAATGATATGTATAGTGAACACTCATACTGAAACTCTGTAATCCGTTGAATTGTATTAAATCTTTGTGGACCTCACTAATAAAAACTCATCCAACGGATTACAGAGTTTCGGTATGAGTTTTTACTATAAGTTTTCGCTACGTGTGTCATACCTTTCCAAAGGGCTTTGTGTCCAGAAGTTGGATATCCTGGTACTGGGTAACTACTGTGTGTAAAATACTGCACCAAAAAGTTTAAAGGGATATTAATTACTTTAAAAATTATTATGCTTCTTAAACTTGATAATCAAAGGCTAATCCAAATGCTTCTTACTTCCCATTAATCATGTCTCTTTTTTTTTTTTCCTTTTTTTTTTGGGCAAAATGCTAACCAAACTTCCTTACTTTTCAAGAAATCTCTAAAATTATCAACATTAAAAGTATCATAGGTCGATAGATAGGCAAAAACCATTTTTAGTCACTAAATTTTAGCCATTTCAAATATTCTCACTTAACTATTTGAAAATGTTTTCACTGAACTTTCACAATATTCAAAATATGCTCATTCTGTTAACAAAACCATTAAAAACCTAACTAAATTTAGCCATGTGACTTAACGTGTTTGTTAAGTTTTCAACAGATATGTTAAGGTTGTTAACATGTATGATGAAGACTACAAATTAATTAACATGAGATGTCATTAGTTCATTATTTTTAAGATATATTACAAATTAATCCCCCCCCCCCTCCAAAAAAAAAAAAAACAAAAAAACAAAAACCATTAACCCTAGACCTTAGTTAACAATTAATCATGTGATGTGGCTTATTTTTGTTAGATTTTTAGTGAATATGGTGATGGAGTAAGCACATTTTAAAAAATGTGGAAGTTCACTGAGAGCATTTTGAAAAAAAAAAAAAAAAAAAAAGTTTAATGAGAACATTTTAAAAAGAGCTAAAGTTTAGTGACGAAAATATGATTTTTGCCCACAAACAGTACTTTAATAAAAAGTATTGACAAAAATATATGATAAAAAATCTTGACGTTCAAACGTAGAATCTTAACGAAGAAAATATTCGATATCAAAGGCACGTGTGAGTTGTGTATGTATCGCAGTTGAATCGTCAACATTTTAAGAAATGTGTTGTAATACTTATTTGGGAAAATTACAATTTAGAGCCTAATGTCTATGAGCGGTTGCAGTTTGGGGCCTGACGTGCAAAATTTAGCGAAATAGGGCCTGACTTGACACTTTGTTAGCAAAATAGGGGTTTTTAACGGTTTTCGTTAAAAAAGTCAGTTAAGTCACATGATATGAAATGAGAATTATTTCTTAAGGGGTTAAATATAAATACTTAAACTTAAAGTCACAAAATATGAATTTTCAAGTTTTAAATTAAAATTTTGAAAAAAATAACTAATATATTAAAATTTTTATTTTAATTACTTTTAAATATAAATAAATAAAAAAATTTTGACAATTTTTTTCCCAGATCTAAATAAAAATATTTATATAAAATTTTAAAATAAAACAAACAAATTATGAATTTTCTTAGATTTTTTTTTTCCAGATTTAGTTCTTCGCTTCCAACCTCCCATTTTCGTCATCTCTCTCGTCTCAAAACACCATTGACCACCATCTCCATCAATTTAGATGGACAAAACTTATCAATTTTCTATGGAAAAAAAATATTCTTGAAGGGAAATGATTATTTATTTTAAAAAATTAAATCAAAAATTTAATATATTAGATATTTTATTTAAATATTTTAATTTGAAATTTGAAAACTTATATTTTGCGACTTTAAATTTAAGTATTTATATTTTACCCCTTAAGCACTAATTCTCATTTCAAATTGACCCATTTTCGTCAATCACGTGCAAATCACATGTGACTTAACTAACTTTTCTAACAAAAACCGTTAAAAAGCCCCATTCTACAACGAAAATGTCAAGTCGGGCCCTAAATCGCCAAATTTTAGACGTCAGACCCTAAACTGCAACCGCCTAGTAGACATTAGGCCCTAAATTGTAATTTTCCCTACTTATTTGTATATTGCTATAATACTTATTTTGGAACGGACGCGTAACATTTAAGAGGGAGGAAGTACCTATTAAGAGCAAAGCGCATTCTCAAGTTCTCCTCATCTTCCTCGAACCAACAGCTCATTCTCTGAGAGGAGTTCACATCACCATCCTCATTGCCATTGCTGGAGCAAGAAATATCACCCATTTCAATTCTTGAGAGAGAGAGAGAGAGAGCTAAGGAGTGTTTGGATGAAGTAAAAATGGGAGTGCGGTGGAATACATATAAGAAGCTAGAAAGGTGAGAGAGATTTTGATCTAGTCCCCATCACTTTTTATTTTTACTTTTATTAATACTCCCTCCTTCCCAAAATGATCTTCGCGTTTGACTATTCAAACTTTTTAAGGATACGAAAGCTTGTTTCACTAGCCATGTTTTGCTTATGCCATTTTAAGCCTAAGTTTTAAAGGAGAAAAACTTTTTAGGACAATGAGAAATGCCAAATGAGAAGATCATTTTGGGACGGAGGGAGTATATTAATAAAATTTAGAGGCACTGCCTTTTAGCTTTTTTTTTTTTTTTTTTTGATGATTTGAGTGTATATGCATTGCTCAATATGGCATGGCGTTTGTATAAGTTGATTGACTTGCCTTTGTATTTGAAAGGTCTTGGGCAAGCACTATAGTATACTGAACTGGGTAGCAGTGTGGGTTAATGGGAAAATAGGGTATAAATTTACATTAGATTTATTAGTGGCCAAATAAAATGAGACAAACAAAAATAGAAATTTGGCCAAATAAAATGAGACGGAAAGAACACGTGTTACTAAAAGTGGTACATAAAATTTCATCTTTATTTATTTTGAGGTGGTCTCCCATGAGAACAAGGAGATCCGTCTCATGTATGAGACGGGTCGACGCATGACCCATGGGGCATGACCCGCCACGTGGTAGCCTCCCATAGGTAAACAAAATGGTTTTTTTTGAGTTTTTATATTATTTTTTGGGCTTTTCCGCGTTTACCAAAAGTAATAGTTACCATAACTTAATGTAATGATTGTATACATATAAAGTAACATTGTTCATAAGTAAACGTAACACCTGTTTTACAAAAACAAAAGCTCGTTTTACCCTTTTTTTCAAATGTAATACTAACTATAATTACATGTAACCCAAACAATATCTAAATGTAATTATCATTTATACTGAAATGTAATAATGTTTTTGCAAAAATGTAAAATATTGTGTATTTTGATTTAATTTTTTGAAAGAAAGTAACATTTGAAAAGTAACAACTCATATATATGAATGTAACTGTTTGTACAAGTAAATGTAACACTTTAGTAAAAGAAATTATAACATATTTCTATAGATAATGTAATACTTTTACATGTAACACTAATCAAGTGTTTTTAGCTCTAAAAATGTAAATGGTTGAATTATTACTTTTTCTATACATATGTGTTACAATTATGTATAAACATTATTACATATAAGTAACACGTTCGTTGCATTTTAGTTATAATAAGTATAAGTATTACTTTTGGCAAAGGAAGAAAACATAGAAAAAAACACTATTTCTTTTCTGTATATATGTATTACTTTTATGTATACAAACTGTTACTTTATATGTATACAGTCATTACATTAAGTTATAGTAACTATTACTTTTGACAAACCGAAAAAAAAAAAAAAAAAGCAAAAAAAAAAAAAAAAAAATTGCCTATGAGACCATGCACAATGGGAAGAAGTTGGGGTGTTGAACGGAGGATTCACAAAAAATGAGGGGTTTAATGCTTGCAATGGTTTGTTGAATGGGGAGGAAATTGCAATTTTGTTTACTGCATTCAACACCATGCAGAGGTTGTCCCCGGTTTTGCCACGTGGCGCCAAGAGATTGGGCAAGGCGAGCGCGTGTAGTACACGCGCCATGGAAGGTGCGTCTTGGCGAAAGCTGAGGCTTTTTTTTCTGGTTGTGACACTTGGCGGACTTTCATTGGTTCATGGAATTTTCGAATTATTTTCTTGTATCCCAATTATTTGAGCTCAATTATTTCACAAAAAATAATTTATTTTTTTATTTTTTTTACACCAAAATTCCTTTAAAAAAATCTCTTTAAATTGACATAAGTTTCATTGTATTTCGATACAAAAAAAAAAACCCATCTTTTTTTTAATGGATCCCAATAATAACTATTTCAATACTAATCATAAAAATAAAAAATAAATTTTAAGTGGTGGGGTATAGTGGGGGATTAAACAAACCATTGTAGGGTGTAAAGTTGAATGAGTGTTGAATGGATTAGTTGGAAGAGAGAGAAGATGATGTGGAGTGATAAAGTGGGTGTTGAATGAGTTTTTTCGTTTAATCCATTGTACATGGTCTGAGAGGCTGCCACGTGGCAGGGTCGCCCCCTGGGTCATGGAGCTGGTTCAATGGGCCGGGTTATGGGTAAAAAATGACCCGTCTCATCCATGAGACGGGTCATAGTATTCTCACATAAGTTTTTGTCATTTATTTTAGAGAGAAAGGAAGTGATAAAATATGATGATTGAGAAGGTGACCAGTACCGAAATTTAGGGTTTATTAATATTAATATGATTATAAATTATACCATTAATAATATTTTCAAGAACTTGTGCAAAATGAGAGGGGTAATGCTATGCCAATAATCATTCCTATTTATTTTCTCTCATAAGCACAAAAGATATCAATGGTGTGCCAACCCAGGCGCACTTATCACCCCCATCACCATCACTACAACCCATCAACACAGCAAACTCAAGCAAATTAGTTGTAGTAGTAAATATTTAAATCCCACCTTCATTTCTACAAACATAATACTTTCTGAGAAGTAATCACATTTTTTTTTAATTGCCAATCTAATGAAAACTGAATGATAACTAGGTCAATTTAATTATTTTAATGGAACAAATTATTAACAACACTATCCCATGTTTTTTTTTTTTTAAACAAACAACACTATCCCATGTTTAAAATAGCAGTAATTTTTCTTTAAATCTTAGTTCAATATAATTATCACTTGCGTCATACTCCCTCCGTCCCGTACAAAATAGGATTTTGGTAGTTTTTTTCATATTTTGACCAAGTAATTTAAATAAGAAATAATTATCATAATATTAATTAAAAAAAATATTATTGAGAGCATTATTAATTGTGATATAATAACGATTTTTAAATTTTTATTTGGGTTATTATATTTCTTCAAAAAACTTGGTCAAAGTAAAGTTAAGTTTATCAAAATCTTATTTCAGAGCGGAGGGAGTATAAATCTTGAACGCGTGACAATTTGGAAGAAAATTATGGGCTTGGACTCTAGTGCCCTGAGCCCAGATACAAACCCAAACAAGGAAAAACCAGATACAAAATTTCTCATACACCCCGATCACCAGCAAAAAGATGCAAGAAGACTAAAATGCCTTCATATCTCCTTCCATTATTATTTTTTTGGTCAAATCCTAGTCAGCTCTTATATAACTGACAATAATTATATATAAGAGTAAAATAAAATCACTTATTTCATTTTCTTTAAAAATAATAATATTATTTGGTTAAATATGGTCAAACTCGATCAAACAACAGTCAAACTCTTATAACCGACACATAATTAACATATAAGTGTCAAAAAAATTCACTTTTTTCATTTATTTAAAAAAAATATTAAAAATATTTGGTCAAATATGGTCAAACCCGGTCAAACAACAGTCAAACTCTTATAACTGACACATAATTAACATATAAGAAGTAAAAAAAAAAATATACTTTTTCATTTTTTAGAAAAAAAATAATGATATTATTTGGTCAAATATGGTCAAACCCGGTCAAACAGCAGTCAAAATCTTATAACTTACACATAATTAACATATAAGAGTAAAAAAAAATCAATTTTTTTTTCATTTTTTTAGAAAATAATAATAATATTATTTGGTCAAATATGGTCAAACACGATCAAACAACAGTCAAACTCTTATAACTGACACATAATTAACATATAAGTGTAAAAAAAATCATTTTTTTCATTTTTTAAGAAAAAAATAATAATATTATTTGGTCAAACCCGGTTAGAAAACAGTCAAACTCTTATAACTTACACATAATTATATATAAGAGTAGAAAATTTTCACTTTTTCATTTTTTTAAAAAAAAACAAAATATTATTTGGACAAATATGGTCAAACCCGGTCAAACTCTTATAACTGACACATAATTAACATATAAGAGTTAAAAAAAATCACTTTTTTCATTTTTTTTTTAGAAAACAATAATAATATTATTTGGTCAAATATGGTCAAACTCAGTCAAACAATAGTCAAACTCTTATAACTTACACATAATTAATATATAAGAGTCGAAAAATTTCATGTTTTTCTATTTCAAAGAAAAAAATAAATAATATTATTTGGTCAAATATGGTCAAACCCCGTCAAACAGCAGTCAAAATCTTATAACTTACACATAATTAATATATAAGAGTAAAAAAACTCATTTTTTTCAGAAAAAAAATAATACTAATATTATTTTCAAATATGGTCAAACTCGGTCAAACAGCAGTCAAACTCTTATAACTGACACATAATTAACATATAAGAGTTAAAAAAAAATCACTTTTTTCATTTTTTAGAAAACAATAATAATATTATTTGTTCAAATATAGTCAAACCCGGTCAAACAGTAGTCAAACTCTTATAACTTACACATAATTAACATATAAGAGTCGAAAATGTTCATTTTTTTTTCATTTTTAAGAAAAAATAAAAAAATTATTTGGTCAAAACCGGTCAAACAGCAGTCAAACTCTTATAACTTACACATAATTAACATATAAGAGTCGAAAATTTTAATTTTTTTTCATATTTTTTGAAAATAATAATAAAAATATTATTTTGTCAAATTTGGTCAAACTCGGTCAAACAGCAGTCAAACTCTTATACTTACACATAATTAACATAGAAGAGTCGAAAATTTTCATTTTTTTATTTTTTAAGAAAATAATAATATTATTTGGTTAAACTCTTATAATTAGTGTATAAGACCAATTCTCCTCTTATAATTAAAGTGTACGAGTCATTTTTTCACAAAATAAATTAAAAATAATAATGTTTTATTAATGTTGACTTTCATATTCGGTCAAACAACAGTCAAAACTCTTATAACTAATACATAAGACTTGTTTTCCACTTATAATTAAAGTATAGGAGTCTTGTTTTTTCACTTTTTCTTATCATTAATAAAAAGAACTAATATTATTTGGTCAAACTTTTATAATTAGTTCATAAGACTAATTTCCCTCTTATAATTGAAGTATAAGATTCATTTTTTACATTTTTCAAAAACCAAATTAAAAATAATGATATTTTATTAATATTAACTTTCATCGATCAACTCTTATAAATGACACATAAGACCTAACTAATTATTATAATAAAATTATAATTAAAGTACAAGAGTCATTTTCACAAACATAATTTCCATATTCAGAAGTCCAACTAACTCTTCAAACACACATTCATAGAAATAGTACTACATTCTCAGCCCCTAAATGGGCATTTTCACATGTTGGTAATGGTGCCCTAGGCACGTTTAATAAACGTTGTAATTGTTATAATTTATTTCATATCAATAAAGAGATGTTTTGATTATTATTGATGTTCATGTTTACTTATAATAATCTCCGTCCCTAGTACTTGTTAAGCGCTAGTATAAAGGCTAAATGATCATGGGATGATCATGTTAGATTTATGGGTACTTGTTTGGAACAAGGTACTGGACATGACCCGCTGTATGAGATTTATGTCATGGTCTATGTCGTACGTATATCTCATATTAGTTATGTCATTTGAATCCTTAGACATGAAGTTATTATAGTCTTCCACTTGATGAACATTATGTTTGACATATTCAAACGCTGCCTTTAACCGGGAAGTTATAAAGGGTATGATTGGCATAATCGGATTCAGGTAGGGAAGAATAATAAGCTAAATGGATTTGTCCCTCTTCGGAGAGATGTCAAGCTTGGGCCTCTCGTAGGAATGATGTTGATGAAATGTTCGGCCGGACTCAAATGAATTGATTAGATCAATGTCATTTGGATTATCAACATATTCGGAATCGAGAAAGTATTGAACAAAACAAGTTGACTGTTTGACCATGACTTGTGTTCAATGACATCGTGGATAAAGGGATTATGACATGTTCTAAAGGAATGCGAACTTGTATCTAGTTATACTATTTGGGTAGGTATGACGGTTTGCTAGAACCTAATCATATCTTATGGTTTCATGTTTGAACCCATTGCCAACTTAGTATAATCCTAGAGGGTCACACACAAGAGAACGAATCTTTAAAAGGACTATATTGGAATTTTGGAAATTCTGGAATTTCTGGGGAAGTGGGCGACCGCACAGTATGGACTGGGCGGCCGCACACTTAGCTCAGTTTTGTACCATTTTGTTTCAGATAGTTGTGCGACCGCACAGTGGATTATGGGCGGCCGCACAGTACTGTCGGGGGCAGTTTCCTAATTTGATTTGGAAATGAATTTTGGACGGGTTTAGACACAAGTTTCCTATTTGGAATAGGTCTAACTTGTATATAAACAGCCAAATTCGGGCCAAAACACATCATAACTTTTGTGCAAGTCTCCAAAGAGTTTGAGAGAGTTTTATTTTGTTCTAAGACATCTTAGATTGAAGAACAAAATAATACACAAAACAAAATTCCATATAGTTCATATTAATTGTGAAAACGTGTTTCACAATTTGGTCTAGCAACCAAGATCAAGTGTTCTTGATATTCGTTCGTGGTGTGGATATCGCTAGAGGGTGAAGCTTATCATCTTCAAGTTCGTGTTCTTACTTTTGTGATCAAAGCTTCAAGTTCTCCACCAAGGTCAAAGACCAAATTCAAAGTCATCAAGGGTTAGTTCTTCCTCTATTCATATTGTCGTATTTGATTTAATCATATGAACGGATCTATGGGCTTTGGGTTTCATAAATTTTGAATGCTTATTTCCGCTGCGCATGTTACTACGAAACCCAACAGTGGTATCAGAGCCCCGTTCATGTTGATTATTTCAATACCTAGATCATGTTGTGAGTATATAAATTGTTTATGTGCCCTGCATGATATGAATATTGGAATATATGATGTTTATGTGTTTTGTGATTTTATGTGGTTTATTGTTTTGCAACTTTAATCGCACGATTCAATCACAATAAATATTATGATGGATTCTAAATTGTTTGATTATTAATTCTGATTGGATCATGGTTTTAAAAGGCAATCATTCACATAGTTAAACTTTCGCAGTTATATGCAAGCCTCAAAATTAAAACATATAAATCTCACAACAAGCAATGGCATGATCACCAATTGTTTGCTAAAATGTCAGAAAATGGTCACAATAACAGGTTCCATCGCTAAGTTCCGAAGCCCAGGTAATTCAGGCATCAAAATCACCTGAAAACTGCCGGGTTTGTAGAGTTCCGACGTCGGACGGTGAAGAATGAGAGGGAAATCCGAGCTCAGGAGAAAACGCCAGATCTGGTTGAGTTTGAAGAGCCGACAACGCCATATCTGTTACTTACCGTCCAGATTTAGAGAGATTGAAGAAGCAGATTGCGTCGGAGAAAGGAGATCGGAGTAAAGGAATCTGAGAAGGAGACCAGAGAAGGAAACATAGCTGAAGAAAACGGAGAAGCGGCGGCGGTGGCAATGGAGAAGAACGGAGTTGCCGGGGTTAAGATTGTTAGAGCCAGAAAAGCAGAAGGAGGTCGGGTTGGTGGTGGAGTTTGCCGGGGAAGATAAAGGGGGACGGTGCCGGTGTAAGTGTGCCGTGTTTTTTTTCTAGAGAGAGAGTGCGCGTGTGTGCTGAATGAGGGGAGAGAAGGGGACGTTAGGGTTTTGTTGGAGGGGTGGGGTAGTTCGGTATTCAGCTGTTTTGTTTGACTGGTCATCAGAGAGGTGATGGGTGTATGTGAAATTTGGATCTCGACCCAACTCCTTATCTGGCATTTGATCTGGGCCTCTCTTTATTGGTAATAAAATCTGGGCTTGGGGAATAATTCCGAAAATCATGCATGCTTGCTTGCAATTTCTTGTGTTAGCACGATATTGAAAGTTTTGGTAGCTAGGATATCAGATAAAATAAAGAACAGAGACGCAGTGTAAGCTCTGATGTGGTTACACCAGAGTCCACACACAGAGAATTTGCAGCGGAATAAATAATAAATACGAGTTATTTACATATCTACAACAATATGCTGTAGTCAATAAAAACTTCTCTTTATTAAAACGTTTAAGATCGATTGCACACAATGAAATCAAGAGAAGCGACCAAATATGAAAACACTAAATACTAAAATACTAAAACACTTGTCTAAGACTTATGATACTCTGAGAACACGATCCTACGCTGAACAAAGCAGCAAAGATGAAAAGAAATCATTTCTTGAAGAATCAAGTCTATCCTAGAACAAGTACAAAACATGATGTAGACTGCGATGTGCCCGCACATGCACCTACATCAACAACCTACGAAAATATTAACAAATGACAACACTCTTGAACTTTGTATGTCTCTCTTAATATTCTGAGTGTGTAAATAGTCTGGAGCTCTCCTCCTCCTTTTATAGATGTGTAGGAGTCCTTCAAGATATGGCAATGAAAAATATAAACACTAAAGAAGGAAGAGATATGTTAGGGTTAGTATACTACAATAAATCCCTAAAGAATAAGAAACTAAAATATATCTATATCAATTAAATATTTACAATTAATTAATAAAAGAAAATTATATATAAAATAGGAATCCTTTTCCACCAAGAAAGGCGAAAATCCTAAACACATTATGATTCTTTTTTCTACTCGGCAAGTGTGGTCTACGCACACTTACAATCTCCCCCTGATTTTCGGCTTTCTGGGAAAAACAAAATGTCAAGACAAACAAGAAGATAATAAGCAGTTAAAACCAAAACTCCCCCTCAATTAAAACAGTTTCAAACTCCCTGGTTAAAATTAAGGTTTACACGCATTGTCCACCTTACTCTCCGCTTTACAATTGTAACAACTTACTACGATATGCTTTAGATGAAGTTGTTAGTGACATGAAACCATATGTCAATTGTCACTTGTGTCCATAAATAAACACTAGTGGCAAAAACAACATATTCCTCACACCCTACTACACATGATGGACCAAAAGGTTAATTTGTTCATGCTTTACTTTTTACTTAATCAACCCTTATGACCCATCATAATAATAAGGATTCCACTTTCATTTTCGGGATAGACGTATAGCATTTGAAAAATGAAACGTATTTGTTTGTTGCCTAAAAAATCTAGTTGAAATCTCAACCTTGTTTGAATTCATAATTCCTTCTGATAAAATCTAAGAAAAAAATGTTTTTGCTAATAATTTAGGTTAAGATTAGGTGTCTTTGAATTGAAGAGGTTCATATTTGAAGAAGGATTAAAGACTTATTCAAGAATAAAGATTGTAGTTTCCTTATATAATAAAGTTTGCTTTTTTCCCAAGAATTAGGATTCCTTATTGGCAAGTGTTTTAGTATTTTTGAGACTATAAATACAACCCTCCCCCTAGCATAAAAACTTAAAACTTGTCAACAAGAACAAGAACTAGAACTAGAGAGTAGTTCAAGAAATGCAAGAAGTTGGACATAAGTTCCAAATCTGTAATCATAGGTCTAGGGTTTGCACAGTCAAAAATTATTGTGATCAATAATTCGTGCAACTAGATTAGTGAGATTTGTATATTTAGAAAACTAGATTTCCTGGTTTCTAGGTTTTCTTTTTTGGATCTCTTGTGTTTCCTGGTTCACAAAAATGATAATTTGTAATCTGTTCTTGGATCTCATATTAATATTATTTATTCTCCCTTTGCCCGTTGACGTAGCCAATAGGTTGTTAGTCAACCACGTAAAATTATGTGTTGTTATTGGATCTGATTTATTAACAAGTGACACCAGAGCCCGGTGAGCTGAGAATGATCAGGATATTCCGCTGCTGCAGAAGAGATGGATTCCGGGACGGACCAAAAGATCGATAAGTTCGATGGGAAGAACAGTTTTTGTTTATGGTAGATTGAGATGAGGATTGTGCATTAGATGTGCAGATCGCGTGTAAAAAAACGTGCAGAACGCGTGCAGAAGACCTACAGAAAACGTGCAGCACACGTGCAGTCCGCGTGCAGCAAATGTGCAGCGCACGTGCAGTCCACGTGCGGAAATTTGGGTGTCTAGGTTGGACACATCTGGTATTGTATTCTGTTGCCTCTGACATATTTGAGTTTTTCCTGGTTATTCTGAAGCTGTTCACTGTAGAGGATCGAGAATCAATAAATCTGAGAGCAGTTAGTGATTGCTCATCTGTGCTAGCAATAGAAAATCTGGTAGATCTAAATCTGGAAGTTCATCTGGTGTTCGTTGATGATCCAAGAACGCATCTGGAACGTTCTGGTGTCTGATATCTACATTTGAAGTCGAAGATCTGAAGCTAGGGTTTTGTGATCAAAATTTAGCTATTTGGTAAAATCTGAAGATCTGACATCTGGTGTAGTCTATTCTAGTGATCTAGAAGTAGATACAAAAATTTGTATTGCCCAAGGCAATAATCTGGTTAGATTTTAGAGTTGTACATCTGACTCCGCATCTGAATAAATTTGAGTCAGCTGCTGTAGGCAGTGACAAATCTGAAGAAGATTCATATCACATATGTTTGCGCAGAGAGTGGTTTGCAACGTATAAGAAGAATGCTGTGGGGTAATATTTATATGGCCAATGGGTCAGTCTGCAGGGTAATTTGCATGGACTCCATAAGGGTGCAAACATCTGGTAGTAAGGTCTGCACATTGAACAAGGTTAGAAAGGTTCCACGAGTAACGAAGAATTTGATATCTCATAGTCAACTGTACAAGAAGAGATATAGTTTCAAAGGTGAAGGTGGTGTTCTGAGTGTCAGCAAGGGTTCAGATGTGATTCTGACCGGTGAAAAACAAGGTTCCTTATACATCCTCCAAGGTTCTACATGTTCTGAGTTGGTTGAAGATGTTGATATTAAGGTGGAGCAGCGATTTACTCTAGGTGGGAGTGAACAGGGCAAGCCACAGTTAGAAGATTAACACACACCAGGTTTATATATTTTGGTTGGCAAGATCCAATGTCGATTGAAATTGCTACATCTGAATTTCTGTTAGTTGCCTGTTGGGGCAATTCTGAGTGCCCATAGGTGCACATCTGGGTGTCCAGTGGGATACATGCATGCAAAATTTCTGATTGTCCAGAGGACAAGCTTGTTTGTCTAGTGAGGCAAATTCTAGGTGTCAGTGGGATACATGGCGCGCAAAATATCTTGTTGTCCGGAGGACAAATCTAGTATCTTTGACGAAAGACAGACTGAGGCAAAGGTAGAGAAATCTGTTTTGGTACAATAGATGCATCTCAAGGTGGAGATGTGCTAAGTTCATCGTCTGTTTGTTGCTATTGAAGATTCAAAGTCAAGGTGGAGATTGTTAGGATTAGGTGTCTTTGAATTGAAGAGGTTCCTATTGAAAGAAGGATTAAAGACTTATTCATGAATAAGGATTGTAGTTTCCTTATAGAATAGAGTTTGTTTTTTCCCCAAGAATTAAGATTCCTTATTGCCAAGGTTTTTGGTATTTATGAGACTATAAATACAACCCTCTCCCTAGCATAAAAACTTAAAACTTGTCAACTAGAACTAGAACTAGATAGTAGTTCAAGAAGTTATACAGAAGTTCGAAATTTGTAATTCTAGATCTATGGTTTGCATAGTCAAGAATTATTGTGATCAATAATTCGTGCAACTAGATTAGTGGGAGTGTACATGTAGAAAACTAGATTTCCTGGTTTCTAGGTTTTCTTTTCTGGATCTCTTGTGTTTCCTGGTTCACAAGATTGATAATCTGTAATTTGTTCATGGATCTCCATAGTAATAATATTTATTCTCCCTTTGCCCGTGGACGTGGTCAATAGGTTGTTGGTGAACCACATAAAATCCTGTGTATAATATAATTTAAATGGGTTAAGATCCAACTTTAATTTGATTTCGAGTCCGCTAAGGCGGATTACACAAAATCAAACTAATTAGGTAGACAACTCTTGTCAATCATATCTCATATGACTCTTAGTTCCTTTTATGAGATTCTTTAAGAAATCCAATTTCAAAAAGCATGTTAAACCTCATCTTTGCCTAGGCCCAAAAATGTTTTGACGCCCAATTAAGTCTAACCATTTTAAACGCATAGTTAATGTGTCCCGCTAGGGCGTGCCCACATTATCCATCTTGCTCATACATAAATTAATTTAATGCATCTCGCTAGGGCGAATCTACATTAGAGTCACTTATGTATTAACAAGTGTTTTAATCATGGCATGGCAATAAAAGACTTAAAACTTTCTTTGAAGGTTCATCACATATAACATATAACACATTTATGAGCACATAATATAAACATGTTACACATCAAGTTTAGCCACTAAATTAATCTCCATTAATTTAAGCATGATATTTATGTGTCATTAGTTTCTCTATAATTATGAGGATGAGACTATTTCAACTTCGGTTATTATCTCCAAATCAAGACAACAAGAAGCGCGGTCGAACTAAGCCATTAGGCAACCACAATCCCGCACTAATTCAAGAAACCAAGAAAGTAGTCCATGTGGCCGAAACTAAGCAATAGATGGTCTCGATGAACGTAGGCCAATTGCATTCACAATTCCACATGGATCTCCAATCATTGAATCAAGAACTTTGTTTCTCAATTTTAGCAATTATGAACTCTTCATAATTCTAACTTCGTTTTATCTTTGAAACTTTGATTGCGATCAATTTTGGGAAACACAATCTCGATGAACGCAGATTAGCCATCCAAAACTTGAACCAATCTAGGAATCACAAGACTAAAACAAATAGGAAAATCAAACCCCAAAATCCACACACAAACCAACTACCCAAAACCCATTCCAGATCATTAAGTCTGAAGTGGTCTTGTTACTGGTTTTGTTGGATTTATCGAAAAATTCCAGAATCAGATTTTGAACAAAAATCAGAACATTCTGGCCTAGCGAGCGCGCGCCTGGTCCAGCACGGGCGGGCGCCTGCAACGCGCGCGCGCCTGGTCCAGCGCGGGCGAGCGCCTGTATGGTCAGAATGGTATGGAATTTTCAAGTTCGAAAATTTTGTCTCAAAATTATTTTTCCCCGATTATTAAAACTTTGATCCAATCAAAAATCAATAATCGAAATAATTCAGAATCCACCATAATTTTTATTGCGATTGAATCGTGCGATTAAAGTTGGAAAAACAATAAACCACATAAAATCACACAACACATAAACATCATATAATCCAATATTCATATCATGCTTGGCACATAAACAATTTATATACACACAACATGATCCAAGTATTGAATTAATCAACATGAACGGGGCTCTGATACCACTGTTGGGTTTCCAAGTAATATGCGCAGCGGAATATAGCAATTAAAATTTTAAGAAACCCAAAGCCATGGATCCGTTCATATGACTAAATCAAATACAACATGATGAATAGAGGAATAACTAACCCTTGATGGCTATGAATTTTCTCTTTGGTCTTGGTGGAAATCTTGAAGCTTTATCACGAACAAATCACGAACTTTGTAAGATGATAAAATTCACCCTCTAGCGGTATCCACACTTCGAACGAATATCAAAGGAGCTTCTTTGATCTTGGTTGCTAGACCAATATTATGAAACACACTTTCACAATATAATAAAGAACTATATGGAATTTATTTGTGAATTATTTTGTTCCTCAATCAATGATATCTTAGAACAAAATAAAATCTCTCTCAAACTCTTTGAGACTCACAAAAGCACTTGTCTATATGGTCTGGCCGAATTGGGGTTTTTATACACAATTAAGACCTATTCCAAATAGGAATCTTGTGCCAAAAACCATTCCTAATTAAATCAGGAAATTTCCAATCGGCAGCACCAGGCGCCCGCCTGGTACCACCCAGGCGCCCGCCTGTTTTGGGCAGAAACTCCAGTCCCTTTCCGGCTTGAACAGGCGCCCGCCTGGTGCAACACAAGCGCCCGCTTGGTTGACCAGGAGGCCCAGAACTTTTCCAGTAATTCCTTGGAGGTCCTTCGACCCTAAATTCCAATATAGTCCTTTTATTTAAGATTCGTTCTATTGTGTGTGACCCTCTAGGATTATACTAAGTTGGCAATGGGCTCAAACATGATCCCATAAGATATGATTAGGTTCTAGCAAACCGTCATACCTACCCAAATAGTATAACTAGATACAAGTTCGCATTCCTTTAGAATATGTCACAATCCCTTTGTCCACGATGTCATTGAACACAAGTCATGGTCAAACAGTCAACTTGTTTTGTTCAATGCTTTCTCGATTCCGAATATGTTGATAATTCAAATGCTATTGATCCAATCAATCCATTTGAGTCCGGCCGAACATTTCATCAACATCATTCCTTCGAGTGGCCCAAGCTTGACATCTCTCCGTGGAGGGACAAATCCATTTAGCTTATTATTCTTCCCAACGGGAATCCGATTATGCCAATCATACCCTTTATAACTACCGTGTTAAGGTAGCGTTTGAATATGTCAAACACAATGTTCATCAAGTGGAAGACTATAATAAATTCATGTCTAAGGATTCAAATGACATAACTAATATGAGATATATGTATGACATAGACCATGACATAAATCTCATACAGCGGGTCATGTCCAGTACCTTGTTCCAAACAAGTACCCATAAATCTAACATGATCATCCCATGATCATTTAGCCTTTATACTAGTGCTTAATAAGTACTAGGGACGGGGATTATTATAAGTAAACATGAACAACAATAATAATCAAAACATCTCTTTTATTGATATGAAATAAATGATAACAATTTCAACGTTTATAAAACGTGCCTAGGGCACCACTACCAACAATCTCCCACTTGCCCTATGCCCAATCTCCCATGTATCTAATACCCATGGACCTAACATGACCATCATGTTTAGCTTGTGGAAGTCCCTTTGTTAGCGGGTCCGCAACATTGTTATCAGTAGGTACTCTGCATATATTTACGTCTCCCCTATCAATGATCTCTCGAATGATATGAAAACGCCTAAGTATGTGTTTGGATTTCTGATGTGCTCTTGGTTCCTTTGCTTGAGCAATAGCACCATTATTGTCGCAATAAAGGTCTATTGTATTAGCAATACTAGGAACCACTTCAAGTTCAGTTATGAACTTCTTAATCCAAACAGCTTCCTTTGCAGCATCCGATGCAGCAATATACTCAGCTTCTGTTGTAGAATCAGCGGTTGTACTTTTCTTGGAACTCTTCCAGCTTACAGCTCCACCATTTAACATAAACACAAAACCCGATTGCGATCGGCTATCATCTTTGTCAGTTTGGAAGCTTGCATCCGTGTAAGCATTTACAACGAGATCATCTTCCATTCCTCCATAGACCAAAAACGAGTCTTTAGTTCTTCTTAAGTACTTAAGAACCGCTTTTACAGCTATCCAGTGATTTTCGCCAGGGTCGGATTGGTATCTACTTGTCATGCTCAAAGCATAAGATACATCCGGCCTAGTACAAATCATGGCATACATGATGGACCCAATTGCCGAAGCATATGGAACATCATTCATTTTCTCACGCTCATCCTTTGTCTTAGGACATTGAGTTTTGCTTAGAGAAACTCCATGTAACACGGGCAAGGTGCCTCTCTTAGAATTTTCCATACGGAATCTTCTAATGACCTTGTCAATGTATGTACTTTGGCTTAAACCAAGTAGCCTCCTTGATCTATCTCTATAGATCTTAATGCCAAGAATATATGCGGCTTCACCCATATCTTTCATTGCGAAGCACTTTCCTAACCAAGTCTTCACAGACTGAAGTGTAGGAATGTCGTTTCCAATGAGCAATATGTCATCCACGTATAAAATAAGGAATAGCACTATGCTCCCACTAATCTTCTTGTATACACAAGGCTCATCTTCGTTCTTGATGAAACCAAACTCTTTGACCGATTCATCAAAACGGAGATTCCAACTCCTTGAAGCTTGCTTCAATCCATAGATGGATCTTTGCAATTTGCATACCTTAGAATCTTGTTCAAAACCTTCTGGTTGTGTCATATACACATCCTCTTGGAGTTTTCCATTCAGGAAAGCGGTTTTGACGTCCATCTGCCATATTTCATAGTCATGATATGCGGCAATGGCAAGCAAAATTCTTATAGACTTGATCATTGCTACGGGTGAAAAGGTCTCATCATAGTCAATACCATGAACTTGCCTATAACCCTTCGCTACAAGCCTAGCTTTGTAAGTATGCACCTTCCCATCCATGTCAGTCTTCTTCTTGAAGACCCATTTGCATCCTATGGTTTTTACACCTTCGGGCGCATCAATCAAATTCCAAACTTGATTGTCTTGCATGGATTGTAATTCGGATTCCATGGCTCCAAGCCACTTGTCCGAATCAGGAGAAGACATCGCCTCTTGGTAGGTTGACGGTTCATCATTCTCAATGATTTCTACCGCATTACTATCCGTTACGAGAAATCCATATCTCTCGGGCTCGGATCGTAACCTACTAGATCTGAGAGATGCTTGTGTATTTTGAACAGGTTCCACAACTCCTTGTGGTTCTTGTTCTTGTTCCACTATTGGTTCAATGTTATTTTCTGGGTCTCGAATTTCTTCAAGATTTATTTTACTCCCACTGATTTCTTTGGAGAGAAACTCTTTCTCTAGAAAGACACCAGTTCGGGCAACAAACACTTTGTTGTCCTCTCGGTTGTAAAAGTAATATCCTTTAGTTTCCTTAGGATATCCCACGAAAATACATTTGTCAGATTTGTGTGCTAGTTTGTCAGAGATAAGTCTCTTGACATAAACTTCGCAACCCCAAATCCTCATGAAAGATAAACTAGGTTTCTTTCCACTCCACATCTCATATGGAGTCTTTTGAACCGATTTAGTTGGAACATGATTTAGTGTGAAAGCAGCGGTTTCTAGGGCGTAACCCCAAAAGGATATTGGAAGATCAACTTGACTCATCATTGATCGAACCATGTCTAACAAAGTCCGATTCCTCATCTCGGACACACCATTCCATTGTGGTGTTCCGGGTGGAGTCAATTGTGAAACTATTCCACAATTCTTTAGATGATCATCAAATTCTTGACTTAAGTATTCACCACCTCGATCTGATCGAAGTGCCTTTATACTTTTACCAAGTTGTTTTTCTACTTCATTTTGAAATATTCTAAATATCTCAAATGCTTCACTTTTATGTTTCATTAGGTAAACATACCCAAATCTACTATAATCATCAGTGAAGGTTATGAAGTATTGAAATCCTCCCCTAGCATTGCTACTTAATGGTCCGCATACATCGGAATGTATCAACCCCAATAAGTCGCTTGCCCTTTCACCCAACTTGGTAAAAGGTGTCTTAGTCATTTTTCCAAGAAGACACGACTCACAAGTATCATATGACTCTAAGTCACATGAACCCAAAAGTCCGTCCCCATGGAGTTTTGAGATACGCTTCTCATTAATATGACCAAGATGGCAATGCCATAAATAAGTATGATTTACATCATTAGGTTTAGATTTCTTATTTACATGATAGACATTATTTTCATTCTTGACATCCAAGATATAAAAGCCATTAAATGAATTAGCAATACCATAAAGCACATCATTTAAATAAATAGAAAATTTCTTATTCTCAATAAGAAACTTAAAACCTTCATTATCCAAACAAGAAATTGAAATAATATTTCTGCTTAAATCCGGAACATAATAACAATTGTTCAAAACAAGAATTAATCCGGAAGGTAAAGTGACTTCACAAGTCCCTACGGCTAATGCAGCAACTCTTGCTCCATTCCCCACGCGTAGATCTACTTCACCTTCTTTAAGAAGTCTCCTATTCTTTAGTCCCTGCACATTTAGACAAATGTGAGAACCACATCCGGTATCCAATACCCAAGAATCAGTGGTAGAAAGGAGAATATCTATCATATAGATACCTGAAGTCGACGCAGCCTTGCTGCTCTTCTTCTTCTTTTGCTCTTCCAAGAAAGCCTTGCAATTACGTTTCCAATGACCAATTTCTTGACAATGGAAACAGATTGCATCCTTTTGTGAATCGGGTTTTGCCTCAGAAGCCTTGGCAACCTTTGCCTTGCTTATTTTGGGTTTGACAACTTTTGCCTTACCCTTTCCTTTGGCACTAGCCTTCTTCCCATCATGAACCAAGAGCACGGG
The DNA here is from genome assembly GCA_026119855.1 of Campanula takesimana. Classification (NCBI taxonomy): domain Eukaryota; kingdom Viridiplantae; phylum Streptophyta; class Magnoliopsida; order Asterales; family Campanulaceae; genus Campanula; species Campanula takesimana. Next base: position 913,673 of record JAOWBW010001049.1, read on the forward strand.
AGAACCTTTCTCCACAATTTTCATCTCTGCAGTTTTGAGCATCCCATGCAACTCAGAGAGATTCTTATCCATTCCATGCATGTTATAATTCATCACAAACTGATTATAACTTTTAGGCAATGAATTAAGAATGAGATCCGTGGCTAGCTCCAATGGGATTGGATAGCCAAGTTTCTCAAGGTGCTCTACATAACCTTTCATTTTAAGAAAGTGAGGACTCACTTGTTTCCCTTCATTCATTTTACTAGTAGTGAATGCAACAATGGTCTTGTACCTCTCTTGCCTAGCTTGCTCTTGAAACATGGTTCTCAACTCCACGCCTATCTCATAGGCTTCCAAATGTTCCAAACTTTGTTGGAGTTTTGAACACATAGCAGCAAGCATGAGACAACTTACATCTCTAGAATCATTACGATGTTTCTTGTAATTGTCCCTTTCTACCCTAGGGGCAGTAGGCGGTGGTTCAGCAGGGAGAGGCCCATCGAGAATGTACAACTTGTCTTCTTGCCTAAGAACGATTCTTATGCTACGGATCCAGTCCATAAAGTTTGTACCATTCTCTTCGAGCTTATCCTTCTCAAGGATCGATCGCAACGACATTGATTGAGTGTTATTAGTCATTATCTACAAATATACAAAATTTCCAAAATTTAATAAGTACCGATTTTCATTAAAGAGATGAATAATGTATTTTTCAAAAATACTCCCACTAAATTACATAACCTTCTTATACATCCAATGTATAATATAATTTAAATGGGTTAAGATCCAACTTTAATTTGATTTCGAGTCCGCTAAGGCGGATTACACAAAATCAAACTAATTAGGTAGACAACTCTTGTCAATCATATCTCATATGACTCTTAGTTCCTTTTATGAGATTCTTTAAGAAATCCAATTTCAAAAAGCATGTTAAACCTCATCTTTGCCTAGGCCAAAAACTGTTTTGACGCCCAATTAAGTCTAACCATTTTAAACGCATAGTTAATGTGTCCCGCTAGGGCGTGCCCACATTATCTATCTTGCTCATACATAAATTAATTTAATGCATCTCGCTAGGGCGAATCTACATTAGAGTCACTTATGTATTAACAAGTGTTTTAATCATGGCATGGCAATAAAAGACTTAAAACTTTCTTTGAAGGTTCATCACATATAACATATAACACATTTATGAGCACATAATATAAACATGTTACACATCAAGTTTAGCCACTAAATTAATCTCCATTAATTTAAGCATGATATTTATGTGTCATTAGTTTCTCTATAATTATGAGGATGAGACTATTTCAACTTCGGTTATTATCTCCAAATCAAGACAACAAGAAGCGCGCTCGAACTAAGCCATTAGGCAACCACAATCCCGCACTAATTCAAGAAACCAAGAAAGTAGTCCATGTGGCCGAAACTAAGCAATAGATGGTCTCGATGAACGTAGGCCAATTGCATTCACAATTCCACATGGATCTCCAATCATTGAATCAAGAACTTTGTTTCTCAATTTTAGCAATTATGAACTCTTCATAATTCTAACTTCGTTTTATCCTTGAAACTTTGATTGCGATCAATTTTGTGAAACACAATCTCGATGAACGCAGATTAGCCATCCAAAACTTGAACCAATCTAGGAATCACAAGACTAAAACAAATAGGAAAATCAAACCCCAAAATCCACACACAAACCAACTACCCAAAACCCATTCCAGATCATTAAGTCTGAAGTGGTCTTGTTACTGGTTTTGTTGGATTTATCGAAAAATTCCAGAATCAGATTTTGAACAAAAATCAGAACATTCTGGCCTAGCGAGCGCGCGCCTGGTCCAGCACGGGCGGGCGCCTGCAACGCGCGCGCGCCTGGTCCAGCGCGGGCGAGCGCCTTTATGGTCAGAATGGTATGGAATTTTCAAGTTCGAAAATTTTGTCTCAAAATTATTCTTCCCCGATTATTAAAACTTTGATCCAATCAAAAATCAATAATCGAAATAATTCAGAATCCACCATAATTTTTATTGCGATTGAATCGTGCGATTAAAGTTGGAAAAACAATAAACCACATAAAATCACACAACACATAAACATCATATAATCCAATATTCATATCATGCTTGGCACATAAATAATTTATATACACACAACATGATCCAAGTATTGAATTAATCAACATGAACGGGGCTCTGATACCACTGTTGGGTTTACAAGTAACATGCGCAGCGGAATATAGCAATTAAAATTTTAAGAAACCCAAAGCCATGGATCCGTTCATATGACTAAATCAAATACAACATGATGAATAGAGGAATAACTAACCCTTGATGGCTATGAATTTTCTCTTTGGTCTTGGTGGAAATCTTGAAGCTTTATCACGAACAAATCACGAACTTTGTAAGATGATAAATTCACCCTCTAGCGGTATCCACACTTCGAACGAATATCAAAGGAGCTTCTTTGATCTTGGTTGCTAGACCAATATTATGAAACACACTTTCACAATATAATAAAGAACTATATGGAATTTATTTGTGAATTATTTTGTTCCTCAATCAATGATATCTTAGAACAAAATAAAATCTCTCTCAAACTCTTTGAGACTCACAAAAGCACTTGTCTATATGGTCTGACCGAATTGGGGTTTTTATACACAATTAAGACCTATTCCAAATAGGAATCTTGTGCCAAAAACCATTCCTAATTAAATCAGGAAATTTCCAATCGGCAGCACCAGGCGCCCGCCTGGTACCACCCAGGCGCCCGCCTGTTTTGGGCAGAAACTCCAGTCCCTTTCCGGCTTGAACAGGCGCCCGCCTGGTGCAACACAAGCGCCCGCTTGTCTGACCAGGAGGCCCAGAACTTTTCTAGAAATTCCTTGGAGGTCCTTCGACCCTAAATTCCAATATAGTCCTTTTATTTAAGATTCGTTCTATTGTGTGTGACCCTCTAGGATTATACTAAGTTGGCAATGGGCTCAAACATGATCCCATAAGATATGATTAGGTTCTAGCAAACCGTCATACCTACCCAAATAGTATAACTAGATACAAGTTCGCATTCCTTTAGAATATGTCACAATCCCTTTGTCCACGATGTCATTGAACACAAGTCATGGTCAAACAGTCAACTTGTTTTGTTCAATGCTTTCTCGATTCCAAATATGTTGATAATTCAAATGCTATTGATCCAATCAATCTATTTGAGTCCGGCCGAACATTTCATCAACATCATTCCTTCGAGGGGCCCAAGCTTGACATCTCTCCGTTGAGGGACAAATCCATTTAGCTTATTATTCTTCCCAACGGGAATCCGATTATGCCAATAATACCTTTTATAACTACCGTGTTAAGGTAGCGTTTGAATATGTCAAACACAATGTTCATCAAGTGGAAGACTATAATAACTTCATGTCTAAGGATTCAAATGACATAACTAATATGAGATATATGTATGACATAGACCATGACATAAATCTCATACAGCGGGTCATGTCCAGTACCTTGTTCCAAACAAGTACCCATAAATCTAACATGATCATCCCATGATCATTTAGCCTTTATACTAGTGCTTAATAAGTACTAGGGACGGGGATTATTATAAGTAAACATGAACAACAATAATAATCAAAACATCTCTTTTATTGATATGAAATAAATGATAACAATTTCAACGTTTATAAAACGTGCCTAGGGCACCACTACCAACACGAACGGCGTCACAGACACCGACACCGGCACCTGCGCATAGAGAGTCATGAACGTCGTCGCATATATAGAGAGAGAGAAGCGAACGGCGAGAATGAGGGAAACTAAATTCCTAAACCTAGATTTTTTCTTATATAGGGAGGGGTGGTGTGTGTATTTCTATAACATGAGGGGGGTAGTAGTAAAATATTTATAAACTTAATAGGTTCGGGTCGGATCGGATCGGAGAGTTTTACCAAACCCGATCCGAACCCGATCGGATATTTAAAAATGCAAACCATACCCGAAATTTTCGGATCGATTTCCCTTCGGTACGGATCGGGTTCGGTCAAATTGCCATCCCTACCTGTCTGGTACTCCGTTTTGACGTAGAACGCTATGCAAAATAGGTCGTTTTGTTCATTTACGCATATCAATACAGCGTCCCGTTCAGCGACGCTATTGAACGGAGACTCCGTTTTAAACGCTGCAAATTGGAGCGTCTCCGTAAACGACACTTATGGAACGAAGCATAGAAACGACTTGGACCAAATTAACCATTCAATTTTGAGAAATAAGGAATTCCAGATGTGAAATTTTTAGATACGTATTACTGAAGAGATAAAGAAGAAGAAGAAGAAAGACATTAGTTTCTAGATCCGTAACTGTAGAAGGTGGGCTACAAAGTGTTTACATTGAGGGTTCAAAAGTGGGAGGAAAGAAGAAAAGAAATAAAATTGAAAATAAATAGACTTATTAATTTGACAAGTGACATTAATTTGACGTGGTTGGTGTGATTCGGATTGGGTAGCTTGCCCCACTAGTCACTAACAGGATAACTGGTTTTTCTTGGTAATTCACGTATTTTGTGGAAAACCAAGAAAAAGGAAAGATTGTCACGGTCTTCTGCTGATACCGAATATATATCTATGGCAGCTCTTACGTGTGAATTGAAATGGTTATAGGGTCTTTTACTTAGCTTGGGAGTGCATCATCCAAAAGTTATTCCTCTCTTATGTGATAGTCAATCCGCGATTTGTCTTGCTCAAGATCAAAGCATATTGAGGTTGATTGTCATTTTGTTTGAGATGAAGTCAAGGAAGGTCTCATTGCTCTTTCATATGTTCCTACATCTACAAAGTTGGCGGATATCTTTAAAAAAAAAATCATTTATTTTTGGAGCTGGTCTCTGGTGCGGTGGCGCCGACCGAGCCATCCCCCCCTTTTTTTTTTTTTTTTTTTTTTTTTTTGCCCTCACAACCTTTTTTCCTCCACCAAAAGTAACACTTCTTATAACGAAATGTAACACATTTGTTTTTCAAAAGCAACACTTTTTTTTTTCAAAAATGTACCACAATTTTGATGCAATAGATTAAAGATAACATAAAAATTAACAACTAAATTAATGTAACACTTTTTATAAAGGAATGTAACATTATTTTTTCAAATGTAACACTTTTTTTCTCCGAAAATTAATATAGGATTGACAACTAAACTAATGTTACATTTTATAAAAAATGAATGTAACATTTTTTTCTCAATTGTAACATTTTACATTCTTAAATGTAGCATTATATATGAAATGTAACAATTTTTTATTGAGAAAGTAACAATTGAAATGCAAACCCAATTTTTTTATAAAAACTGCTGTTACATTTGACAGTAGAAAAAAGTGTTACTTTTTGAAGATGAAAGTGTTACTTTTATCAGAACAGAGTGTTACATTTCAGTTGGCAAGAACTTCAAACTTTTTTATGTGTAAAAAAATGTTTAAAAAAAAAAAAAATCAAACCATATCATGACCTATGTAGTTTTATTCGTCTCGTCGAGACGAACACAACGGTATTTTTTAAAAAAATTCTGAGTTATAAATCTTAAGATATAGCATTTTAAAGTTAATGGGTTTTTTTTTTTTAGGACACGTGTCACTCAGAGAGAGGGGGAAGGAGCCGGGCGGGGCGGTTCGGCCGGGTCGGCCCATGGGCCAGACCAGCCGCACGCCGTGCGGCGGTCTGACGTGAGAATTTGTCTTATTTTTGTACGGAATGAGTATTATATTACGCATCATTTTTTTTAACACATTATTACGCATCATTTAAAAACTTAAAATAATAATTGCATACAATCGGGAAGAAAAAAAATACACCCAACAAAAGGGAGGGCTGCAAAGAAGAAATTTTAGCTTTTGTATTTATTGTTACACATGAGCCCAGTCCAACCGATGTTTTTTCTACACGCTTTACTGATCCAAGACCATTTAACTGATTGCGGAATAGGCCCAAACATTGTTGCGCTCTAGCGAGAAACATTTTTCAACGCACTAAGCCTGAAATGGTGACAATACCGTCGTCGGCGCAGTCGAAACCTGTTAAACCTTGCGCTTCATCTTCTCCGGCTGAATTTTCCATCGAGTAAGTTCACTGCACCAATCCTGTCTGATTATCTCTGTTTCCTTATAATTTCATACACACAAGTTATCATCATTCTGTAGCTGAACTACATTTGTTGCATAACATTTGCTTGTATTTTATCATCTACTGTATTTTGGCAGTCCTTCCTTTCAGGTTGAAATTGTATATTTTGTTTTATTTTTGACAAAATTGAAGTTTTCCAAATGGAATTCGGATGAGGATTTGTTAATGTGGCTTACAGATTTTGTAGCTTTAAATTGATTTCGTTAAATATTAACCTGAAAATTTGTCATCTTAACTAGAATAGTCATGCTGTCATAGTGTACCTTTTCAAATGAAACCCAAGTATTTGATTGAAGATGAAGTCAATATCTGCTAAGTTCATTATTTGTATGTTAATGTGATTGATTGGAGTAGTTGCTGCTTACTTTAGAGTAGAATTTGGAGATTCAAGCATTGCAATATAGCTTCAAAAGTGCTTTATTTACAAATGTTTTAATTAAAATGATCGTATATTTATTGGCCTTTCCAGATTACAAACATGAAACTACACTTAGTTTAGCCTTTTATTGATGATATACTAGAGGTGGAATCCCAACTTCAACTGCGCCTTCAAGCATTTGAGTCACCTTCTTCATCGAGGGCCTTAAAAGTGGATCAGGGTTAACGCACCATAATCCTACCATTAATATTCTCTCGAACCTCTTGAGATCACTTAATACATCAGTGTCATGCCTCACCAGAGCCTCCAGTCTTCCTGATCTCATACAAATTATTACCCATTCTGTGAGAATCAAATCTTCTTCTTCACTCTCTTCCTCGACCCGATTCAAATCTATGTGCCTTCTTGCACAAATGATCTCAAGCAGCATTACACCAAAACTATAAATATCAACTTTAGTTGTAATCGGTGCATTCTTTAGCCATTCTGGTGCCATGTATCCTGCAGTCCTCTTGTACGAGTGTGAGTTCTAGTTTGATCCTCACCCAGAAGCTTTGACAATCCAAAATCTGCAATCTTGGCATTGTAGTTAGCATCAAGCAACACATTCTGGGGCTTCATGTCACAATGGATAATCTGAGTCTCACATTCTTCATGCAAGTACAGCAAGCCTCTTGCAATCCCGAGTGCCATTTCAGTCCTCTGACTCCAGCTAGGCACCTTTCCTTTTTTGAATAAAAAGTCTGACAGGGTCCCGTTATTCATTAGTTCGCATACCAAAATCCGATGATCGTCCTCGATGCAAAATCCTAAGAGCCTTACCAAATTCTTGTGGTACGTTTGTCCTATAATTTTCAGCTCTGTCAAGAATTCACTCTCCCCACGTTCGGTTACTCTTTCTAGCTTCTTTACAGCTATCTCGATATCTGTATCCTTCAAAGCGAGTCTTCCACTGTATACTTTACCTGAAGCTCCTCGACCCAGTGTATTACTGAACCCATTGGTTGCTTCACGCAATTCCTGGTATGTGAACTCGCGAAAATTAACTCCTATTGTAGTCATGTCTGGAGACCACTTCCTTTTTACTAACTTTCGAGCAATAGGATGATAATAAATGGCGATGGAGCCAAATAGGACAGCAAGTACGCTGCTTACTATAAGACCTTTCTTGACATAAGACCTCCTATGAGAATGCTTCTTTCGAGACCCATCAGGACCCGGACTGCTAATCTTCATTGGCACCTTGATAAAAGCCGTTCTTCCTATAGTTGAAGTACTCTTACGAGCATTCAGTAGAGGCATTCTCTTCTTGTTACACGTTGTATCCCTCAAGGCAGCAGCCATGCTGTAACAATCATCCATAAGAGCTTTCTTGCACCCCTCTACATCAACATTTAATACCCGTGCTAAGTCTGCAAAACCCTCTAATGGTAAATCAGCATCATCAATCACCTCCACTGTGAAATTCCTCATGGTTGGATCTGCACAGTAATTCACGACAACCTCCGGGCGGCATCCCTTAGATTGATCGTTTAGATCTAAAGGAACATAACCCGGCAGGCAGTTACAACTCACTGTCTCATTGTTTGGTGATGTGCAAAACCCATAAACACCGCAAATGGAATTCACAAAGCACGGCTCAGTCAGTGCTCTCCACACCCTTATCCAACTGCTTCCGTTCCTCCTATGGTATGAATATTGTTGGAGATTACCGTTATCTTCAATTGTGGTTCGGTGATAATATTCTTCAACTCGGATAGAAAGATTAGTTGTCAAAGCGTAAATATTGTCAAAAGTGCTATTGACAAGATACATATGCGCGGTAGTCTGGTTAAAAACCAAGCTGACATTGTTTGTCAGAGTTCCCGTGAAAAAATATCCTGGATCTGAGAAGTGATAGGCTGAGAGCACCAAATTCCCATCATATTGCATCTCCAACATGAAGTTTCCAGTTGAGTAATCGGAAATTCCCTTTGCGTTTGAGAAGAGCTTTGTGCCTGGGCTTAAAATTTGTCCCGGTAAGATAGTGTTTGTTGGGTGGCTAAAGCTCTGCCAAATTGGACGTGAATTGGAATCTCGTAACACGAAATTTCCATCATTTTGCATGAAACCCAAGCTAGCCGCTGCTCCACTGTAGATTGTTAGAACGCTCCCGTTGTTGTATGTGAGCAATAGCTGCCCACTAAATGTTAATCTGATAGTTGATCCTTTCCCTGCTGGATTGTCACGGTTAGCGGACCAAATTAGTGTTTTGTCCGGGATTTTATCAAACCAAATTCCTAAAAGGTAAAGACCATTTGAGAGTGGGTAAAACCCGAAGGCAAAATCAGCTGACAAGGAGAGCCAAGTTGGTTGGTTCCAGCAGTGATGCCGGTGCCTAGAGGTATATTTGGTGGAATTTGGGCATAAGAGGAGTGAAATATGAAGAATGTAAACAGAATAAGGTAAAAGTTTACCATCACAGGCATTGATGAGAGCTTGACGTTGAATGAATACGTAAATGAAGGCTAAGTATGTAGAGAAGATTGTAGAAGATGTACAGACCAATTATGAAGATAATATCCTAGTGGACTATCTCATCAAGAAAATGCTCCCTATGAGAGAGAAAAAAAGGTGAGATAGTTCAAGAGAATTAGTGGTTTGACTTGGAAATTGAATATTACTCCCTCCGTCCCTATACAAATGTATATCTTTGATTCGAGAGATAATTAAGAAAGTTGACCTTCAATTCAATAGCATAAATATTTAAATATCCGTAATGATTTCACCGTATAACATTATGATTGTGAGTGTGATAAACAATACAATCATTGTAGTGGGAGAGTTTAGTAACTTCATAAAAAAAAAATTAATAAGTTTTTATTATTTAGAAAGGGCTTTCATTTAAGTACAGATGGAATAGTAGGTTGTAGAATAGGGATGGCCAAAACCGGTTCCGGTTTCGGCAAAAGGGTGACCCTGAACCGGCCCGCGCTTACCCCGGTTCCGGTTCCGGTTTGGCACAATCCGGTCCCGGTCCGGTCCCCCTTTAAAATTATTGAAAAACAAGGGATTTTCAGTCCGGTTCGGCATATATGTGACCCTGAACCGGCCCGGATGCCTTGCGGTTCCGGTTCGTCCGGTTCCGGTTGCTCCGGTTTGCTCCGGTTCCGGGCTTTCCGATCCGGTTCCGGGTTCGGTTTGGCCATCCCTATTGTAGAATAGAAAAGTCTTTTTTAGGGGCTGCTAAAAGTGAATTGGCGGACTGTCTAAAATTATTCCGTCATTTCTCATTGAATGTAACAGAAAAACTTCAAATACAACGTCCCAATTACTTTGCCTGGCGGGTATTGCAATGCAAGGTGGACACAAAATAAATGTGTAAGTGATTTTGATGGCTTGCCTATTCAGAGACTTGACCTTGGGTGGTTCCCACCGGTGGTTCCGTCTGGGAATGCCTAACTACTCCTAGTGTTTATCTTACGTTCCTCTGACGATGACTTGGTCAACAGTCGGCACTTTAACAGTTTCTGTAGATTCATTATCTCTAGCTAGTATTTTGTTTATAGAAAGAATGAAATATTATACATGCTCAAGAAGAGTCTAAAAGCAATTGCAACATGCAAGCAGTTTTTTGTCATTTATTTCTAATACATTTATATATCTAAAAGGATCGTAAAATTTAACTTAGACGAAAAAATACTATACTTCTTAGGCTAACCATTGCAATCCCTTTTTAGTGACCGGAACGATGAAAAGACGATAAGTTTCTTTAATACATCTGAGCATCAACCAAGGGAGGGATTCCGACGTCAGCAGTTCCTTCTAACATCTGCACAACTGTAGCCATAGATGGTCGAACGATTGGGTTAGGAGATAAACACCATAATCCAACCATGGTCATCCTTTCAAACCTTCTGAAATCATTCTCGACCTCATAATCATTGCTCACCACAGCTTTCAGATTATCAGCTTTTACGCAACAAAGAACCCAATCAATTAGGATCATTTCTACTCCTACTCCTTCATTATCCTCCTCAAATCGATTTAGCTCTATGTGTCTTCTGCAGAAAATAATTTCTAACAACATCACACCAAAGCTATAGACATCCACTTTTGCTGTTACTGGAGCATTTCTGAGCCATTCTGGTGCCATGTACCCCATTGTACCCCTTACTTTAGTACTTGTTCGGGTTTGATCTTTTATTAGAAGCTTCGCGAGGCCAAAATCTGATATCTTTGCTGTTAATTTACTATCAAGAAGAACATTTTGAGGCTTTATGTCGCAATGTATGATTTGCGTCTCGCACTCTTCATGCAAATACAACAACCCTCTTGCAATTTGGAGCACAATTTCAGCTCTATGTTCCCAGCTTGGTTTTTATCTTCAGTAAACAAAAAGCTCGACAGTGTTCCATTTTTCATCAGCTCATAAACAAGAAGCCTATGTTTCTTTTCGTTGCAAAACCCTACCAGCTTGACCAGATTCTTGTGATGAGTTAGACCTATTACCCTGACTTCAGTCAAGAACTCTTTCTCACCTTGTTCAAACACCTTCTCTAACTGCTTCACTGCAATCTCAACCTGCTCCCCCTTATTTTCATCTTCTTTCTGCAGACACCACTGTAAACCGTCCCGAACGCGCCTCTGCCTAATTTGTTCTTGAACCCATTTGTCGCATCATTCAGCTCCTGGAACGAAAACGCCTTTAAATTCAGCTCCATCAGCTTCCTCCGTGGCTGAGGATCTACAAGCCTGTATCTCTTCACTAAAGGATGATAATATATAGCAGTGGCTGCGAAGATTATAGATAGCGCTGAACACAATAAAAGGCCTGCTAGTAAAACAACCCATGATGGAGAATCCTTCTTATTACCAGTTGGAATGGCTAAAGAGCTATTCAAATTAGGAACTTTGAGAAATGCCACTATGTTGTTTGTGGAAGGATTGCTTCTTCTACCATTTAATAAAGGCATCCTCTTCTTATAACAAACAGATTCAGCTAAACACCAGCCATACAGTAACAATCCTCCTCCACCTCCTTCCTACAGCTCTCCACATCACTAGGAGTAGTTCTTGCCATATCCCCGAACTGCCCATTTGGGAAATCAGCGTTATCAATTGCCAACACTGTGAAATCTGAAGCCGATGAGCTGGGTCACAAAAGTCTTTTACCTCTTTAGGATAACACCCTTTGGATGGAATGCTTGGATCCCATGGCAAGTACCCAGGCAGGCAAGAGCAAGATACCGTCCTATTTTCAAGAGAAGTACAAAAACCATACAACCCACAAATATTGAAAACTATACAAGGCTCAGTTATTGCTTCCCACACAACTGCCCACCCGCTTCCGTTTCCTTTGTTGTAAGCAAATTGTTGCAGATTCCCATAGTCGTTGATCGTTGCTCGATGGTAGTAGTCCCGAGTTGGAGCTGGAACCTTTGTAGTCATATTGTACCTGATTGAAGTTCCATTAAGGACATACATGAACGTAGTGTTCGGATTAAACACTAATTTAATATCTTGATTTCCTGCAGTTAAGGTGAACCAGTAACCTGGGTCAGCAAATCTGTAGGCGGAAATGACAACATTGCCATCCATTTGAAGCTCTAACTTGAACCTTCCTGTTGAGTAATCCTCTGTTCCATTGGAATTGGAAATTAGCTTCTGCCCCATAACAAGAACTTGGCCAGGCAAAACTGTATCAGTTGGGAATCCGAAACTTTGCCAGATAATTCTAAAGAAGAGTCTCGAATGACAAAGTTTCCATCATCTTGCATAGAAGCAAAACTTGAGTTTGTCCCATTGTATATTTGGAACAGAGTCCCATTTGAGTGTGTAAGAACAAGCTGGCCATCGAGTGCAAGGGTAATAATGGACCCGCTGCGAGCTGGGTCGTCCCGATTGGCTGACCAGACAACTGTTCTTTCTGGGATGTTATTGAACCATATTGCTGCTAGGAAGTTGCCACCTGATAAAGGATAGAACCCGAAAGCGAAATCACCAGAAGAAGAATTCCAGGAAGAGCTGGTCCCTGCTGTTATGGAGGAACCAATCTCAATCCTGTTTGTAGGTGTTTGAGCAAAAAGGCCATTTATGGTGAGAGCAAATAGAAAACAACAAACAAGTAGTCTGTTAGCAACCATTGTTTACTCCTCACCAGTAGGTTACGTTGAGCTCAACTGATATAGCAAAATGAATTTACATGGGAGGCGAAAAGAAATATAAAATATTTTCACAGAAATCAGGTAGCAAACTTTTTTTTTTTTATGTCATGAAAAGTCATCTAGATTTTCTATTTGGAGCTTTTAGGATGCAGGTTTTTGGACTGAGTAGTGATCCAATGAATATGAGATTGTAGGGTCCACATCGGCTCGACCCTACTGGTTTCACGTCCATTACATAAATACTCAACCACAAAACACGTTCCGAGGTCGTCGGTCCAATGCATTGTTTGTCATTTGGAATATTAGAGAGTTGACTTCTCTTTAGATGGAGGCGGCCAGTCTGTTGAAGTGTCAAAAAAATTACTCCCTCTGACCCGCGTCCCGCTTTAAGGTTCTTACATACTTACTTTACTTTATTACTTAAAATGGACAATGATGCATTTTCTATTTACTCATTCATTCTCCACTTTGATAGTGACTTATGTGGTCATCTTTTCCAGTTGAACAGCAGGCATTAGCTGACAGTTGACCATTCCACAAAAAATTGCCAGAGAATTTCGACAAAGACACATCATAATCTACAGGTAACCAAGTTCTGCAGTTGGAGGATTAATTTTGTTGGTAAGGATTTTTTTCTTTTTGTATATTGAACTTGAATAAATGAATTCAGTTAGTTTGTCTTTAATGTTGCTTTTGTGTTTTTAAGTCAGAATCAAAATACATCGTGCCATGCATTCCTGTACCTACATATTCTTAATATGATCTTTCCAATATACTGTTACAAATAAAGAATAAATGAATAGTAGAATGTTCTCTTAAATTTTTTCCTTAATCAGCATATTATGTGGACTTGGGTATAAAATGGATACGGGTTTGAGTATATGAGCTACGAGTTAAGCACCTATTTGGTCCTTAACCTATTGAGTTGTTTTCCTTTTGGTCCTTAACCTATTTTGGTTTTCCTTTTGGTCCTTGATGTACCTAGTTGCAGGATAAAGTGGTCCTTAACCTATTTTAGTTTTCCTTTTGGTCCTTGATGTACATATTTGCCGGACAAAGTGGTCCTTAAAATCGTCGACATGGCTTGTTGACCGAAAGGAAAACCAAAATAGGTCAAGGACCACTTTGTCCTGCAAATAGGTACAAGGACCAAAAGGAAAACTAAAATGGGTTAAGGACCACTTTATCCTGCACCTAGGTACATCAAGGAGCAAATGGAAAACCAAAATAGGTTAAGGACCAAAAGGAAAACAACTCAATAGGTTAAGGACCAAATAGGTGCTTAACTCATATGAGCTACCAAATATTTAAGATGTTACAGTGCATGTAACTGGTGAGTTTGGCATGAATCATGAGGCTTCTCATTCATGGCCTATATTTCCTTGAAAAAATATACTACTCCCTCTGTTTCGGAAAGTTTGTTCCATTTTGACTTTTTATGGTCAACACAAATGAACTTTGACCAAACACTGATGTCAATCTAATCATCCTAGTGAAATTCTATAAAATTGTAATTGATAAATCATTAAGTGATTTACCAATAACAATGTTTATAATTTCATTGTGATCACTAGATTGACACCAATGTATGGTCAAAGTTTAACATGTATTGACTACAAAAAGTCAAAATGGAACAAACTTTCAGGGGGAGTATAATGCAAGTTCAATAATGTACAAATGAGCGAGTGTAATTCAAATTTCATTAGTACTATGGTTTGGCTTGACGCTGCATAGAAACTACTAGGAGGTTGATAGGTACAGATTATGCACTGATATCACTAGCTTTTAATATTTTGTTGTACCATTAATGCAGGAAATAAGAACATGAAAATAATTGAAAGTTGGCACTTTCAAATACTCCCTTTGTCCCGCTTTAAGGTTTTTACATTCCTTTTTAGTCTGTCCCAATTTAAGGTTCTTACATTCCTTTTAGTCTGTCCCAATTTAAGGTTCTTACTTTGTTTTATTACCTAAAATGGAATGTGGGACCCAGTTGTCATTCTCACAACAAAAACTCCCTACCCACTTTTCTCTTCTTTCCATAAGTTGCAAGGTCTACTGCCCATAACAAGCGTCATTCGGCTTAACATCTTATATAAAATCTCTGACAGTAACATTAAAGTGATCACGAGGACGCTTAAACTCGTGCTAGCTCTGTGGAAACTGGCACTGGTAAAACATTAGACTAATTTGAGACCATAATTCAAGCTACTACGGATATGGAGTAATTATGCCAGTTCACATCTTTGGGGGGCTTTACTTTAAGAACTGGATTATGGTCAAAGAAATTAGCTGGCCTGAGCTCAAACCCTCCACTCAGTGTTGGCATGATAGGAAAATCTTCTTGGTAAGGTACATGATGAAACCCCAATGTGTACCATAACACAATGTCCTTGTTCTCAATTTCCCTGTTCCTGCATAATTATTCACACCATACCAATTAGTACTTCTAATCGTGTTACGATTGCCTATTTTATATGCAATTTAGGTACCTGAGACTCCATACATCTAAAGTGTCATCTCCTCTGCTCTGATCAGCATATAATCCTCCCGCCCATTTCTCCGTCTTGTTATAAGGTGTTACCCGCACATTGTACTTGGTGAAAGCAGCACGGATTTGCGGGTAATCATCCTCAGATAAAAGTGGGCACTCCAGGGCCCGGGATCAGTCGGTAACCAATAAGATCCCGACTTGGTTTTCTTGTTAGGGTTGATGACTAGTAACTCAACTGCCTTCCCTCCTAGCTGAATTTGTGCATCTTCTCCTTTTTAGCTGTTTCACTGACAACAGTCCAGTAACTCTTCCTTGGTGATTTTCGATCAGTTACTTTGACTGTCTGCAGGTTAGTCTTGAGAAAGGAGTTAGCATCACCGTCCACGTCAAGATCAAGATGATAAGTAAGGAAGTGATCGTGATATGCACCCAATGTGTTCTCTGATAGCAGTGTACCATACACTCCCTCGTGTATCTGGTCTTTGTGGGTGTATATTGATCCCCTCACCTCTAGCAAGCCAGTTAGCCCGACCTATCAAGATAGTTTCAGGTACTTGTTCATTTCTGACTAAAAGTTTACTGTGGATAATAGTTAGAAAGAAAGAACAGTTACCGTGAATTTGATTGATCCGCTTTGCTTGAATTCCCAATCTACAATGTAGTCATAATTTCCCACAGTCGATACCATCCTCACCACCAATGTCACGTCTTGCCTAACCTCTCTTACCTAAAAAAAACTCGAGACTAACTCAAATCATATTTACGACTCGCAAAAACTCATATATAAATATTATATAATGTTGCATATTTTGGGCCTCTATTTCTAAATGAAACCAAATAAAATTTCTGTGAATTTTACTTACCACTTCTCCAGGGATCAAAGTTTCAGTGGGCGCCACATGACATCTCGGCATACCGCTCAAAAATGCAAAAGACATTTGATATTTTCCCCGTTTGCCCATCCTGTCCAGTGAAGTATCCATCTTTAAACACTGCATTTTCTGGACAGTCCCTTAGTGGTTCGAGTGGCACTGCACATAAGCCGAACCCATATTCACCGGAATCAAGATAGGTTCTATAGTACCATTCTTCAGTTAAGTCCATGTATGGCACAAAGAGCTCTGATATGAATCCTCTGTACATAACACTGCGATATTCATCCTTTTCAGGATCAAAAATTGATGCTAACGATATGATCGGACCTGCTCTCATGTCAAAGGCTAGATGAAACACCCAATTCGCCCACCTGGTTTATGAGTAAATGAGAATTAAGTTTTTCACTGGAAATATTGATTAAGAACGAGTGTCCGTGTTAGGAAGGTACTAGAACTCACCTCACAGTATGCCCATCAATGGTGAAACTAGGTCCCTCAGGTTGCAGCATTTTAATTCCGTTTATCTGTGACTAAACGGGGGCTTCTGCATTGCTTCTCTGTAATCCGTCCCATAAGATTTGGGCACGGGCACCATCAAGCGGTCAAGAAATCCAGTGATCTTCATCTCATCAAGATCAACGTTCACCGTGACTCCCTCTATAGGCCTCATATACAAGTTAACAGTACCATCAACATAATAACACTGAACTTTGACCATTCTACGACCCCTCTCTTTTTCTCCATACCAACCAACAACAAAACTCCCACATACCACTTCTTCCAACTTAAGTCCCCTCTTCATTATTGAGCCAATAAATGGAGGGTATGATTTTGGCAATTCATAGCAGCAATTTGTTCTTCAAATGTTAGTAAAGGTAGCCAAAGCAGTGTAAACTTGATCAGATATGATTGAGTTTACGGACAAGTCAACTATTAGTTCGTGTACTTGGTGATCGATTAGGGCGATAATGGAGGCACGGCGAGGTGGTTTATTGGTGGACTGATTGTTTGATGATGCCCATGATTGGACTAATGGCTTATCTGGTTCATCTAAGCCTAGATATTGGAATGTTAAGTTGTGATATTGTGAACTTGTGCAGGTCAATTTGATGATGGTTCGGACTTGACCGAGCTCGGTTGGAGTGAGGGGGTCTAGTGGGTGATACTGATGGGTTGAGGTAAAGATGGAGAAAAGATAGAATGAGAAGAAGAGGAAGATCATGGTGGTTGAAGGTAGTATTGCCATGGTTGTTAGGTAATGAAGCTCTATTTTACTAAATATTCAAATTTTAGCAATTATTAAAATGATAAAATATTATGGTTTGGCATGATGCATATGGATCATAGTAGGTCCAAACTGGTAGGCATTGTTTGTTTTGCCAGCTTTCAATTTCAATTTATTGTTGTCTTATTATACTCACTTTGTCCCGAGGAAGATAGTCTCATGTTGAATTTTTACTGTTTAAACTTTGAGCATAACATTATGAAATTCTAGTTAAATCCCCATACAATTCCAAAATAGTTATTGATTCAACATTAAAAATACTATCATGATTTTTTTTTTATATTGGATAGGGATAATTGGATTTTCATAAAATTATGGTAAAAGTTCGATGAGTTGACATGAAAGGCAAAGTAAGACTATCTTTTCGGGGCTGAGGTACCTTATAAATACATTAAAATTGGAAATTGGAATGGATTGAAATGCAAATTGGACATGATTGGCTAACTGATAAGACCATTTATAACATAGCTACCTGACATTTTGTAGATCATGTTTAAGACTAATTGTTCTCATAGCTATCTGGCTATCAATGGGAGTGGTGGGAAGGAAGGGGAGAGATGAAACCTAAAACAGTATACTCTGTTTCAAAATAATAGTCTCATTTCCCTTTTTGGTTGTCCCAAAAAGTTAGTCCCGTTCCTAAAATAAGGTTTCAAAAACCATTGAATTTCTAAAATTTATAAAATAACTTTAAAATATTGAAAATTAAGACTATCAATTTGATACGGAGGGTTGGAAAGAATGACTATTTAGACTAGTTAAAGAGTTCTAACGCCCTTGGCCATTGGTAGTAACACCACTAGTTTTCAGAGGGCTGGAAAGAATGACTATTTAGACTTTGTTTTTCT